>JAABKJ010000755.1:0-104665 GCA_011634705.1 Andricus grossulariae
ACAATTATTTGAAAGAAATTGTTTTTAAAATATATCTTTATGAATAAAGTCTCTTATCGCGTTTGATTCAAAAATATTGTGCAAAAAGTAAGTATATACATAATTTAAGACAAGTAGTACACGACAATTACCTGTCGAGGGCCAGCCGAGGAAAAGCCTAGATTTTTCTAGCTAGAAAATCTGGCTGCGGCCTCATAAGAGGCAATATTTAGTTTAGGCATAAAGAGGCAGTTTCTACCCGGGGACCTTTAATTTCGAAAGGTCTGTGCACAAATGTGGTGGAAGTACAAAGACCAAGTAGGTAGCGCGAGGTAAATAGATCATCAAGCGCGAAGCGCGAAAACCAACAGACGTGCACCCTAGGCGCGCTCAAACTAGTAAGCCGCGCGTGTTGGGTTGAGGATTTAACTATTTAGCTAGAAATTCTTCTTTTTTGGTAAAATTATATTGTTTTTCATTTAAAACTAAAATCTTTCTTTGTGGAAATATCAAATATTATCTTTTTTTAGTGAAAATTCCTAATTTTAGGTTTACAATAATTAAACTACTTCGTTGAAAGTTTAACTACTTTCTTAAAAATTCATTTTTGTTTGGTTGATGAAAATTAATTTTTTCAACTGAAAAAGCTATTTGTTGAAAATTAACTTTTTTGGTGAAATGTAAACTTTTCAGGTTGAAAATTCAACTGTTTTATATAGAAAATTCGACCTATTGTCTTGGAAATTCAACAATTATGTAGAAGATTTAACTTTGTGATGGAAACTTTACCTGTTTTGTAGAAGATGCGTTTCTTTTATTTAATATCAATTTTTTCAAATTGGAAATTCAACCATTCTATTCTTGGTTGGAAATTAAAGTTTTTAGTTTAGAAATTAAGTTATTTGGTTGAAAATTTATGTAGTCTATTGAAAATTCTTATTTTTTTAGTAGAAAAATAATCTCCTTAGTGAAAACTCAATTTTTTCGTTAAAAATGTATGTATTTTATTGAAAATTTCTTTTTTGGATTAAAAACTAATTTTTTAACTTGAAATATAACTATTTGATAACTATTTGTTTGAAAAATGATGTATTTTTTGAGAATTCGTCTTTTTCAATAGAAAATTAATATTCTTGATTGAAAATTTATCTTTTTGGTTGAAAATGTAATTATTTCATTGAAAATTTAACTGCGTTGTAGAAAGCTTGTCTTTTTATTTTCTGAAGTTCACTGTTTGGTTAAAAATTGATATATTTTGATGAGAATTCGTCTTTTATAGCATGAAATTAATCTTCTTGGTCTTAAACTTCATCTTTTTTGACTTGAAAACTCTACATTTTGGACGAAATTTTTTTTTGCATTGACTGAAATATCTTTCTTTGCTGAGGATTTAAGTTTTTTTCTTTAAATCTCCTTTTTTGTTTCAATTCGGCTGTTTCTGATTTAAAATGCAAATCTTTGCTTGGTTCTCATATTAACTATTATATTTTTTGTTGTGAGTACATACTTTTTAGTTTAAACATCGCAAATACTTGTTTAAAAGTTGAACTTCTTTGTTAATTAATAAGGAACAGTAAGATTTGATAAAACCCTCCTCCTTCCAAATCGTCTCATCGTAATTTTTGGATGGTCCCTGACTAAATTCTCGAAGAAAATGTCGTCTGCGAAAATTACGTTATATAAGGTGTGGGGGGGGGGTCGAAATATACGAACCCTAACAAAGGTATGTAACAAAGTACGTGGCTTCAAATGTCAGAAAAACACTAAAAATAAGGTCTGATAATCCGGAGACGCAATTTTGTCAGGGAAATTGAGAGGCCTTAAGTACCGTGAAAGGAATATTCAAAAATAAGCAACCAAATCTGAGAAAACTACTTGTCAATGGTGCGGCGCGTCCACAAAATCAAAGATATTGGAACACAAAGAGTTACGTTACTTTTTGGATTTTTAATTTAAATAAGAAAGAAGTATGTACTTTCTGGCTATGACTTATTACATTTATTTATCATTTACTTATTTATTATTCACTTATCACATAAGTATAGGTAAATATAGTGTGTTTCCTAAATTTGGCACTTACGGCCTTATGCATCGGGACCCTTTACATGTAAATAAAATTTCAGGTACTTGTAACTGAAAGTGATTTTTATGCACTTTTAACGCAAAATTAATTTACGAACATCCTTCTTATCTTATTTTGCATATGTTAAACTAGTAGTTTTAATTTACTATCGGAACCAAAGTGTGAACCTATAAGTGACTTAATATGTATTGAATTTTAGGATTCTGACATGATTAATGAAAAATGACCTAAAATTAATTATTAGAGTGGAAACTATAAGCAGGATACTGTCAAATTATCGTGTTCGAATTTAAATGCACAGTGCACATGAAATTGAATGTACGTGGGTGGAAAAAATTCCCATATGTGTGCATTAAAATTCAGTCGGATTTTTCTAACAGTGTATCCATACATTTACGTATATTCAATTGGAAAAAATGGTATAATTTCTTTACATTTTTCCACATATTTGACAATGGAAGAAATAATTTCGCTTTTTTTTTTGTATAAAATATCATCAACAATACATGAAAATCAGGTTCGATTTCGTCATCTCCATATCAAAAGCAGCATTATTCACAATCCATTTGATGGTCAAAATCACATATTTCGCTGAATGTGGGAATTTAGTTACGTTTGTTCGAAAAGCGATATATATTTTGCTTTACATTCCCAGCAAAATAACATAACTTGATTTTGAATGTAAGTTTCAGTTTCTGATTATGGAATCTCAATAATTAAAAAATTTTATTAATGATTTCAAAATCCTAATATCCACTAAAATTTATATTATATTTTGAAAAGTTCTCAAGACGAAAATGGTAGTATTTGTTATGCTATTCAACGTACATTTCTTTCTCGTGTTACCTGATTGACAGTACATCGATATCCTCCTCGAACACGAATATTTTCGTATCATGAGTGGCAAATTGTACCCCTGTATTAAAATATCGCATGTATCTGCTTTATCGTGAAGATTATTCAACCATGATTATTTACTTTTGTCGTTCTAACTACTAGAAATGTACTAAAATAATGGCAATATATCTGTTTATAATAATGATGATAACTGTATTTTTGTTAGATGTTGCTTCCAACATTAATAACAGTAATAATAAAAAAGGAGTTAATTTCAGTACTTGATTTTAATTTATATGTGTCGTAATGCACGCAAGTGTAAGAAATACATAAAGTTCATATGAAGACATAAAAATGACAAATGGATAAGGACCAGTTTTTTGAAATTCTATTTTTAATGATTTCAAGTAATTTATGACACTATTTATTGATACATATTGAAAATATTTAAAAGTAATTTCTCCTTTCACTTCAAAAATGAGACAATAAGAAGTAAAACAAATCAGTATTTAGACGCCAACTTAAGAAAAAAAAGTTCGAATAGGCACACGAGTACTAGAAAAGTTACATTTTATTTTATTTTTTTCGAAATTTTTACAAGCTCTGATAGAATTTATTTCCCACGAAAATAATGCTAGAATAGGAATAAATTACCACAGAAATTCAAAATTTGTGCTAGAAAAGTTTTATTTTATTTTTATTATTCAACATTTTTACAAGTTCCCATGGTATAAATGTTCCAAAAATGTCTTGCAAAAATTAAACTAAGGACCTAAAGTTTTCAAAATACGTATTTTTGAGCATGATTTTTTTAGAACAGAAGTACCGAAAAAGTCCTATATATTTTTCTCTAAATTTTGACAAGTCCATAATAATTTTTGGGACAAAAGTAATATAAAAGTTTAATTTTTTTCGGAATTTTTAGAAGTTTAGATGGAATTTATGCCTCAAAAAAGTACTGCTGAAATAAGACTAAAGTACCAAAAAAACTTCACAATATGTCTCGTTTCAGAAAATCACTTTTAGGACAAAAGTACCGGAGAAGTCTAACTTTTTTTTCGATTTTTACAAAAGTCCTGAATCATTTTTGGGAAAGAAATACTAGAAAAATTCCCTTTTATTTTTTTAAATTCTTACAAGTGTTGATAGGATGTATGTCCCAAAAAAGTACTATTAAAATAGGATCGAAATACCAAAAAAGTTCAAGATATCTCACCCTGAATTTTATTTTGGAAATTTCACAAGTCCTAAATAATTTTTAGGACGCATCATTGCCTGAAAATGTCCACTTAATAAGAAAGTCATGCTAATAAAAATTAGCTCCAACTTCTCCGGAATTTTTGTCCTAAAATAATCCTGGTGTAATGGGACATAATTTGAACTCTTTTCAACTCTACTCCTATTTCAGCAGTACTTTTTCCAGACATAATTATGACGATTGCTTATAAGAATTTCGAAAACATCAAAATAGAACTTATCAAGTACTTTTGTCCAAAACAAAATTTGGGACCTGCAAAAATTGAAAAAGAATTAAGTGGGTCATTCCGGGTTCATTTTTGCTACAAAAGTTCTGCAAAAAAAAATAATTGTGACTTTTTGGGTACTATTGTCCTAAAAAAAGCCTACTGGAACCGGACATATTTCGAACTTTTTTGGTCTTTATTCCTATTTCAACACTGATTTTTTTTGGACATAAGTCTCGTCAGCACCTGTGAAAATTTTGAAAAAAAAAATGGAAATTTTTTAGTCCTGTCGTCTCTAATTGGACTTTCAAATTTTTGTTAAGGAAAGTTGGTACTTCACTACTGATTTGTCTCACACCCATTACTTGAGCGGGACCAGAGCCGGGTTCCCCATGGGGCTTCCTTTTTTAATTCAGGTGACAGCTGGATAAGAACCATTTGGGTTTTTCGTTTTAAAACACAGAAAAAAATGATTTCACCTTCCTGAAACATTGTTAATAATTGCTATATACTCCTATAATTTCAAATAAATTTCCCATCATGTAGTATGGAAATAATTTTATTTTTAGTCCTTACCCAGTTGTCATTTTCATGTTCTCATAAATTCTTAAAATCAGTTCGAACATTTCAAAAAATTTGGACTTACCAAAAAATAATATATTATACATACTTAACAAGCTCTAAAAAATTTGTTTCTTAATGTTTTCACATCTTTAAAATAGAGTTCTTGGGGAAAACATGCTTCCATAATTTTATCAAGATTTTATATTCGAGAACCTGACATATCAAAGAATACTTTTTATTTCTATCCTGTAAAATTTTACTTTTGGTTCTTATCTAGTTGTCATTCCCATATCTCCGTATACTCGTAGGGTCCTGTGTTTTTCTTTCTAAATTTTCATCAGTGAACAGTAATTTACTGAGACAAATCAGTAAGCATTTCTACTGATTAATCTGTGAAATTTACTGATGTTTTGGTAGGTTGTTATTGCTGATTTAAGGTAGTAACATACTTCTCACTGATCCAAATTTAGAGAGTTCTGTTTTCGAGAAAGTGTCTTCTTTTACATAGATAAAAATAGAATAAATAGTTAAGTGGATTGAAAAAATATATTTTATGTTTTTGTTTCAGGTGAGCTATTTGCATTTCTTACAATAAAAGTCCATTAGTGGTAAGTAAAGTAAATACGTATGCCGTGTATGCAAATGGTTAATTATGTTTCAAAGTGGAAGTACATATCTCTGTAATTCAATTTTGTACTAAACGAAGATACTTATAAATTTAAACTCCTTAGTGCTCAAAATGTCTCATTAAATAAAATTGAATTTCATAAAATTCTTCTTATAATTAATTTCTGTAAAAAAAACATGCGCCGCGACAAATGTGAAATAATAAAATTTTTATTTTGTATCTCTATAAAGTGGAATTTCAGAGATAAGTCCAGAGCGCTATAATCATAAATTATCGAATTAATGATACAATAATAATCTCGTTGGCCATCTTCCTGAAATATTTTACCGCTTCGTGAGTAAGAAATTTACTGAAAAAAGAAGAATTTCAATATCTTTACTGAAACGCCCCCTTTCGTGAGAATTACTCCGACATATGAGTCTCAAGAGAGTGTGCCGGCTCGCTTTACAGCAACTTTTCACGTCGTCACGCTGATCTTTGCCGGATCGTATATCCATTTGTGAGAAGAGATCTCTCATCAGAGGCTAGAGATCGGAATACGGATCTGAAAATATCGATTGAAACCTTGAAACCTTGACTGACTGATACATCATAAATATTTGGAATATCTCCAAGTGTTATTATAATGTCTACCGAAAAAACATCTCAGCCTAAACTTTAACAGCATATTTGGAATGATGATTAATATATTGTTTTAAAACCTGCTCAATAAATATCAGAAGTCTAAACATATTTTTCAGTTTCTGCTTTCATTTATTGGAATACGTGTTGAAAACAGCAAAGCAAAATAGCGTTAAAATATTTGCACTCGTGCTAAAAATATCTTGATCCCGTCGATTGAACGTTGTTGCTATCTGGACTACTTTTAGTTTTATTATTCAATTCTAATTATAAAGTTAGACTCTGGTAAGTGTTAAGGATTTCCAACTGAGTTCCATGAACGCTAATCGTTGCTGTCGAACTTTAATTAATCGAATGCCCAAGCTTCTTTTATTTTCACGAAAAATAAGAAATGGATCTTTTTAGTGGGTTGTTTAATAAATAAAGGGTTCAAACTCTTCAAGTGTCTGTGAAAACTTTGTTTTTTACGTTGGACGTCTTTACTAGTTATTATTAATTTTTTTTTATAAGATCCGATTGCTGTATTTTTCTGTTTCTGCTCTTTTTTGTTACTTTCATTCCATGCGAAAGTTAGAGGATTGAATAAACATAAAGTTCTTTCACGGTTTGCAAAAATGGTTCTCCGTCATTCAACTTTTAAATTAGGACATTAAAGTATACATTTTAGAAAGGAAGTGGCAACACGGACCGACAAAAATCTGGCTATTTGTATCGAAATTTCATTACAAATAGACCCTTTCCCAGCTCCCACTATTCGCAACGAAAAAATTCGGCTATTCGTACCGAAATTTCGGTACCCGCAGTCACGGCCTTTTATAAAGCATCTTTGAAACATATACGTTTTCAATTAAAATGTTATACATTTTGTGCTATTTAAAATTGGAGCATATACGTTGAATAAGATCAATTTCAAGTTTCTCAGATTTGTACAAGGTATAAATTGCAACATTTCTAAATTTTATGATTTTAAGTACAAGTGTTAAGTGAACTGAAAATGTATTGTTTCAATAAAATATCATTTTTTCACTTCATTGTCCTTATTTTGCACTGATTATTAACATATTAAAATTGAGATTTCATTATTTTGTTAATGGAATACATATTTAGATAAATGAATATATGAACATATAACCTGTTGCCAATTCATAAATATTACGTAAATATGTCTATCTGGCATAATTATTTATAAAAATTATTTTATGAAGAAGAAATATAAAAGTTGAACAAATAACATGGATTTCTTTATTATGTAAATTTGAAATGCAGTTCGAATAGTATGGTCAATCAGACAGCAGGACTTTGAGTCTGCTCATTCTGGGCTCCTCATCTAGTGGCACTGCATCTGAATTCTAGTTGCATAAATTTAAGTGAAAATTTGTTTCAGTCAAAGACTCAATTCTGGAAATCACATGTGTATCAGATTTAGACTGAGACCAAATATACATAATTCCAGACAAATTTTACTGAATATAAAGTCCAGAATTTCAACTATTGCAAGACGTAACGTTTTTTGTTGTATTCGGTTTTATTTTGTTGTTGTCACATTGAAATATATATTAGAAAAATATATTTGAATTGCCAACTTCTAATCCCTAACCCCCTTACGAATGTTTTTTTACACTTAACCCCTTCATTATAGCATAAAAAGGACCTACGTTTGCAGGACAGGGCGGAATTTGGAACCCTTTTTAATTGAAAAAAAGCGTCCTCAAAATCATGTTTTTCTTTAGAATATCTGATTTTGAGTGCATATTACGTGGTATATACTTTACAGAAAAAAGCGGAAAACATTTAGCTATTTTTCAGCTTTTCTAAACATTTTTTCATTTCCTTACATCTCACATGAAAATACAGATGAATGGAAGTCGATTCGATTCCCTGCAAATTAAAAAAAAAGTGTTATAGCCCTAACAGTTCCAAAGTTTTGGCCCTCGGAAGTTGACCACTTTTCCCCGATTGCCTATAATTGCAGTTTTTCACAAGTCGCTATTTCAATCTTGGGATGCATTGCGAGAGAGCTATTCGTGAAAAACAATAAACATAGCGGAATCGGGAAAAAAGGAAATCGAGTTGGTTCCTATTTATCTGTGGATAATTGTTACATGAGGTGTATAGAAATATAAAACCTGGTAGAAAAACCGAAAAGTTAAATTTTTCCACGAAAGATAAAAAAGGGCTTACTTTGCTAAGCCATATATCGGGATATATTGTTGTTCGAATACTTAATTTTTTTAGTTCTGCGAGGAATTTTTGCTGATATTTTCCAGCTGACAACTGTGTACCATATAATATTCACCAGAAAGGAGATATTCCTAAAAAATTCTAAAATCTCACAGGCTTCCCATACCTGCCCTGTCCCGCAAACTTGGTATGAATAGAATGAATTTCAAACTAGTTTGCTGGCCATTTAGAGTTCAAAATTGCATTAATCATATTGAAATTGTGTTGTGCTGAACAAAGAACCCTTGAAGAAAATAAAAGATCACAAAATCCAGGCTGAGGTCTGGAAATTCAGACACGTGATGGGGTACTATTCAAGGAAAGTTTTCCGAAAAAAAAAATCTAGGATTTTGTCTGATTTAATCAGTTGGAAAGTGACTTCTCTGTACGAAGGTGAAAGGGGTGAGCAACTATATCAAGGGAGTAAGAGTCTTTCAGTGCACGAACCATTAGCCGTTGAATCACTGGCCATTCAGAAGTACCGTGACTACCGCAAACGAGACATGCTGAAAATAGAAGAGAATGTGTGAAATGACGAAAGGACGAAGGCCAAAGTCCAGAAAGGGAGATAATGAGAGTGAAATGGAAAGAGCAAAAACCTGCAGACTTCAAATCAGTTTTCCTACAAAACCGCAGGCCTGTATCGTCATTAGTCAGCCTGCGAAAATATCCAGAGAAAAAACATTTTACCTGACTTCAATATTGTGTTTATTTCCTCGATTTCGAGAGTGCACAAATTAACTTCTTATTTTTCTTGAAGAAAATTGAAACAACTGAACTTATAAATTCTAAATCAAATATTGAGACTCAGGAAGACAATTTTCCACAGAGGAAGTTCCTTAATTCATTGCTAAATTTCCTATTCTGTCGAGTAAACTTCCTTGAAACAATGGAAAACTTTAATATAAAGAGTTGAAAATTTTGGGCATAAGAATATGAAACCATTTTCAATGAATTATGCAACTTTACGGTCTCAAAAGTTTCTTCGTGTTGGTACCGAATCGTCAAAATGAGTTTGAACTTTTATGAGTCTTAGATGGTAACTTGATGGAAATTTTATAAATTGAGCTCAGCTTATAATTCTTTTTGCATACGTGTATGTATTAATTTGAGCTAAATTTCTATTAGGAGAAATGAGACATTTTCGGTTAACTTTGAAGATCTAATCATTATATCAGGGTAAAAATTATTATTTTCGGGTTTGAGTTGGGGATGATACAAGGACCTATACGTATAAAGGTTTCTATTCATTTCTCGGTTACCACACAATTTTGTATTAGAACTCTTCTAAATTTAAAGTATTTCAAATTACATAATTTTTAATTCATCCATTCATGCAAAAAATTTTGTCAGACATTTTTGGAACCTAGGACTCTTTTTCTTGTCTGACAAAAGCTTAGGTTCTTTGCACATATTATTTATTCGTAAAAAGCCCTAAAAGCCGATCTATGCAAATTTTTGGAAAAAGTACAAAAGCTTGTAAGGTAATTCATAGAATTTTCAAGGATTTTAATGATTTTGAGGAATGTTCAAATCTTTTAAATGTTTTAAGAAATTTTTTAAGATTTCAAACATTTTACAGCAGTCCAAGGGTCGATAAAAGATTTCAAGGCCTTTTCAGAGATCAAAGCAAAATTTATGGGATTGAAAAGAATTTCCTAAACTTCATAAGGATTTTGAAAGATTTTATATGATTTATAAGGTTTTAGGGTAATTTTATTGATTTTAATGAATGTCCTTGAATCTCGAAAGACTTGAAAGGATTTCATAGGAGTTATAAGATTTTAGAATATTGATAAAGGTTTCAAGGGATTTCAGAGGATTTCCAAGATTTGCAAATATTTCAAAGGATTTTTCAGAAATTTTATAAAATTGACAAGGATTTTAGTAATTCTAAGGGTTTAAAGGCTGTCAATGAGTTATTGTATTCAATGTCCGAGAATGTCAAAGGCTTTCAAAGATTTGGTTATTTCAAAAGATTGCAAGGAATATTTATAGGCGTACACAAATTTCAAGATATTTAAAAGTATTTCAAAGAATCAAAAATGTTTTAGGGTATTTCCCAAGATATTAAAGCATTTTCAAGAGATTTGCAAAATTTGAAGGAATTTGTACGGATTTTGATGATTTTAAGAAATTCAATACAAATTTTATGTCGCTTTAAAGAACTTCCTAGAATTTCGAAAAATTTGGAAGATTTCAAAGGACATATAAGATTTCAGGATATTTAAAAAGCATTCACAGGATTTTAAAAAGATTCTGACGGATTTTATCATATTTTTCAGAATATCAATGATTTTAAGGGTTTTTAAAAGCTTTTAATGTATTCGAATACATTTTTCAGGATTTCAGGAAATATCAGATTTCATGGAATTTCACGAATTGTTAACGGACTTTATTATATTTCAATAGATTGTAAACATTAGTAGAGATTTTATAATATTTCAGGGAGTGTAACACGCAGTTTCATGATATTGAAAGATCTTCAATAGGATTTCCAAGATATAAAACGATTCCGATTTTTTTATATTTCAAGGAAATTTTGTTGAGTGATGTTCAAAGAGTGGTACATCGTTGAAGACGATAGTATTGGTACCAAAGTTACAGAATGCTTATTTTTGAATAGCGAAATTTAAAAACTGAAGACAGCAAAATGATGAAATTTAAAATTAATGATCCTAAAAATGTAATAATTCTGCAATAACATTAAGATCTGTACATATAAAATTACTTTTATCTAGTTAAAAGAAAAAACATAACAAACTAAACATTAAAAAATAATTAATTGTCCTGACTGAGCATTTAAAAATTAAGACACTTCAAAATATTTATTTAATTGAAAAGCTTCAAAAATATTTAGTTAATTGAATTAATTAGCTTAATCCCGTTAAAAATTAAACAATTGAAAATTCGTTCAAAATTGAAGTATTCTTTAATTAGGATCGTAAAATTTAATCGTTGAAGTATAATGCTAGGACCTGTACTTAAACTAATGGCACCCAACTACTGTTCTGAAAGTAACCAGAATTCGTTATAGTTGATGTTCGAATGAATAGTATATAGCGTCCGCTCATGGCTTAAAATATCCTCAATTTCAAGTTTAATTTAGAATGTCCTATTGTAGAATGTTTGAAATGGTAATTTTTCTACGCTTCACAAGTATTTTTTGCAATCGCAGTACATTTTTTTTCGTCCAAATGGAAAGTACTAATTTCTACGTGTATCATTGACACTATTTCCAGGCTGCCGCTAGCGTGACGAATGTAAATAGTTGTTTCGTAGGATGTACCTGTGGAAAAATGGCCGCGGTGTGGGAAAAAAGCAGAGCACTTTTTTACTTTGGATGCTGGCTTTTCGTCAGTGTTAATGCTTGTCGAAGTGTTCGATTTGTAGGCAATGCAATTCCGGTGCTTTCAACGATCGTCGAAATAGCCAGGGATGTTGACGATTTCATAGCACTATCCATTTAGTCTGCAATTACAAAGCTGACAATGGGGTTATTTGCACTGCATGGCGATATTGGACTAACAGGATGCCATGAAAATTGCACCGCGTTCTCTCGCGATCAGAAATCACAACCAGGCGGAAATGGCACTAGTCACATCAAGAAATTGCTTTGTTGGCAAATGGGACCCTTAATTTTAAGGAAACTGTTGAATTGATTGAAGAACGACTTGAAAAACTTCCGATAAGTTTCGGGTTCAGAAATCAAGCAATTTGATCAAGTGCTCGATTTTCAAAAATATTCGTATAAGAAACTTTTCATTGAACCATAGAATTTGTGATTATTTTTGCTGCTGGAAAATTTGAAATTTCTGTGTGAAATTTAGTTATCATTTTTTCTGAAATAAATGTTTTTTACTCACTTATAGAGAAAGTAGAAGGATCTAGAGAGAAATATATGACTCAGGAGGAGCATTTACTGATTTTGCTAGGTGAAAAAGTTAAAGATTTTCAAGCGTGTCTATATAAAATATCTTGAACTCACGTTAATACTTCATAAGTATCAATCCCGTAAAATATTACTAAATCATTTTCAAACTTTACATATATATAATTATATACATACATACGTTGCATAATAATAGAATCTGTCTTTAATCCAAAGTCTTTTTGCGTGGTTGTGAAATAAAATTGAAAGCTCATAATTTGTCATTCGGAAGCACGAAAGTTCTTATTTTATATTTTTGATTTTCAATTTTAAAACAGACTTACTTTGAGAAACAAGCAGATTTTGATCTATATTTAAAACTAACTTGTGGATTTTGTTGCATAGTATGTTTAACATTCCTCCCACACAGCTTTCCTTCTGTTATTTTATTCCACCTACGGCTCTTTCACTTATTTCCTACACACTTCCTTATGCCAACAATTTTCGCATAAAAACTAAAACCACAAAAAATTATATTGTAAGCGGTGAACCTGTACAATGTACCTAGCAGTTGTGCCGCAATGAAGAGAAACCGAGACCATATACACAGAGTAATAGCGAGTCATTGGTGTAAACCACTGCGGTAATTCCACACAGCTTATGTTACATAACAATAGAAAGAAACAATGTTCTCTTTTTCAAAGCATACAGTACAATTGAAGTTTTCAGTTTTTCTTTTCGTTTATTGATTCATGCTGTGTACAATTTTATTTATGGGGAAACATATATGAATCTTAAAAAAACTAATATGACTGTTTAAAAGTGATTTATCTGTTTCTTAAATGAAAGTACTACAAATTTTGAACAATCAATCAAAGATTCAGCACAACCAGTTTAACAAAAAGGAAATATTTATAAAGATTACTGAGAGATCGAACCAATTTTGGAATGGAAATAAAGTCCAGGGCATAATGTATCTGTTTCTTAAATAATTTTCAAATAAGATTGTAAGGAAACAGTTATCAAAGAATTGTATATTTTTGGTAGTTTGGAAGCTTCTTGACAAATTTTTCTAAAAAAGTGTAGTAAAAAAACAATGCAATACATTGTTTATTTTATTAGTTCTTTTTTGTAAAAACAAAATTCAACTTTATTATACATTTTTTTCGTATAATATTTATTATTAATATTTAATCTTTTATCATTATTCATTTTTATTAGTTTCATTATGAAATTAATTTTTGATCTTTTAATATTGATTAACCTAATTAAATTAAAGCAGTCTTATAACTGTACATAAACATACGGACTGTCCGGACGTTTAGACTCGGCCTTAAATTGAATGAATATTACCATAAGGAGTAAAAACTGAATATGCGGAAGGTCCAGTCTACATAAAAATTCAATTTTTTGAAAAACTCAGACCATGGATCGGCTGAACTATTTCTCCATTAGTAGGATGGAGCGTTTTATTTAAAATGGCGAAATGCTTTATTTAATAAAGATTATTATTACGCGTGCAGCTAATTTCATGGGGTTTATTGAATCATGCCTCTCTGGGGTGAAAAAGTCGGCAACATATTTTTTTTATCAATCATTGTATGAATAAACATAGTTTACATGTTTTTTTTTTCATTCTCCAGTTAGTTCTACTCATTCTTCTTGGGCTTATTTACAAATTACTTTTCATGAAATTTTTTAGGCTTTAGATCAAAAGAATTATGTACCAAGATCCATGGTATACCTTCACAGCCAGTTTGAAAAATAGAAAACTAAGAGTTCAGGTATGAGATCAATATCTCTTGTTCTGTAAAGCTCAAGAAGCCTTAAAGAAATCGGGTTTCGCATTCAACCTCGTTTATCATTGAAGAGAGAATGCTGTTTTCATTGTAGAACCTCTGTTTGCATTGCAAAGGAAAACAACGCACCCATATTTGACAATAATTCCTACTTATTTATGTCTTCTTTCATTGCATATCAATTCAAAACAGAATAATTAATTTCACAAACCGGAAAAACACAAATACAGTAAAAATAATGAGACACATATTGTTTTCTTGGAAAATCAGAAAAAATGTGAGGAGCTGATAAACAGGAGAATATTTTCAACTACCTAGGGAAAGGCAGGCGATACGCGCTTAAATCAAATTTTCGTTTGATTTATTAAAGAATCGAAAATCATGGTCCAATTTAACGTGCTCACTGTCGGGCTTTAAAAATAGTTTAAATACCAATAGTATATAATGCGGTCCAATTATAATTTTAACGGCATTGAGTAATTTAATTCAACTTCAAACGTTGAAAAAATGCATCAGTATGATTTAACGATAATCGAATATTCTAAAGGATATAAATAGTGGATATGTTTTTCCAACACACTGCAATATTTTGTATTAATTTATATTTCATTTGATGGAGGATATAAATCACTTTTAATTGTCTATATATTTAAATAAAATTGTTGAGCATGCAGCGCGTCAAAATATAGAGACTGTATTCTGGATGCAGAGAATTCAACTGGCGGCTTGCCAACATAGAACTTGTTCAACAAACTACCACAAAACAAAGTTATGGCTTATTTTGTAATATAGGTTGAAAATTTTCTTTTCTTTTCGTACCCTTACTCTGATGACACTCGTGAGAATAGTTTCAATTTAGGTTTCTTACTTTGCATTTATTTGAAAGGAAGTTTTATTTTTGAAGAAATTTGCATTGAACGTTCATAGCTGAATGTAAATAGTGATACCTTGGTCATCTGATGTCATATGAAAATTAAATATATTTCCTAAATATATTTTTGCAAATATTGAAGTTAATATAGTCACAATCAGCTATTATGTAAGAAGTTTAATTTTGTATTTATGTTCATTAAAAATATCCTGCAACAAAGTCAGTATGATTAAATCATAAAAATATTTTAATATCCTAAATAAAACATAAAAACGTAATTCATGTCAATCATTTTATTCCAAGCATAATACACGCCGCAGTAAAAAATCTTATGCCCGTTTGATTATGCCCATAAAAAACTGTTTCGTTTTTTATCATAATATTGAAAATGTAGAAAAATGAAAAATCTTGACTGCAAGTTTGCAGAGATTATGGAAGGAATTTAATATTAAGTTTCAACAAGGAGTCACGCAGCGACATCTTGGTATAAATCCAATAAGTCCCTTCTAATTTAAATATTTCTTTCCACTCTCATAATTTTCCAGTCGACTGCCTCAAAGTGAATGAATCAATATCCAACCGAGTCCACATTATTTGTATTGCTCCCATCTTCTTTACCAGACAAAAGGAATCTATCCAACTGATATTGATCCCTGATTACATAGGAGCTCGGAAACGAAAAGCGGATCATGGATTTAGAAACATTATTTCAATAAAAATTAATTTTTCAAGAAAATATGGATTCTAAAAATCGATTTGTGGACATTTTAAACCAGGGTCTAAATGTAAGACGTTGAAAAGACTTAAAGACCACTTTGACTTAAGTTTGCTTTTTTATGTATATATTTCAAGAAATTAGAATAAAATTATAGTTTGAGTGGCTCGTAATCATACTTTAATTTTAGTGAGCAAATATGAGTGGATCCGCTTCACAGAGTGAGTTTCATCTGTATCGTAGAGGAAAATATCTTGGAACGAAATTCGGCATTAGCGCAAATCAGAGTCGAATTGATTCTAAAATTACAGAAGCAATGAGAGTAAAATTTTGAGTACACTCAAAGAAAACTTTGGCTGAAAAAAGCATCGTACTCTGGCGTGTTTTGTTTTGAGCTACTTGAATATCTTTTTCATATAAACGAAATTATTTGTCTGCGAGATTGGGTGAAGTTTGTCGCAGAAGGATAATGTTTGCTGCAAAAAGATTCTTTTGCTACAAATGCAATTCCTTTCAACCTTAAATAAAGACGAAATTTCTCTGAATGTATCGCTAGAAAGGTGATTTGTTATTATTTTATGTGAAGAGATAAATAAAGAAAAATATTCTCTCAAATCAGGTCATATGGGATCAAAAAAGGTGCATGCAGCGGTCGAATTGTATCCTTGCATTTATGTTAGCAAAATTACGTGATCATAATTCTGGAAAACGTGGTCGAGAGCAATAGGTGAGATAGAATATGCGATTAGTAATGTTGTACACAAGGTGACTGGCGAAACTCCTGGTACAATATTATTTGGCGTAGGACAACGTGGTGAGGAGGACGACAAAATAAAAGAATTTTTAGAATCAGAAATTAATATCAGCGATAGAAATTTAGAAATATTGCATGCCACAGCCAGCGAACAGATTAAGAAAAACCAGGCGTAAGAATTGAAAGGCGGTTTTTTCTTATTGGGCTCAAAATAAGCGTGAGACATCCTGGAAGTTTGAATAGTAAATAAAAACGGAAGGTGCAAGCCTCTCTGAGTTGAAGTCAGTCGAGACCCACCGTTCGTATCCTCCAAGCTCGATTACATTTTAACTTATAAAATATGTAGCGCGAAATGTGCAATGATGAAGCCGCAATGTTGTGCCTACTTACGAATCATCGTGCGGGAATGCTTGCGGTTTCGCAATTTAGAGAACACATGTACTTTGTGGCATGTGGTGCAGCTGAGCTAATCGCTCGTTGGGCATGTAGGGATGTTACAGCGGACGCATTGTTACTGTTATTGTAGAGCCGGAGATGTGAGTACAAACACGGGAACGGATATACAGGGTGTTCATGGGTAGCTGTAAAACAGGAAATAAAGGCATTCATTAGTGAACATTGATCTGCCGACGGACGAGTTGGGTGGGACAGCACACTTTTGGTGAGAGCGTTTCATTGCCGAGTTTCATTATCTCCTATGTAAATGCATATATGCACATATGTAGTAGTCCGCTAGTGACCCGGTACATATCAACCTTCCAAGTATTGTCTGCTGTCACTCGTATAACGTATAACATATCACGTATAACGTATATTATATATATATATATACCACCAGTCAGAGACATTTTCCCATGGGGATAAAATTTTACAATTAACGAATTAAGCGATTAATATCTGTATTGTACTCTGGCGTTGCGGTGTGAAACAGGTGACGAATGCGATGAGAGGAATAATTATAACACTTTTGGCGAATCTATCCAGCTCGTACTAATTTGAAATTGTCTGGCTAATTGACTTTTCTCGAATAAATTGAAGAGTTTCATTTCCTCTTCCAAATTTTGGCTAGACACAGAATCGCTTTTACTTTTTGCACTTTTATCACCTTTGAATCTGCATTAAACTTGATTATAACATTATCAAAATTTAATTTAGCAGACATCACAAATTGATTGTTTGAATGGAACTACTCACTATCTTCATACTAAAAATTAGGCAATTTCTTTATTATTACGTATCCCCATCTCCAAATGACGATATGAAATGTCAATCAAAATATTTTTTAAATCCATGCATTTGAAATTCAATTTCAATGCTGGAAACGTTTTAACCTATTTTTCACGAATAATAATTTATTACAATTTGATATCCTTCATATTCGTTCATTAAAATTTTAGGTTTCTTTTCACATGTGATTTATTACCACGAAATTTTTTCTAAATTATAATTGCATTATTCTGTTGTAATTCATGCCTTTCTAGAATAAAACCTTTATAATTGACTTAGTTCTAATTTTCTGCTTCATTTAAAGAAAGATTCTTTTCATTTTTAAAATTCCTCTTTATAAATGATTATCAAATGCTCGTAAGATTTGAGAAAATTTAGTGAGAATATACGAGATCCAAATATTTTATTTTTAGGATAAATTGCTGCTTTCTGAAATATAATTTTTTCTCTTGTTTCGCTTATCAACAGACTAACTTCGGCAATGGAAAATTAGGATTTTATTCTACTACTATTCAAGATTGACACTTCTTTAATTTTTTAGACGTAAGTTCTTAGAAAGCAATTTTCAATATTCAAATCTTATGCATAATGCATTAAAGCATACTTAGGGGAATAACATTTTTTTGCGTTTCTTATTATTACTACTCATAAAATATCAATAGTAAAAAATGTTGGTTAATGGAAATGTCCGCCTTCTCTCAGTGATGATAAACTTATGATAATATAATAATGTAATAATTCAATAAGCAGATAGTATTCGAAAATAAAGAAATGCCATCCCTGTAAGTAAAAACTACCTTTCAAAGAACACAATCAATTTTTAAAGCTTTGAAAAATGGCTTTACTTCTAATTTAAGCAACGAAAACTAAAAAAAAGAATGAATCCTAGCTTCGCTTGGGCTTTTCAGCGTGTTCTAAAGCTTTAGATGCCTATTTTATAGCGTTTTTAAAATCTGATTCTATGTGCAGATCATTAAAAAACTAATTTTTGATATTAATGAATTTAATCTTAACTGGAAAAAATATTTGAAAAATCACTTTTATCCTTTTTTGAAAACGTGTTCTTTCACGTTGAATTAATACGAAACGAAACATTCTATATCTAAATCTTTCTAACAAATATCTTTAGATACAAAATAAAGAAACAGTAATGCATTTTTTTTAGACTATGGAAAAAAGTACCGCAAAATAATGCATTTTTTAGTTCTGAATATACTGATGAATTATTTCTTAAAATGAGAATGGTGGAATATAATATTATTTCGAGTTATATGTTGTAATTTTTTATAATCTTATCTTTATGTAAATATAAGGTTAGTTGAAAATGAAAGTAACAGGCTGCATAGTTGGAAAAGTACACTTCTGTTCACTAATGTTATTTCCCTTAAGGCTGAAATGGTATTAGAGAATGGAATTTCAAATTATAATGTATTGTTCCTTTCGCCGGTAACCACATCTACTATTAAATTCTGTCTCTTATAAAGAGTATAATGAAGGAAATGAAGCTTGAATTACAATTTTATTAGTCTCATGCATAGATTTTCCGCGTAAGGGAATTTTTGAAGAATATAAATTTTGAAAACTGTTTTTGTCAGTTTTAACATATTGTATATTCTACTCTAGTAAGAATTTATCTAAAGCGAAATCTCTAAATTATTCGCTATAAATGGTTTAAGATACATTTTGTGCCCCAATTAAGTCTGATTGCTAGGTTCAATTGCTTTGTCGACATTATTTGCAACAATGATTATTTAATACCCCATACATGAAACTAGAAACAATTAAATACATTAATTTCACAATCATAATGCTTGTACAATAGGGCGGAGTAAAAATGTTAAAATTGATCAAATTTTTTGAGCTAAGGAAAAAAAGTTTGTCTATTGATATCCGAAAAAAGTGAGTGGAAAAGTATTTGAAATCGGTTAATATCTTCTGTTCCATTTTTTATTTAAAAATTCAAAACTTTCGAAATTGGTACCAATTTTTCTATTGGTTTAACACTTTAGGAAAATTTTGTATATTTACAGTTTTTGGGAATGCATAATGATAAAAAATTATGTTTTCTTGAGCTTAAACCAAAGAAACAGGTCTTTATTTTTCTTTCATGAAAAAACAAAATTTTTGTGGTCTTTAATTCATTTAAAAATCGCGAAAAAAATTCAAAACATAAAAATCCCAAAATTCCTCAGTCGCGACAATTTTACCTTCCGAAAAAGCAAAATAATAACATGTTTCTTTGGTTCAAGCAGGAGGAATTGTAGGTTCAACATATCGAACTTTTTCAAAATGTGTGCACATTTTCCAAAAATTCTAAATACGACAGAAACTTTTTTTGAACTTCTAATTTTTTATCACTATTCTCTGAAAAAACTGTACGTATGACAAATTTGCCTAATACTTTGACAAATAGGAATTTTTTAATTCAAGGTAATATTCTTCGTCGAAAAAATAAATTAAATCTGAAAAGCGCCTTTGTTTGACGAGGGTGCATTTAAAGATTTATGAATTCTAAGCTGATGTGACACAAGAGGCGGGAAGAAAAGCCTGCATTTTTGATCTCATGGAGATAGATAAAAGTCGAGCGATAGTACAAAATCAATATTCCCGCGAGGTGGATGGAATAAATGATGGGAAAGCGTAGAGAGCAGCAGGTGAGGATGAAAGGGTGCGAGCACTCGAGCGAGTCGATGCCATTATTAAGAGCATAATTAGCTTTTACATTTAAAGCGCAGATCAACGGCCAATGCTCTCTATTTCTCTCATAAATTGTATCATTCCCGGAATTTTCTCGATGTAAAAAAGATTCGAAGCTCATACTTTTTGGATCTCTTTTCAGTTTATTTATCTGTGGCTTGTTCCACTAGTCGAGCTCTTGAGCATGAAATAGTACAGAAAGCTGAATATTATTATTGCCAGGTTTTTTCGTAAGAATAGTGGAGAAAGTTTTCACATTTTTGTACGTTCATCATTCGAATTATGCATTTGAAACAAAACTTAAAATATGATTAACAGAGCCAGAGGCAGCTCAATAATCCCCTGTCTGTATTCCATGGCATAATATACGAGTATTTTAATGAGAATTATTTATGTCTATTGCTAATTATAATAATCATACGAACATAATTTATTTGATTTTAGTAAAACGAGAAATTTCCACATTACAGAAAAGCAAGGTAGAAAGTGAATCAGGTAAAAATGCTGGGGGTAAACTCAGCATTAAAAAAAATACCCTTTCCGATCCTCATGTTTTGCATGTCGAAATTACACGCAGAATTTTTACCTGAAACGTTTTCAAAACTTTGTCTTTCCGGGATGTTGGTACTCACATAATACTACAGATAGAGGTAACTTTTGATAATCATAACATTGTTGGCATAAGATTAAACCAATACAAAGAATTGTACTAAAGACATTCAAGCTTAATTATTCTTATTGTTCGGTGCGTTCTAAAATTTGTATTAAATAATATCATTAACCGTAGTTTTTATACAGGTATGAATTACTACTTTTCAGTTTTCTCGAACTTTTTTCGAAATATTTTAGAATTTGCAAGAACTCCAAACCTAATTCATCTCAATTAGACTAAATTCGAAACAAATGCAATTAAATTAAATTAAAGTCAAAGTGAATTCTAATACAGTGAATTTAAGGCAAGAATATGCAAGTAAATTCAAGTTAATTCAAGTAAAATTATTAAGATTCAAGGAAATGGAGGTAAATTCAAGTGGATTCAAGAGAATTTAAGTGAATCTATTTAAATTCAAAGAGAATTAAGAAAACTAAAAGCTTGATTTAGTTGAATTTAAATTAACAAGAATTTTTTATGAATTAAACCAATTTTGTTTGAATCCAATGAAGCTTCATTTGAATTGCTCTACGCATTATGAAATATAGTTTTGATAAGTCCTTTTTTAAGTTTTAAGGATTTAGAAAAATTTATAATTACACCGTAAAATGCGGGAAATGATTTTAAAAGTTGGATTAAGTTCTAACCTTTAAATTCAAGACATTTTTATTTTTATTCAAATCGAAGAATGTGATCAATCTTATTTTGCTTTATTTCCCTTCAATTACTGCATGCAATTCCATAATGTTTAGTTAAATGCTGCAAAGATGTTATTACAAAATTTCAAAATCGATGAAAATAGACTTGATTCTATACCCACGGTGCAAATGAAATGGAGTAATCGTAACCTGATTTTTTATAAGAACTTATTTGAAGTTGATTTCATATTGCATGAAGCAGTCGAATCTTACAATTCTTACAATTAATATTTCAGGTAAAACTGCCGAAACGGTTGATCTAGAAAATGGCGATAATCTTCTGTTTCTTGCGAACCCACTAATTTCACGCAATTTTTCATACTCAAGACGAATTATACAGAAAAATGTGTTGCTCTTGGAACAGTTTCATCATAGTGTCAGTAAGTATCTCTGGTCCACTCGCCAAGTGACTTTCCTCTAACCAAAAAAAAACCGATTTTCGTTCGGGCTCTTAGAAAAGGGGTTCGGTGTGAGTAGGGGAGGGATGTGACTCATCTTTTTTTACGTTCTTTTCTTCACTAGGACGCTTGATTTTATTTGGCGCCTCTGAAAGAGGGCTTCCAATTCAGTGGGAGGAGATATGTGACCCTCGACCTTCCCTCCCAAATTTCCAAGATCCCTGATTGAAAATGCTCAACACTAGAACGCCTAATTTTTTTTGGGCGGCTCCTGAAAAAGGGGTTCGGTGTGAGTGAAGGGGGGGATATGGTCCTCAACTCTCTCTCCCACCTTTCGAAGACCCCTGATTGATAATACGTGATGCGTGATTCTTTTTAGAAACCCCTGAAAAAGGATTTCGGTAAAATAGGTTAGAGGGATGTGGCCCACATCCTTCTCCACTTACTCCAAACCCCATTGCCAGTAGCCCCAAAAAAATTCACGCGTTCTGGTAAAAAATAAGGAAAATCAGTTTATCACCTTTCCATAAGCTCCCCCACCTTTCTAGAAAAGGGTTTCATCTTTATTGGGCGGATAGTGATGCCCCCCCCCCCATACACACACACACGCGCATACTCAGGCCGAACTCTTTTTTTAGGGGCTTCAAAAAAACCATGCATCCTAGGGAACAAAAACGTAAAATAAGTGGTTTTAAATAAAGATAGAAGATAATCGACATTTTTGAAGGCGAAAAACCTTGATGTCTTTGAATCGTCAAAAAAGAGTGATACTTTATGGTCAGATCTGAGTTCAGGGTGAAAAAATACCTGATATAAGTAAGTTTTAATCAAATCGAAAGGGATCAACCTCTTCTGCAGTTTTACGATATTTGATTAATTCAATTAATTTTGCAGCAAAGTACGCCTGTAAAAGTAACGATCTCCTTTCGAATAAATAATAAAAACAAGATAATCTTTTAATCGTATCTCTTTTAATAAATATTAAACAAATCAATTGCTTTGTTCCTGCTATTACTGAATATGAGGCTAAATATTATTGAGAGAAAGAAAATAGATCAGCCTTTAAAATGTTCAAGTTCATTTTTCAGAACTTGTTACATAGAGTGAGGACAGAAAAGTTCGTGGAGAAATAATCAAATTAACAAAGTTCATTCAAAATACAAGAATACTTTTCTGATACCGAGTACTGGGGAATAAAAGTGAGCGAGGGTGAATAAAAGCAAAGGTGTGCTAAAAGGAGTTGTTTTTAAGGTTTTAAATTAGGTTGGTTTTTGCACGCAGAAAAGTAACAAAGCAAAGAAAGTTGCAGTCTAGAGTGATTTAGAAGAGCCCTTGTTGTTGTCCTTAAGTAGAGGCGAGCACTCGGCGTAGATCAAAGCGCTTTACCCCTAACCTCAATCTATCTGAGATTCTGAGGCTATCTATCTATCTCGGTTAACATGATGGGGAGAAGCTACAGGGTCACGCTATTACGGTAGATTGGTGCTTGACCACAGGAAATGTAAGCTCAGGATAGAAATGATGGCAGGTCTTCAGACCGGGACTCGACGTTTTCGGTACCAACACAGATCCAATGCCATGACGTACCTATACCAGGGCTAGTTCCACCCTTCCTACCTTAACATTCCACGCGACTGAATCTTAGCCTCGGGCTGCTTAACCCGAAATTCATTTAACCTCAAAGTATCGGGGTTGATTGTTTCCTGACTGACGAATTAGGGATTCACCCTCTTCTACATTCTCACATTGAAATGGAAATCCGTCTACTACGATCGTCGGTCCTTCCATTATCTGCCAAGTCTTTAATAATTATTATTCAAAGAGAAAATACCAGACTTCGTACAAATATTTTACAAGCGGCTGCTGAAAAGTCTGATTTTCGATATTCGATAAAAAACCTTCGGGTTTATGGGAATATTATCAAGTATCATTATTATCAGATTGAAGAGTAATATTTTGCTTCTTTTTAATTAGCGACCCACAGTTTAGTTTTTGAATTTCACGAGAGGATACAAAGAAAATCATCTATCCATAAAAAACTTTCCTTCAATATTTATTTCGGAGTGAATAGAAAAAAACTAGTGATATTTTGAATATTCCAAGGACCTTGAGTAGTTAAATCGCTTCTACGAATCAGAGAAAAAAAGTGCAGGTTGATGTTAATGGCCTTATTGGCTAAGTTCCGAATCTAAAATAATAAAATGTCGAAACAGTTTACAGATTTCTTGGCACGACGATTCTACCAAGCAGTATCTGTATTTGAATAATTATAAAAATGTAAAGATTTTAGAATGAAATAAAAATATAGAGACTTCACAAAAATATGTTTCTTTATAGTCAAAATAGTTATCTATTTTTACATCTTAAGTTACTCTCCAGAGCTTCTACAAGTGTTTTAGAGCCTACCACGAGATTTTCTAGAGCCTCCTGCGAGGGCCTTAAGAGCCTTCCACGAGTAAAAATATTTAAAACAATGTGCCATTGGGGTTTTTACATTTAAAGCAAAAGATTTTTTTCCTGTTTTTAAAATATGTTTAATTTACAAATATATAATACAAAAAATACAAATATCAAAATATAATAAAATTATAGGAGATGTAATACATTGGGCACTGACTAGTATTAAGGAATTTTCAGTCAAACTAATTGGTCAGGTATAACGCTAGGGATAATATTGCGGAAAATTCCATGAAACTGAAAAGTTTGAATATATTATAAATTTTGATTCTGACAAGTCATGGTCGACCGAAGGAAGTAAAAAAAAATTTAGCAAAAAGTGGGGATTGGCATGCGCGCAGGCGGCTGAGCCTTTCAGTATATTTTAATAAGATAACTTTATTCCTTTTTCATTTTTCACAGAGCAATTTAACCTTGTAAAGTACATATGAGCATTTTCTACACTACTTTCAAGAACTATCAATTATCATTGAGGTGAAATTGAACATTAAAATTATTATTTTGCGTCCTAATTTTACCTTAAGTATATATAAGTAAATTTCTTCTGCGTTTTTCTCTAAAATAATATTTAGATCAATTAAAATATAAAGAAGAACACATGCCAAAGCGTTTAATTGACTTTTATATCTGATTGATTTAATTAAATTCTATTTTCAAATAAAAAGAAACAATTCCCTTAAGAACACTATTGAAATGTTAAATTTTAACTCAACCTTTTTCATGAAAAATATTGAATGCTGATATTTTTGACAATGAGACTATTTATAACGTGGCAATCTTTGCCATGGTAGCAAAAATTGCTACGCTTAGCCGCCAATCAGAAGCATTCTATTTAAAACCAATGCCACAGGCATTAAACACTAAAATAGAATAACGCAATTTTTAATTTAAAGTCTCTGTAATATGAATGGGATTTTGATTTACAACATTCAATTTTCAAACTCCTCTTTTTACCTCAAAAATTTTTACTATATAGACCTCTATTGATAAAAAAATGTAGACTGCGGTGAAATTGAATATTTCCTTGTTTGTGACAGGGCTAATTCAAGTTAATATAATCACACTACGATTACAGCTTGCGTCAAAAAATTAAAAGAAAACTTTCCCATACCAAGTTCGAGTATTATATTTATTTTCCTCGAATGAGTCGCATTTCATACAATTTTCTAATCTTTATAATAGATCCAATTTTTCTATCCTTGTATCCAATAAAGGTAATAAATCTTTCTTTTATTACAGATACTTCAAGATAAAGAATATTTATTATTATGAACATTCGACACGTGCCGGACATATACCACTGTGTTATAATGCTAATGATCATCATTTTTGAAATTAAAATTCTCTTTCAGTCGCCACTATAGAGAAAGTTATACTGTAATAGTTTTATTTTATGTGAAAGTAAATATTTTTCAAACATTTCATGAAAAAGGAAATACTCCAGGAACTTTTCTGAAGTTTTACATTAATTAGTATACGTCTTAAAATAAATTATTTGTTGAATTTTTTTATCTTTGAAAACTGCGTTTATTATAATGATTTGTTGAATATAATGTTCCTGATTAAAAAAAGAAAATTCATAAAAGTTGTTGATTTGAGATGATTTTGAAATCAAGCAGGTAATATATTTATAAAAAAATGTAAAATTAAACCTTGTATATTTCTAAGCAGTCCCATAAAGGGCTTATTAGCCCTAGACATTTTTAAAAATCAATTATCATTACGAACAAATGATAAAAAATATATTTATGCAATCTATAACCAATACACATATGTATCAGAAAATGGTAAAAATCGAAAATATATAGTACATAAAATAAACAAATTAGTTTTTTTTCAAACAATTGAATAATTAACATATTTGAGAAAGTTTGTCCTATAATTTATCTGTGTCACTATACTTACAAAAAAGCCCGTGTACTATCGATATGATCGAAAAACTTGTTCTGTATAACTCAAGTTCTCTTATAAATAAATAATAGCCATTACATATTATTAAGCAAACTTTGTGCAATTACTTGATCAAGTATTTACATGAAGAGAGCAAATTGCTTACTGTACTTCTATCCTGACTCTTCGTATGTGTGAATCGGTGAAATGGCGTATATCATGAACCTGTAATTTAACTTTGAAACATAAATTCAGCAAGTTTGAGAAATGCTGGCGTGCTTACTTGTATGACATTTGTCTCTTCTTTGAAGAGAAAGTGCTATAGTTACGTAATTGGTTTTTAATGCCATTTCGTGCCAACATCAAGTAGGGTCAGCGCTACTGTAGTTGCCATGTTGAAGAACACTTCAGCAGAAAAATAAAAATATAAAATCACGTGTTGAGTATTCAAATATTCAATTATTCGAATCTTTTTCATCAAAAATATAATTTGTCAAGTGCAGTAGTTCTGTAAAATAATAATAATAACCGTTCTTCTGAGAGTAATGGCCTGCCAAAAATTCTTCTTGTGTATCGACAAACGTGTTAAAAAGTATTGATTGACTTGATTTTTTAATAATTTGAACTACATCTTATTATTTATTATTATCTTAATATTTTTATGCTCGAAACTCATAAAGAGTGAATAGCAGATTTTTTGGTATTTAATCATATCCTAATTGTGTAATAACAGACAAAAAGAGAAGCATAAATGGAAAACCTTTATAGGAAGCTCACAAACTGGCGTATTACCCATGGATCGTGGAACTTGAATCAACGCAGCGTATGATATGCATTGCGGGATCGGTCTGTTCATAGCGTATTCTACCGTATATAATGTCACTTTTACCGTAGAGTTGATAAAATTATATGAAAATTCTCTTAGTCAAAACTTTTATCGGAATATGTACTTCGCAAAGAGAGTTTGCATTTGTCTGATATTTTAGGAAATAAACTACATAATTCTGTTAATTTATGATTTGACAGTTACAGTCGGCTGAAGACTACTGCTGTTGGACTGACTTCCTCCCAAAAGTGAAAGTGTGTTATTATTTGCTTAGTCATAACTTTAAAATAAAATTATTTATATATTAATCATGAGTTCTATGAATTCCAGTATGGAATACGCAGCTTCCAAATCGTTACTTTATAATATATTGTTTCGTTATCCCCAGGTCACTCCTGCCTTTGTTCTATTAAATTTAAATTAAAAAACCAGAATATGAAGTGATTCTTTCATTATGTAATACCGCATTTTTCGGTCAGCAATGTTGGGTGTCGATGAATAGCGACATTTCCAGAACATGATACTATTATTTTCGTGACTTTTTCTCGTCAAATATCGTCATCACTTGATATATTCAAAAATAAATAATTACCACTAGTCATGCTATAATATTCTTTCAATGCAATTGATAGTCTCTCAATAACGATAATGCTGATGAGGGGATAAAGTAATGAGAACGGTTTAAAAAATCTGTTGATATATAAATTCCCAAGCCAAGATGATTTATGCCGATATTATTCATCGAACGATGCTCCCTTCTGAATAATAAATTCGGAAAATGTGTTCAACGTTGAGCTAATCGATATCATGCATGGTTTTGCATGTTATTGTAGACTATTACGAATTACTAAGTATTCCCCTTGCAATTAACACGCTCGGTGGCGCCCACCCTCGAGTATTTACTGTTGAGCACGCAGTACTCGCGGTGCTGAACATATACTGAATATATACTTTTAGGGCAGCTCACTATTTACTTAGAAACTCCGTGCTGCAGGAGCTTTAATTAACTCTCCGCTATACCCATATACGTATCAAAAATACATTGCTTCCTTTATAGTACACAAAAGGATTACCAAACTATACATAAAGGTGCTTCTTATAGGATACGAAAATGTTTTCCTCCCTAGAAAGTAACAGCGTCTGTTAATTTGCAAATATTGCTCTTAAATAAACTGTGTTTTAATTCTAAACAAATGAGAGTTTATTTAATTAGGTATCTGGTATAGTTTTTACTTAAAGAATTTAATCAGCAATAGGTAGGGGGCATAAAGTTCCATAGTGCTCATAGGGCCCATAGGGCTCAGTTCCAATAGAAAAAATGTTGCTTTCCAAATTTTATCCACATCGGTTAATATTCAACCCTACCGCCAATCACTTGAAGTCTTCTGTTGGATTTGGGGAAAAATTTAAAATTTTGAGAAAAAAATAACTGATAAGGCGATCAAAGCGAAATATAATTAATTTCCGTATTTTTCAACAGACGCCTGTCAAAGTTAGAAAAATGAGCTAGTTTATTTTCAGCAGGTGGTAAAATTTGAAAAAATTGATGTTTCCATTTTTTCAACGGAAGCCTCTCATACTTGGCAAGACAAGTAAGTCTGTATAGCAGAATGTTGGAAGAAATCCAATATGATGGCTGTTAAAATTTCAAGATGAATGATTAATTTCTCCATTAAATTTGAGAAAATTTGGCTACTATAACTGCTATTTACGCTTGGAATGGAACACAAAATTTTCGAAAAAATTAATTTTTTTAGCTTTTACTTCAGTCGTTGCCGGAACAACTCCGTGTAATTTGTTTTTGTTTAAAAACTATATTTAAGTCTTTCTTGACTAGAAAATGGTTTGTCACATTTTGGGTTAATATCCGACTCAAAATAAAGCCAGCTTTTTTCCGTGTTTGATTTCTTCCTAATTTTGGCTTTTCACAGATTATTACAACATAAAACTGAACTTGCTTATAATTCAAGGGCTTGAGAAGCTTCCGCTAAAAGGTGAAGAAATTTGTTCTCTTATTTTACCAGCTGCCATATTGGATTTTTCAAAATGGTAAATTCTCAATATTAGCCATGTATTTCTAGTCATCACTAAGATTTTTTCACTTTGGGTCTCTATTGTTGATAACCATAGAAAAATCCATTTTGTGGCATCCGCTGTAAGTTTCCCATTTTGAAAATGTTCAAAATTTGTATTTTTACTTGATAATACTTTTTTAGCATTTAAATAAGTTTTCACTCTTTAATATGCAAAACATTTTGACGAAAAGTTCGAGAATTATGCTTATTTTTCATTCCTTGAACACTTTTCCACATGCCAATTCAATGGAACCTATTTCTCACTTACTCAAAGTCAGAGGGTAAAAGATTTTTAACATTGTGCTTTTCGTTTTTTATTTGCTACTTTTAAACATGCGATTAGAAAAAACATCAGCCATGCGAGGTGTTTTTTAAAAGGCTTATAACGACCTTTCCATCCGACAATTGCATGTAATTACACACATATTGGCAGTGCTGACAAAGACAGACTGCAAACTGAGGACAAAAAGTCCGTAATTGAAGGGTGCGAAGCAATAATTGCGTCAATTTTTATGCTACTATTATATCTGGATTTAGAATCTCTAATTCTAAAAAAAGCAATCTCTCAACCCTAAGTTTTATGGAAGTTCATTACTTTGCAATTACATTGATAGAATTTTCATTCTATTCCATGACTATATGAAATCCAAATTTTAATAAGAATAATTTTTGCTGCAATCCTGCATATCCTTATGATACAAAATAAAAGAAAAATTGGCAGAAGGTTTATAAACTGATTTTCTAACACGATAGACCAATTTATTATCAATGCGTTTCCCTTTCAAAGAAATGCCTAAAAATTATTTTTCCGTATTTTTGCAAACTATTTGAAACTAATTTAAGCTATTGAAAATTTCTTCAAATAATTAAAAAAAAATTTTAATGGGATCCATCGTTAGGATTTAGTTGCAATCATTTTAACAGATAGTTCTGTAGAAGTAGGCAAATGGGAAAATATAATTTGTATTGATATTTTTTTTTAGAAGTAAAATCTTCAGGTCTGATATCATTGTTTTGAAATGAATTTTAGGTTTTGAGAGTCAGTAGTCAAATTTATAAAAATCGAATTTTTTAGAAACCTTTTTTGGTAGAAGTGGAATGATATTTCCAAATATCAAAATGTTATTAATGATGATATTGTTTAGCACGAAAATATTTTTTCTCATCAAAAAGAAAAATAATTTATAAAACTTGTTTATTAACTTCTGAAATATTGTTTGTAAGTAGTCTGCATATATATTGTTGAAATTGTCTTGAGATTTATCAAAATATATGAGCATTATTCAATATATTTCGCAAGGTATTAAAAATATTTTAAACCCCCTAAAATTCTTGAAATCTTAAGAAAATCATCGGAACTTCTGAAATTTATTGTCATCCCTCAAAATCATCAAAGCTATTTCGAAATTTTTTTAACGCAAGGATTATAAATTTTATATGTGCAATTACAGCATCCGGGTTTCCTTTTTGTCTAAGTTCTTTGCTGAGAGTAAAAAGTGAGCTTAAAAAAATTCCAATAAATGTACGTCCGTAAACGCAGCCGTCCGGAAATTACTGATAAGTAAACACGGCATTCTGTAAAATTGAACTCTCTTGATAAAGGAAGAGTATCTTATAAAGTTTAATTTGAAAAACTCTAAATCAATTCTACTAAGTATTTACTTCCTAGATTATATAGTATTACAATCTCCAACAGTGAATTCAAAATTTGTGTATCAATTCAAGTTTTTATGAAAGAATTCTTGGTCTAGGTCCACATATCTATAAGAAACACCTTAAGTTATTCAGCGCAGAAAAAAAGACTTTTAAATATTGAGAACTTTTCCTATTTTTCCTAACTTAAATTGAAGAAGAGAAAGTGATTCTTCATTTTTAACGGATTTGTATTGGTCCTAATATTTTCCGTGAATTCAAAGTTTATCGGTTGAATAAATTCCCAATGAAGAAAGCGACCTTCAATTCAATTCCCTCGACTCGGGTATACAAGCGTAGCCGACCCTCGTAGTTTAGGCACCAGATGCTGAAAGCATCGTCTATATACAGCACGCTGAACTATGCGTAAACATTATTGTACACCAAAGCCGCTTGTTGCAGCCACTTCCTCAGCCTGTATAATCCGGCGATTATTTATTGGGCCTCTTACAACGAAGCCAAACTTGAAAGGGGTTGGTGGCAGAAGTAACGACTTTCGAGAAAGGCAGTATTCGAAGGGGCGCAAAAGTCACGCCGTGGGGGTAAAATGCGAAATGGTGCCAGGAAGAGTTGCCACTGTTGCCAGAAGTAGATGCGGCGGAAGGCGGCATCCATTATAATGTGGAAAGGATTTCGAAACTCGGCGGCATTCGGTGGGCTGGGTTGAGAAAAGCTGGAAGCTGTAAGCTGGGATGCACGAAGGTCGAGAAACAGACCGAGGAAGGGTGAGAAATGAGAGAGAACTTGTGAAAGGGTAAGGGGAAGGAACAGACAGAGATAGACAGGAAGATTTGGAAAGGGGAGAGAAGAAAGGGGTGCTAAGTCATGTGGAAGAGAGCACATGGTCTTCGAAATTCGAGTTTGCACCGTACACCTCCTGGGTTCATTCGATCTCGCCTCCGACCTCCTACCATCTCCTACTCGTGGTTCAAGTTTACCATGATCTATCACCAATCTACCCCAGAGACCGAGACTATGACCGAGATGGATACGAGTCGTGAGCAACGAGCCCTAAGCTCATCTGGGAATACTTCTTTGCTTACAAGTTCGTTACCAAAAAAAAAAAAGAAAAGGGAGGGAATTCAGGGATTGATTTATTGTAAAACTGATTATCCATTCAAAATAGAATTCTTAGATATTCACTGAAATTTATATAATAAGAGGAAATATTAATGCGTTTTAATAATAACGTACTTTACTACTGATATTGACGGGTTGGTCTGACCCATACACTTCATTTCTACTTCCAGAGATTAATTCATTATGTAGCAGTTCTTTCAGTTACTTTAGATTTTATGTTTGAATTAACAAATCCCAATAAAATATCCATTTCAAGGGAAGAGTGGATCCATTACGTATAAAGTTGTAGTTCAAATGTTCATATGTTAAGATGCATTTATTTTAGACGCTAGGCGTGCTAACAGGGGCATTTTGAGTCAATAGGTCTACATTTTTATGTATTGGCATATCAACGTCCGCATGAGTCTATGCTAGGCGTGGTAACCGATGGACAGATACATTACCGACTGCATAAGTTTCCTTCGAAACCCTAAAAACCACAGTGAATCTCTGAAATATGTTTTATCTGAAGTTGGATAAATACATTGCAAACAAATGAAAAGTACAATTACCCGATGTCAGATAATTTTTATCGGAAGGCCAATAAAAATGATCAGGCATGGGATACATGTTGTTGTCAATTGTTTGTAACGTTTTTATTCAACTTCAGATGAAAAATATCCCTGGGATTTACACTGATAATTTATAAAGTATCGATAAAATTTTAGCCTTCCTGTATTATTGTATTATCTACAGCTGACAAGTTCAGCTGGACCAAAAAGTTAAAAAAAAAACCAGTGTGTGGCAGTGAGGCAACACGGCAGAAGTGAAACTTAGATGGATTAACTTTGAAATTTTTCTTGAGGAATCATCATGAGGAATCATCATGAGGATACCGAGAGAGAGAAGGTATAGAAAGTATACTTGTAAGTAGAAAGTATACTTGTAAGAGAGAGAAAGAGAGATATAGACCGTTCGTACGGTCGTACGCTTCCTTGTTTTTTTTTCAATTTACTCCCATCCCAAAAGAAGTTTCACTTCGAAAATATTTTGGATTGCAGACTGCGATTGACTAATAAAATTCTTTTAAAAATACCTAAATGTAGTGCTTATATCGAAGAACATTTTTTAAAGAGTTTCATTATTCTTAAAAACTTTTTTTTCAGAAATTGTAAGTTAAGGGCTTAAAAATGTCATTCACGTGTGAATAACAGTAAATTTTAGATAAATAATCCTTAGAGAATAGTCAAACATTTCCTGAAATAATTTATGAATTGTTATAAACTGTTCACAGAAATCATTCTCATCAATTCAAGCAGGTAAATTTAACAAGAAGGTTAAATATTTTGGAGTTAAGAATATTGAAAATTAGTAGATGCCCACATTCAAATAAGTCATGGAAAAACTTTATCACCATATCTTAAAATACCTTAGCATACAATTTATGTGTTTATAAATATTTTTTACTTTTTTAATACTTGATTTCAATATCCTCAACTTTTTGGTAACTATGTTACCATTGTATTGCCTTCGAAAATGTTATAAATGTAAAGGTGTAGAATGTTTTCGATTTTTTCTGCTCAAGTCTTTGTACAAATTTTGTTTGGAAACTCTCAAAATAAGCTGAGTGAATAAAGGAAATATAGCAGTTGGAAAAAAGGAAAAGGATGAGAACTTGGCTTTGTTCAACGTTACATAAACTCAAATTCTGTTATTAAATTATATTCTCACACAGGAGACAAATTTACTACTCACTAATTACAGAAACTTTACAAGGCGACGTCGATCGTATAACTTTGATTTCGACTTGGAGACTACCTCGGAAATTCAATAATATCTGCAGTCAAACATGTCATGATAACTAAATGCTCCAAATAAAAAGATTAGCATAAGTTTAGACGACTATTATATTAGTAGTGAAAGCTTCATAGTCTAAAGGACACGATTCATTTAATTTTTAGAAGATTGAAATTAGTATAAGTATCTACTATATATTCGTAAATAAAACACTATCGATATTATGAAATCTGTCCAAGAAGAGGTCGACAATCATCCCCAAATAAAAGTTTCATAGTCGTAGGCTTAAATTGATACAATTGTCATTTTGCCTATTATTAAACTAATGATGTCGACAAAAATATAACAAATTTTATTTTTATTTCAATTTCACTTGCCAAGAGCTTTAATTTAAGCTAATTTTTTCTATGGTTTCCATTATTTTTCTACTCGCCGAAGTGGTGTTTTATACGCGGAATAAAAAATCTCAGTGTCTTAGTTCAAATATTTACTTTTTGACGAGATAAGAAACGGACCGAATTTTTCTCAATAATATTTTTTTTTATATTTTCCAATTACTGACATAAAAAGAGCAAATCTCCAGCATACAAATTTTTATTTTTTATATCAATTCTACGTGCCCAGAGATTCAACTTGAGACATCTTCAAAGAAAATTGAACTGAAATAAAAGCTTTCATTATAGGGGTCGTGTAATTAAAAATACGTGTGCTACGTGTTATTGAAAATAAAAAACTCTGATGACTTGTTAAAATAAAAAATGGCACAAATGTATCGCAGAAAAATAAATTTTTTTTTTTAGATTCAACAAAAATTCAATACGGTTACAAAACGTATGGTATTTTTTAAGTACAGTTTTTAGTATTTAATGCTAATAAAACATTAAACTTTGAAAAATATAACTTTTGTTTAAGTGATAACTTTTTTTTAAAGAGCAAATAACATTTTTTAAGATTGGCTGAATTTTTAATTAGAAAAAAATGTAGTTTTATGTATGATATTCCCTTAGTTCTTACCTAAAAGCAAGTTATAACATACTTAGAGCTCAAAACAATTTCTTCTAGACCTTTTTCCCCAAATGATTGTTTGAAATTTGGAATTTAAATAGAAAGCAGATTTTTCACAAGGTTCATGGCTTGAACAATTTTTTTCAAGTGAGGTAAGAGACCGATATACGCTGGGACGATATCATAAGGGTTTATTACGAAATCCTAAAAACAGATTCTAATAGTCTGAAAATAATTTTATGGTCAATATTATCATAGTATCAAAATGAGCACCACTGGTGTGTCAAACCCCGGCTGACTCTAATTGACTTGAACTACTTGGAAATACTTATCACTGGCTTGAAAGACGTTTACTACTAAAACTGCACGGTGGCTGACTCAAGGTTGACTGAGTCTACTTGAAACCAGCTATGGAAGAATGAATAATAATTTACACTACTTGATACAACGTATGTCCGACTCAATATAACTTATACTATTCGATACCGATTACACACGTTTTTAATCTACCTATACTACTTGACACTTCTTTTTCTGACTGTAAACCAATTATACGACTTGACATCCCTGACAGCTGAATCTACGGCTTATACTATTTAGTACTCATTACGCCTCGTGATAATATATTATTCAAAATTGTTTAAAAAGAAACTATTACATTATACTTGTTGTGACAATCTGCAAATATTTTGAATCTAATCACCTCTCTAAATTCATTGAGAATTTACTGGTTTTACAAATGCCGTATAATACTTGACACTCATTATATCTGACTGTGACTGACATTTACTACTTGTCGCATATTCTGCCGAACTGAAAATAATCAATCCTACTTGATAACTCTTATGCTTAATCTGATGTAGTGTATACTATTTGACATCTATTATGTCTGATCTTGAACTGGGTGCACTACTTACGTAGGGTGTTTCTGACACTCAGCTGCTCATACTACTCAAATACTTGAACACTTAACCACCTCACTTAACTACTTGTTAAAAAAATTTATAAATAAACCAAAATCTTCTTCACAGTTTTCTCCTTGCTCCTTTATATCTATTGTCCTTTTATTGAAAGAGTTAGAAATATTTATATCAAAATTATTTCGCCAGGCTTTTCGTGACCATCTACAAACGTTATCGAGCAAACCACAATCTCTAAATTCATGGAGAAATGGCAACTCTCAAGTTTGGAATACGCTTGGAATTCGTGAGACTGTCTCAACAACAGTCAGTGGCTATCAGGCGCTTTCTAGAACACCTTGAGGTTGTTCTGTACGACTGCAGCAGGGGTAACGAAGGAAACTTACTTTACTAGCTTTATTTATTGGGCGCGATAGTTTCATGAAGACAGCGCACGTGTGTACCAACCTACAGTCGCGGTCTGGCGGTCGGGCTCCAGTGCAACTTCACCGAAGTTTACGAGCCAAAAGCTGCTTCTGCTTGAGACTGCCTTGTGTTTCCCAAGACAAGGCGAGTGCTGCGAATGCACAAAGCCTGTCCTGGATTCGTAATACGTACAGAACCTTAACCGGGAATGACTTCAGCGAGATTGATAGGTGGAGGACAACTAGAATTTGCTCGAATTTACTAGAATCACGTTGTACGAAGTTATTAAAGCTCGAATACCCATCTGGCAATGTGGGAAAACTTCGTTTCTCCTCTCAATTAATTTTAACGAAACACCAGTCTTTCGGTTTGAAGTGCCGTCCTAAAAACGAGCTGCTAAGAGCTTTCCGATTATAAAATTTTCTTGAAGAATACAAATATTTGAATGAATCTTAAATTAAATTTCTTCCGCACTTTTTTTTGCACATAAATATTTGTTATGAACTACCATTCTTATGAAAGGAAAAAAGGCTTTATGAAGATCCAATGCCGGAAATAACGACTGTCCGACAAAATTAATATTCTCTAGCTTCAAATGTATTTCCCTAATTCTATAGGACCTAAAAGATGAAGCAGAAAATCAAACATAAATCTCCTCACAATAGAGGGGAAATGCGTCTGAAATTCTAAGATGATACTTATCTAAATACACCAGACGTTGATTTTTAATATATTTAAAAATCACTAACTGGTGACAAAAACCTCTGTTGAGATTTTTATATACATATTCAATTGACATCGATTAAAATTAATATACGAATATGCTACCCACGCAGTACTGGCGTGCGGGACTGGCGCAGTAATACACACCAAAACTGGTTCTGTACTGGCACACCACTGGCTTACGAAAAGACTGAAGTTAATTTTAAAAATGATAAAAAATTATTCAATTGTTTTTAGGACCATCGGTTCTTCATCATACGACTGGATGGCGTCTGAATATTATTTATAATTACAAATGTATCAATTTCAAACTTTTTGTTTAATTTGAAGTCCCACTATTGCTATACCTCGAAGATATAAGGAAGAAGATATTTAAAAAATAAATCATAATTGATTGCTAGTATTTTGTCTGTAAATGTTCATGGTCCTGCTTATAATGCATGCATACATTGCATTTTCCAACATTATATTACAAATAAAATTTTTAGCTCTACGGGCTTTCAAACCTACATCTATACCTGAATCTATCGCCTAGTAGTCGGTAGTCCTAACCATTCCTCTATACTTGAAGAATTGAAAGTCAATGAAAAAACCATCCTCATTAGCTACAGCTCAAAAAAGTTGAAACAAAAATTTTTTAACTCTTTTTTTTCTCATAAGTTCTTTATTATTATACGATATCATATAGATGTAAAATAAATGAACTGTTAACGGGAATATAAATAAAATAATTTTTTTAAAAATAATTTTAATCGATTACAATTTTTCTTCGTGTAATCTTTTGTTTTTTTCGCGATTCAGACCATTTTAAAGCTGTTGATAATGAAATAAAATGCCATTTTTAATGAGCATATAAAATTTGTATCGACGGAACTTATGCTGGAAATTTTATCGCGTACTGCGACAATTTTTTTAAGGACAAATTTTATTTCAAATTTCTTGTAACGTTTAACTTTTCAGGTGTTACAGACTATTTTACAACGATTAAGAATTAAATCAAATGTAGTTTTTTCTGGACATTTACAATTTATCATAAAGATAGAACTCCGAATTTTTTCCCTTAAAAAACAAAACAGAAAAAAATTGTTTTCGCGATATTTCTATTTATAGTTTTATGAAATTTTAGGACACATGAACCGTATTTTCAAACGCATTTTTTCATTTTTTTAATATCTAAACTGCCGGCATAGTACTGATCCGATCGTGGAGCCAGCCGTCCGCCAGTACTGAGCGAACTGCCTATTATCTGTACTGGTGACCAGTACTGGGTCAAAACTGCACTGGTGGTGAACTCCGGCGGACTACTGAATTGTCCACCTGTGCTGAAAATTATTTTAACTATTTTGTGTGTATTAATTATAATATGTAGCTAAAATTCTCGAAAAATTCTTTTCTTCTTCATTTTTTTGTATGGAAAAACTGGTGAAGGGAATATTTTTTTAAAAATTGTAATTATTTTTATTACGGGCAAGCAAAATTGTTTGAATGCATATTCAACCTGAAGAAAATCATAATATAAAGCGTATTTTATGGTAAATAAAAAAGGTAGTATCTATACGTCCAGTCACAAGCCACGCTCTTCCCTTTTCCAACTCCTACTCCCTTTGCCAGGTCCGTACGTTTAGATTTGACCGTGTTATAAATATCTGTATACGTACGGACTGTCTCGACGCTTAGACTCGGCCAAATTCAAAATTATAGATGCAAAATTCCAGATTTGAATGGTGTAAATGTATACATGTTTGAACAGTTGTAATTATTTCAAATGCAACAAATAATTTCAATGTTTCTCATAGTATCAGGGTAGTATATTTTGTATCAACATAAATTCTTTCTCTTTTCTTATAGGTGAGTTAATTTCCATAGACTTTTGCTGAGCGTATCTGTGAGTATAAAAGAATCTCATTAAAAGCATAAAAATAAACATTATTAAATAAATTGAGATAAGAAAACGTATTTCACTATTTACAAGAGTATTTTTTCTTTTATACATATATTTGCATAGTCGTTTCATTCCAGGTTCTAAGAAGCTTATTTCAAATTCAAATATAAACCTCTCTAAATAATTAGTTTAAACAAGTTGTATACAATTTCTAGTGAAATTAAATTCCCTTGGAGATTACATGAACTTTTCATTGAAATTTAATGCCTAACAGCTTTAGATTTCAACGGTTCTTAAGCCGCAAAGTCGAAGCGCCAATAACGAAAGTTGTTGGATGAGAGTTTCAGCCTCTGGTTCTCATCATGGTTAGGCCCCTGATTACGTACAACATCCTATATAGCTCCACCGCCAATTTGTGGCTGGAGTCCTGTATCGCTTATGGTGTTAGCGTGACATAGTTCACTGAGGGATTTATCGACCAGATTTTAAATTCACATCCAAGCTAAAAACGTTTATAACGGCTTTTCCATACATATGTCATCATTCAAATTTACATGCGTTGCACATGTAACTAGGGCATCAAAAAAAAAAAAAAGAGCTCAAACTTTACGAACGAAATTGCTTTCTCTCAACTTCAAGTATAAAAATATTCCTCTCACCACAAATACAAATAAGCATCATACTTCATAAGTTTCTTGAAATGGTACTTTTTTCAGAATGAAACACATTTTCACAACACTCTAAATCAGAAAAATACCGTAAACCGGGACGACACTGGAACAAAACTAGAATTTTTATTTCATTTTTGTAAAATGCTTCAAAAGTTTGTAGACCATTGGCAAATTCTAAGCTATTAAATTACTTTCTTGGAAAATAAACAAATATTTCAATACTCCGCCACCCCCCACATGTTTTTAGAAGACATTAAAATAAAAGTTTCACTGATTTGTAGGTTCATAAGAGCTCATAGAATGAAAATTACTGTAAAATAAAGTAATTTTATTTTTAACTGCTGTTAAATATTCGATATTGATAATTAATCTAATCATGTATAATGTATTGTCAGCAAGAAAATATGGCATTATGTATTTACAATAGATTATATTCAAGAGATATCTCTTAATTCGCATTACTGATAGCAATTAGCAATTTCTCGGATAATGGGCAGCCAAAATTAGGGAAGCGTGAACTCGTGGTCACCCTGTATTCACATTTCCACTTTCAGCTCTATGTCCAAAGTCCCGGTAAATCACTTTTGGCCTTACGCCAAGTCTTGAGGTCCGCCTAATTTATTTAGCTACTGCGACCGATAAGAGATTTGAGTAGACCCGATTATGATGAGTATAATACAATTAATTGCGTATAATTTTTATTAAAATAATATTAAAACACGAGGGATTTTTTCACACATCTTTTACATTTACTGACGATTGCTTTATACTTAAAAAATTTCCAGTTTATCTTATAAAAATAAATATATCTGTTTTCCACACGAACTAATTAAATTTGTTTAAAATTTCTTATAAATTTCCTTTGTATTTTGTAAACTTATTATGCAATTTCATGATTTTTCCTTAGATTTTGTCAAAACCTAAGCCACCAACCTAAAAGTTTTTTAAAAAGTTTTAATTTTTATATGTATATGTACCTGTTTGTTATTTATCTCTCTCATCACCGCCTAAATTTTATACACTTAACAGACATGAATTTCATTCACATTTTCTCAAAATAAAATATATAGCATATATTTACAGGGATGTGCACTAGTTATTTAAATCTAAAAAGCGGTGGTAAAAATGATTTATAAAATTAAAGAAAATATTCTTATACATATTCGTGACCAATTTTGAAAGAGAACCAAAGGCAAACGTTAGAAAACAATATTTCGTGTTAAAATTGCTTGTTTAATAATAGATGTTATCATATATTATGTATTATTTGATGTTAATTTTAATTAGCTCTATTGAATCGTGAAAGAGGCGCTTAATAAAAAGCAACCATTTGCAGGAAAATCATTGTGAAAGAAACGATGCGTTGCAAAAAACGCCGATTTCGACTCCGAAAGAGTTGCATAACTTTTTTATTTTTTAATTAAGAAAAAACAAGAAAATAGTATTGAGCTATTATTTAGCTCTATCAAGTGGTGAAAGGAACATCTTTCAAGTAACAATTACCGCCGGGAATAACCCTTGTCAAATGTACGGCTTGTCCCCAGAAACAAAAATATTAACACATAAAAAGTTCAAAAAAAAATTAAAAAAATTTTTTTTTTCAAATATAAGTGTAGTCTTATTTTTAAATCGACTTTTTACATTCCCAAACAAATCGTCTCCATCTTTTTAATTTTTATCGTATTTAAATTTTCTGAGGGATTTCGAAAGATGACTTACCAGAATCCAGAAAGAATATTCAAATATCTGATATATGTCAAAAACTATAGGATTTTTATGGGAGAATTTGTAATTCTTTGGAAAAGCAGAGCTCAAAATTCAAGTACCTGTATTTTCGTGAAAATTGTGTTCTCAAATCGGAAATACGTAGGTCGCCTCTTTTCCATTAATTTGCAAAAACATTAAAATGTCTTTTCACTTATCTCTTCAGTATCGGTTACTTTGTAAAATAAGTAACGCATTACCGTTACCGTTACTAAAAAAATTAGGTTCGTAAAGCTGGATTTACTACATTATCATATTGACATGAGGACTATGTAAGAATTTCGTGCTAATTTCGTTCTAACCTAGGTCGCAAAAAAATGTTATGCCCTGTAATTTTCTTCAAAATGGGTAGTAGTGCTATCTAAATATGAAGCTGCAAATACCACCCCGAAAAAATGGAAACTGCCACTAACATAAAATGCTGCTCTGTGCAGGAATTTAACGCTAATTTAGTTCTAAATTAGCCAGCAAAAAAAATTTTGCGCTTTGTAATTTTTCTCAAAAATGGGTAGTAGTGCCAGCTTCACATGATGCTGCAACTACTATCCTGAAAAAATGAAAACTGCCACTCATGTGAAATTCTGTTTTGCACAGGAATTCAGTGCCAATTTAGTACTAATTTAGAACCCAGAAAAAAATGTTTACCCTGTATTTATTTTTAAAAAATGGTTAGTAGTGCTTAATACACATGAAGCTACAACTACCGCCGCGAAAAACCGAAACTGCCACTCATAAAAATTTCTGCTTCGCGCAGAAATATATTGCTAATTATGTGCTTTCAATATATGCTAAGCACATAATAAAAATAATTTTTTGTGGTATAGGGCTTTTAGAGGACTTATCAACGAAGAATTCTATGTACTGATCATATGGGTTTTTTAGGAATGAATTCTGTGGGTTTTGGGAAAATGTAACGGGAAAGTTATAGGACTTCTAGATGACTTTCAAAAGAAGAATTCTATGTATCAATTATATTGGGGTTTTACACCTAACACAACCCCACGGCGCCGTGAAAAGTACCCCTAAGTCCAAAAATGTCAATTCTGCACGAAATGTACACCTTTGAGCACTACATTCTCCATTTTTTGACAAAAAATATTCTTGCTGGTCTCGTGCAACAATTGTCAGTATATAAAAGTAATTTTCAATTATTTACATAATTTCAATTTATTTAAGTAACTGTAATTCTCAAAAAGTCGTCTTTTTTCTCACATAATTATAATCAAGGTTGCCTTTCAACATATTATATACGTTTTCGATAACTCAGGTTTATTATATCACAAATTTCTATTTGTTTGAATAGTTTAAGTTTGTTTCAATAATATTTATATTGATATTTATGAATATAAATTGTTTGAAAAATTAATTATTAGTTATTTGCGTTATTTTATTGTGTTGCCCTAGAGAAGTCCACTTTATTCCTTGACATGTTAGCTTTTTTATTTATCAAATTTTCTTTTTGTGTAAAGAATTTTTCAAGGAAATTCAGGAATGAGAATTAGGTCACAGTTTCAACTACTCATTTTCGAACTCATAAATACTAATAGGCAACGTAGCGGAAAATTTTGTAAAAAAGAAACAAACTTCTGGACAAACATGATTACAATAATTAAGCAGTTGAGTGCAGAAACGGTCTTCTTGCGTTTTAAGAATTAATTTTTTTTCATTTGTTTTGTACATATCATCATGAAGAACAAATAAAAAACAAGTGACTTCTAAAAATGCAAAAACACCGTCATTGAATCGAGCTAATTCATTTGACAGAATACTGAAAATAACTAGTATTTAACTGTTCCAATAATTGGCGAATATAAAAAATGGTGTACCAAAAGTAATTTTTGCCCATGTACGTTACATGAGAAATTTCGGCTACCCGGCGGCACCTGTTAGCATCAAAAGTTCGAAAAAACAAATCATTATGGAATTTTCTTTCTGGTTTGTAACCAAACTGGGGGTAATGTTGCCCTTCAACACGAAAGCAAATTTTTCAATGCATCTTTGAACCACCCTATTGCACATCATTTAGAGGCATGGAAGAACTAACTTTCAAGATGGGTATTGCAAAAAAATATTTCAATATAATATGTATTATTAATCAAATGCTTCTGAAGTATTATGTTTTACATCTATAACTTGCCAGAAACTTGTTGTGTATATTTTAGAATTTAAATAAACGCATATTCATGAAAATGATCTAAAACCCCTGGCAGCGTTCTGACCTTAACTTTCATTGCCCTATAAAAATTTTAGAATAAGGGATATTGAAATATTGTTTTTTTAAAGAGAGGCTTCAGGATTTATTATCAACTTATTAAAAATTCGCAACGGAGTTTTATCAACAAACAGGATTTTTCGCAATTTTGGACTAAGCAAGTATTGAAAGCACATAATTAGCACTAAATTCCTGCGCAAAGCAGAATTTGATGTGAGTGGCTGTTTTTTTTATAGGAATTGCAGCTTCATGTGAAGTCAGCATTCCTACAAGTTTTTGATAACAAAAGACAATGGTTGCAATGTTAGTTTAGCATAGATGGAAAGCGCATAATTAACATTAAATTTCTGCAAAAAACTGAATTATATGAGGGCAGTTTCCCTTTTTTCCGGAGTGGAAGCCGTAGCTTCATGAAAAGCTAGCGCTGCTGCACATTTTTGAACAAAAATTACAGAGCGAATATTTTTTTTGCGGCCTAAATTAGCACTAAATGAGCGCTGAATTCATACATAGTGCCTATGTCGATATGGCAATGTGATAATTCCGGCTTCGCGGACCTAAAAAATTGTAACGTTGTGGGTAACGCGTTACTGTCTGCAACCATGATAGCTTACCTAGTGATCATCAAGTCTGAAGACTAATATTTGCCAAGTCAGTGAAATGTTTTAAAAGTCGCGAAAATTGTAAATAATAATTATTTTCTTCCTTACTTGTTCTCTAATTGGAGGTAAGGATTAAACTTTTTATTTGAGATTTTTTCATATCTTAGGTTATGACGTGTAAACATCTTAGACGTGGATATGGGGAGACGCGCCTGAGTCGAGTGAAACCATTGCTCAAAAGTCTAATGCAAGCCTCTGACACACGTGTTGTGTCGTTTGTCAGAGACCGGAGACTTGCTTCTCTTTACCGACTCAAAGAAGCCCTTCATTTATTCTTTCGACTTCGTACAATGAATCTCCACATGATCGTTCTCTCTTGCTTCATTCTTTAATTTCTTATTAAAAATCTTGCCAAATCAATTTTTTCGCTATTTTAGAGTATTTTACGATAAAGTTGATTCAATGTTAATAAGAAATCTATTTTTAACCTGGTCAATGTTTGGCATCTTTTTAAATCTGTGTGAAATCTTTAAAATCTATGCAAATTTTTGAAATTTTTGATATTTTTCTGAATTCTTTTGCAATATTTTGAAATCATGGAAATCTTTTTATTTATTCTTCATTTTATTATTAATGCTTTATGTAAGATTTCACTTTCAGTTAAGGTTTATCCAAGATGTTCACGCATAAAGCTGTCTTGGGTCGTAGTTTAGGATGCAAATAATGTTTTTTTATTAACACAGAAGAATATTTGTTCAATTTTTGTATTCACAGACAAACAGCGGGATTATTTTTTTTGCAGCTCATTTGTAATATTTTCGAAATAAGAATTTGTTTCAAAATGAAAGTACTTCATGTGTGAAACTATGACATGAACATAGATGTATTCTCCTTTTCTGGTATCTCCTCCCTCAGCTTAAAGCTCACGGTGGGGGTAATGTAACCTAGAAAACTCACCTGAAAAAATCAATTCTAAATGCTAGCGCAACGAATTATTATCGGGAGGCAATTTTTCCCCCTCTTGGAAGCTCAAATTCATTTTTGAGGCGCAAATTCCCTTCGGATCATCAACATTCGTGAGAAATAATAAAATTCCTTAAATATTGCACCTCCAAAGCAGCAGAAGAAAAATAAACAGAACTGGCGCGAAATTCAAAATAGAAGAATTATTCCAGCAGACATGGGAGTTTATTTCGGAATTTTTTGAGTCATTATTTTACATTGAATGCATTTTTCCTTCTTTCAGTGTTTTTGTAAAAATATATTTTATAATAAGATACATTTGTCATCGTTTTCAATCATTTATTACAACTTAATAAAAATTATCACTCTTTTGTCTGTTGGAATAATTTTTCTATTTGGGATATGGCGCCAGTTCTGTTTTTTTTTCTGCTAATTTATAAATGCAATATTAAAGAAATTTAACATATTAATCGCAAGTTTGACGATCCGCACGGACATTCCGCCTCAAATATGGATTTGAGCTTCCAAGGGGAAAAAATGCCCTCTGATAATCATTCGTTCCGCTAGCATTTGATATTGATTTTTTTTTATTTTATCAAATCCTTGTGATAGGTGCTCTCGGAGGTGCGAAACTATCACTGGTTCGTAACCTTGAAGCCATTCCCGCGTGCCAAAAACCAATGAACTGCAAATTTCTTTATTTCAAGTATTTATAAATTGAAGAGTTCAAAGATTTAGAGTTTAAAATATAATTTAATTTAATTTAATTTTTTTAATGTCTTATTAACTATTTTTCATTTAAAATGAAATTTTTTTGTTTCAAATATCATCTATAACAATTTTCGTTTAGCCTTTTTGGGTCAAATTCAACTACTTGTTTGAGAGTTGAATTACTTTATTGAAAACTTATTTTTTTGTAAAAAAATTGATCGTCTTGATTCGAAAATCCAACTATTTGTTTAAATGTTTGTCTTTTCTTGTGGATTTTTTTTTCTTAATTCAACTATTTGCTTTATTAAAAATTCATCCTTTTGGTTAAAGATTTACATTTGCAGTTGAAAAATCATCGGTTTTGTTAAAATATAAACTAATATAATAAAAATTACTTTTTTTGTAAAAAACTGATTCGCGTGACGAAAAATTAATTTTTTTTTAAATAAAAATTTAACTACTTGATCGAGAGTTGAAGTGCTTTGTCAAAAACCCTTCTTTTGGTTAATAACTTTTCATATAAGTTAAAAATTCATCTACTTGAAATTTTGTTTGGAAATTATTCTTTTTTTCCTTGAAAATTCAAATATTTCGTTGAAAATTACTCTTTTTTTCTCGAAAATTCAAGTACTTGGTGTAAAATTCATGTATTTTGTTGAAATTTTGTTTTCTTCGGTGAAAAATTAATCTGCTTGGTTACAAAATCAACTTTTTGGTTGAAAAGTTCAATATTTGTTTGAATCTTCAACTCTTCTCTTGAAATTGATTTTTGGTTATCAAAGGTTTTTAATTGAAAATTAAAATTTGATTAAAAATTCATATATTTCAGTAAAAATTTAATAGTTTTTGGTTAAAAATCCAACTGCGTGCGGGGGAAAATTAATTTTTTTCGGTTGAATATTTCACTATTTTATTAAAATTTCACCCTTTTTCGTTGGAGATTCATCATTTTAGTTGAGAGTCGTCTCTTTGGTTGTAAATTCATCTATTTCGTTTAAAATTTGTTTCTTTCTGTTAGAAATTTATTTTTCAAATGAAAATTTAACTTTTTAATTTTTGAACGAAAATTTACCTTTTTTTTTAAATTCAACGAGTTAGTTAAAAATTAACTTTTTGTTTGAAAGTTCCACTTTTTTGTTGAAAATTTGTCTTTTTGGTTTGGAAACTCATCTTTTATGGTTGAAATTAAATGTTTTTAGTCACAAAAATCGACTGTTCAGTTGTCAGTTAAACTATTTATTTGAAAATTGATGAATTTTGTTTAAAATTGGTCTGTTTTGGTACAAAATTATTCTTCTTGGTTTGAAAATTCAACTATTTTGTCGAAGATATGTCTTTTTGTTTGAAAATTGATCTCTTTTTATAGAAATTTAGTCTTTTTTGTTTAAAAATCCAACTGCGTATTTCAAAATAGAACTACCTTGTTTAAAATTCCTTTTTTTTCAGTTGAAAGATTTATCATTTTGGTTGAAAGTCACATTTTTCTGTTCTACATTTAAGTAATAGGTTGAAAATGGACTTTTTCTTTAAAAATTTAACTCTTTTGTTAAAAATGCATCTTTTTGAGTTAGAATACAACTGATAGGTAGAAAATTAATATCTTTTTTTTTTAAAGAATTATTGTATTTTGTTACAAATTTGTCTATTCTGGTAGAAACTTGATCTTCTTGGTTAAAAATGAACTTATTGTTGAAAATTCAAATTTTTGGCTTATATGTTCAACTGTTTTCGAAAAAATTCATCTTTTTGGCTTAAAAATTCAACTATTTGGTTGAAAATGCAACTGATTGGTCGAAAATTTATATTTCTTGTCTGAATATCATTTTTTTTTTTCTTTGAAAATTTAGGTTTTCGTACCTAAAGGTCAACTATTTTCATAAAAATTCGACTTTTTAAATTAAAAACTCAACGAATTTGTTGAAAATTTTATTATTTTGTTCAAAATGCAATATATTTCGACTCGAACTCTTAGAAATTTTAAGCATTTCATATGGAATTCAATGCAGCAACAACATTAATTTTATTATAAGAATGTGTTCTCATATTTTTATGAAAAATTGCCCTGTTTTTCATGTTTCAAGAGTTTTTGGGCTGTAGAGTCTGATTATCTCTAATTTATCTTAAAATTGATTATAATGTATGATAACTATCAAAAAAATTTTTAATAATTTTCAAAATGTCCAGATATTAGAAGTTGAAATATAAATTGCAACGAAAAGTTAATAAAATAAAGAAGATACAATTAATCAAAAACACTCTTTAGTATAGAAAAATAATAGTTAAATCTAGACCTGTGTCTCATTGTCGAAAACCGATCTAAGTATCATACAATTTTTTATTTTATTACTTTCATCTAATAGTTTTAAAATCATAAGTCTCAAGTCAATAAGAAATAGAAAAAAATTTCCGTAATGAAGAGCACGGAAAACTATGCTCAATTTTCTTGAAAGGCATATAGAATATGCTTCCTGGAAAAGGGATGTTAGCAGAAAAAAGAGCTAGACACTGTTTTCTCTGTATATGATTATTAATTCAAATTTACGCCAATTAAAATCTTTTTATTTAAATTGATATTTTAGTAGTTGGGCCCTTTTTGACAAACGAATTCAATTACAGTTCTCATGATTGTACCATCAACAATAGTTAGTTGGATGGTGGAATCAACTTTCGCCTGACAGTCGTGGATATCCACAACCCACAGAGATGTTCCAATTAAATTTGTATTCCGATTACCTAACTGGTTAAAAGACGGAACCATTGTTACACACAGCGGTTTGAGGCATATCGACCCATCATTATCCAGAAACTGATAATAATGGCGACCGTAATCCAAACAAACACTTTGAAATAAACACAAACATAGTTGAAAGCTGTGCTTTATGTAATAATATTATGCTGATCTACCTTAATCCTTAATTTAGGATTACGTGATTTAGTACATTTTTCAGGATTGATATGGTTGATATGGTTTGGTCATGTTGAGAAAATTGAAGCAGAACGATTGACAAAGAAAGTTTATTCAGGTAAAGTGAATGGTAGCGCGCCCAGGAGCAGTTAGTCTGCCTTTGGGTACGCTGTATAGGAATGAGAGCTTGCATGATAAGATGTATGGTCGTAAGGTAAAGTGAATGGTAGCGTACCCAGAAGTTGTCGGCCTGCCTCTGGGTACGCTATAGAAAAATGAGGAGTGACTGGTAGCGTACCCAGAAACTGTCGGTCCGCCTCTGGGCACGCTATAAAAAATTAGAGCTTGTATGAGAAGATGTATGGTCTTAAGGTAAAGTGAACCGTAGCATACCCAGAAGCTGCCGGTCTGCCTGTGGGTAGGCTATAGCAAAATGAGAGCTTGAATGAGAAGGTGTATGGTCGAAAAGGATGCTAAAGTTGTATCCCAGGGTATAAAAGTGTGCAGAACAACAGTTTGCGAGAAATGTGTTTTCATTTAATTTTTTGAGGATTGATCAAAATGTTTTTTGCATAAATCAACATTTCATTTTACCAACCAAATATGCTCAACTAGAGACACATTCTTTCCCCTTATTCCCCTGGTATCCTGTTTTCTTGAAAATTCTTCTTCGTCTCCTGTTTGTAAGTAATTTCCCCTTTTTCACCTTTTTCCGCTTAAATTCGAACTGAATTAATAGAACTTAACTTTTTTGTTGAAAATTCATATTTTTGAGATAAATGTTTAATTGTTTTGTAGGAAATGTTTTTTTTTTTAGTTCATCCTTCAACTATTTTGATTGAAAATTCAACTATTGGTTGAAAACTCAATTGTTTTGTAGAACGTCCTTTCTTTCTCAAACTTGAAAATTTAAAAATCTGGTTGAAAATTCGACTAATTGTTTGAAATTGATTCTTTTTGTTGAAATATCGACAAAACAACAACTGTCTTCTAAAAAATTATTTTTTGGGCTTAAAAATTCATCTTTGTTGGTTGAAAATAAACTATTTTGTTAAGCATTCAACTGCCTACTGAAAAACTACACTTTTTGGCTTAAAAATACAACTATTTGATTGAAAACCCAACTGTTTTTCGGTAAAGTTCAATCTTTTTCCTTTGAAAATTCGATCAGTTGGCTACAAGTTCAACTATTTTGTTAAAAATTTGACTATTTTGTTAAAATGTATTTTTTTCCGCAAATTTCACTGCTTTGTTAAATATTCGTCTTTTTGAATGAAAAATGTACCGTTTTCGATTCAGAATTCAATTATTTTGGTAGAAAAGACGTCTTTCGTCGTTAAAAATTGATGTTTTCGGATTTGAGAGTCTACAATTATATTTTTGGTTACAAATTTTTATCTCTTGGTTGAAAAAATAATTATTTTGTTGAAACTTCAACAATTTTGTTGGAAAATTATCATTTTTGGTTAAAAATTTAACTGGTTTGTTTGAAATTCGTGTTTTTTTAATTAAAAATTCAACAATTTGTTAAAAATTAAACCAGTTTAATTTCATGTTTAGTGATTTTACTTAGAATTAAATTTTTTCTTGAAAATTCGTATTTTTTGGTGGATTATTCAACTGTTTTGTAAACAATTATTGTTAGCATAAAAAATTCAAATGATTTGATAGAAAATTTTCTTTTTACGTTTGAAAATTCACCTTTTTCGGTTGGCGATTCAACTGTTCTGTTTGAAATTGATGTTTTAGTTGATAATTGAATTACTTGGTTAAAGGCTTAACTGATTTAGTAGAAAAATACATTTTTTGTGTCAAATTCATATTTCTGGGTAGAAAAGTTAATTTTTTCGTAGAAAATTCCATTTTCTTGACTGAATAATCTTCATTTGTTGAAGATTCATCATTTTAGTCGGAAATTCAGCTCTCTGCTTGAAAATTGAACTATTCTGTTGAAAAATTTAAATTTTCAGTAGAACATTTATATTTGTGGGTTAATAATTAATTTTTTTTTGGTTGCAAATTCACCATTTTCGTTGAAAATTTATCTCTTTGATGAAAAATTAGACTACTTTCTTAAAAATTCGTTTTATTATTTTAACGATTAATTTTTTACTAAAAATTAACATTTTCAATTCCTGGTAGAAAATTCATCTTTTTCAGTTCAAAATTCAACTAACAATTTGTAAATTCATAAATTTTGTTGAAAAGTTTGTCTATTAGCTTGATTTTCTATCTTTGTTGGTTGAAATTTCATTTCTTTGGTTGAAAATTAAACTATTTTGTTGAAAATTGATTTATTTTGATTTCAGACTTCATTTTTTGTTACAAAATTTACCTTTTGCTTGAATGTTATTTTTTTATTAAAAATTAAAAAAAAAATGGTTATAAATTCATTTTTTTGTGGTTGAAGATTTATCATCTTAGTTAAAAATTTATCTCTTTGGTTGAGATTTCTACTGTTTCGTTGAAAATTAGTTCTAGTTGTTGTTGAAAATTGATTAGATTTCAAAACAAAAATTCAACTATTTCATTTGTTGTTAATAATCGATATCTATGCGTTAAAAATTTTGCTACTTGTTTGAAAAAGCATGTTTTGTGTTGAAAATTCGTCTTTTTTGGTAGATAATTAGTCATTTTGGTTAAAAAGATATCTTTTTGGTTAAAAATTCAACTATTTTGTAAAAAATTCTTTTATTGTGTTGAAAATGCAATATATCTTGTCTTGAAATATAAGAAAAAAGAAGCGGTTTGAAATGAGTTCAATATTTTACTTATATTAATTTTCTTTTTAATCATTCCCCTATTATTTTCCTATTTTTGAGAAAAATCATTGCACTTCCCCTCTTTTAAGAGAATTTTGAGCTCTGAAGTTTCCAAAAATTGAAAAAAAAAATTAGTTAGAATTCTGCAAAACGAATCACTTCTCATTTGTTACACTTAACAACAAAATTATTCATGTAAAATAATTTTAAAAATTTGGCCAGCATTCAATATTAATAAGAGAATCTGAAAATCCTCACAGCATATTACACCGTTAAAAATAGTATCAAATTCAAAATACCAATGTACATTAAAATTAATATCTCAAGCATATGGAATCGCTATTTAGGTACGTGTTTAGCAAATTTCATATACATGCATGATAATCGCTCAGATAATTCCATTTTACACGAAATCAAAATAAAATTAGCAGTAATTTTCGATTCTTAATAATAAAATATGATACCTTCTTACAATTCATCAAAAATAAAAATGGATTTTAAGTCGAAGAGTTCAATCACGTAAATGAATGACAGACCTCACCTACAATCAACTGAACTCACATCAAATTTCTACCATTCAGGGAAAATTTTGAAAAGATTTCCACATGTACGTTGCACTTTAATCATAAGAAGCAATTAATCGACGAATTCTAGATTATTACTTCAATTCCGAATATTTGAGAAGATTTAAATAAACTAAAGCCGTATCAGTTTTCAAGCACGCTGCGATATCGACCTGTATATTATAATCAATATAAAGTGTACAGCTATTCATATTTAAATGTATACTAAATTTCAACTAACGTGTATGCAAATGACTTCATATACATTTGTATTAAATTTAATATAGATTTTTCCAACAGTCTATTTTGATGAACTTGGGGTAAAAAATTAAATAAAGTCGAGTCGACAAAACATTAAAATATATTATATCTCTCGAGACAGCAATCAATAAAGAGGATGACTCCTAGCTTTTACCCAATTTGCAAAAAGCCCCCCAGTCAGCATTTTCGATTGGCACTAAGCTCCCTGTAGGATTTTCTTAAACCTTTTCCTGCTTGATTCTCGAAGCGGTAGCCATATAGCCGCAGGACGAGAGTAACGGATCGATGTTAGGCGGGGTGATTTGTGGAGAAGAAAATTATATTACACTCTTGGCGATAATGCCAAGGGTGAATTTCATGATACTGTTTTACACACACGCCCCACATATCAAGTCACGCACATGCGACGCGATCGCCGGATCTACTTCCCCAAACGCTACAAATATCCTGTTGCCATTTTTCGCCCTGCCAGGGGGTTAAGAAGTACTCTGGCAAGCACGTAGTTCGAGCAGGTCATACATAGTCATTTGTGTTGTTCATGTTCTTACCTGTTACTGCCTTTCTGTGTGCCATGTTCGTTCTTTACTTCATGGCAGGCACGTCATTATCGTGTAAAAATATTTCCTTACCTTGCATGTCACTTTCTTCCTCACACCATGCTACTTTCTTTAAAATTTCTCCACAGAATAAAGTGCCATTGATATTAAAGTGACATTGTCAATCATGTTTTAGGCACTCTGTTTGCGTCTCCCAAGGCTCTATCCGGAGAGTTCTTCCTTATTCATAATGTGCCCCGGTTCTCATAATATTACCATCTACATATTTCATATGATCTTATCCTTACTATTTACAACGATTCACAACTATTTATATAAATTGTAATATCTCGATCCTTACTTTTGGACGTCCTCTATCTTCCATTTCTCTCCTACATTCTCCTCATACATGCATCCATGTTTCCTCTTCCCATTTACAGATCCTGCACTTTTTGTTTCCAAAAAACGTTCTGTTCCCCTTGCTAAAAACTTTCATATTCCGTCTTTTTTTACACTCTCATATTATTTGGTATATATTTATTCCTCAATTATCCCCAATCTTTCTAATCAATATCTTTCCCTGTATCTTTTCTCCAATTCTTCATAATTTACTTCAGTTCCTTCCCATACATCTCTAGCACTAAAGAACTTCTTCTTTCTTCTCTCCATGTCAGTAATTCTATCGTCCTTCCTATTTTTCTTCTACCTCCTCTAAACACTGTTTCGGTAACTCCACTCCCTTACCTTTCCTTAGCTTCGTCTAAAACTTCTATGTCCTCTTTTCCACTGTAGTAAATAATTTATTTATTTGCGCTTCTTCTCTTACCATATATAGTCAAGCGTTCTCGACTCTACCCCTAGATTTAAACTTATATACTTTTCTTATAACCATTCAATTTCTTTTCTTTTATCACTATCTCTTTGCTCCATAGCCTAAAATCGGTTATACAGGCGTATCAAGTAAGAACGTTGTTTTTCTCTTATATGAGCTTCATGATCTTTATTAGTGAGCAACGTATATCCCAAATATTCAAACTTCGTTGCTTCTTACTTTACTCTCTTCCATATTCCAGTGCATTCTTTCTTTTCCCTTCTTTTCTGAACTTCATTATCTTTGTCTTTTCTACATTTCAATTCAACTTTCTCCCATCTAAGTATTTCTCCAATCCTGTAATTGAGCATGTCGCCCCTTCGTCATCATCTGCCATCAACACTATATTGTCCGCGTATGCTAGTACATATATTTTTGCTTTTCCCATTCCTAACTCCTCTCTCAATCCTTTTCTCTTAAGTCCTTCTTCTATATTTGAGACTCTTCATTAAACCCTCTCTTATCCTCTTTTTCACTATAACATTTTCTATCCTGTCTAATGTTTCTGTCGGGTCTAATGCTGTCAAACACCGCCTTAAAGTCCACGACCATTGCTGTCATTCCCCCTTACTACTGTTTCGAACAAAATGACACTAAAGACACTATTCTATCACAATTGTTTGCTAATTCCACTGTTTCTTTATTTTTCTCAAAAAATATTTTTCAACTTATTCGCTCATCGGCTATGAATTTTCTCAGTGGCTGATTAGGGCCATCCAACAAGATGAATTCTTAACAAATTTTACAAATTTTCCACAAAACAGTTGAATTTTCTACCAGATTGTGGAATTTTCAAGTCATTCAAGCGAATGGTAGCGTGCCCAGAAACTGTCGGTTTGCCTCTGGATAAGCCATAGAAAAATGAGAGCTTGCATGAGAAAATGTAAGGTCGTAAGGTTAAGTGATTGGTAGTGTACCCAGAAGCTGTCGGTCTACATCTGGGCACGCCATAGAAAAATGAGATCTTGCATAAGAAAATGTATGGTCTTAAGGTAAAGTGAATGGTAGCGTACCCAGAAAGTGTCGGTTTGCCTCTGGGTACGCCATAGAAAAATGAGAGCTTGCATGAGAAGATGTAAGGTCGTAAGGTGAAGTAATGGTAGCGTACCCAGAAGCTGTTGGTCTGCCTCTGGGCACGCTGTAGAAAAATTAAAGCTTACATGAGAAGATGTATGGTCAAAAAGGATGATGTTGTATGTCAGATTATAAAAGTATGGAGAACAATAATTTATAAGAAATGTGTGATCTGCAAAAGAGTTAAGTTCTCTACAAAATAGTTGAATTTTTACCACAAATATTTAATAGTTGATATTTAAACCAAAAAAAAATTTGAATTTCAAATTGAAAACAGTTGAATACAACCAAAAAAGACGAATTTTCCAAAAAGTATTTGAATCCTCAACTGAAGCAGATTAATTTTCAACCGTAAAGTTACATTTTGAAAAAAAAACATGAATTTTCTACCCAAAAATACTTATTGTTAACAAAATACATATGGTTAAATTGTAAATCTAGACGATTAATTGTGTACTAAAAACACGAATTTTCGAGAAAATACTTGAACTTTTAACCAAATAGTTGAAGTTTTTACTATAACTAATAAATTTTCAACAAAAAGTGGAATAGTTACACATTTTCAGTTGAAACCTTTAATTATAAAACAGCAAGAGGACAATTTTCAACAAAGTAGTAAAGTTTTCAAACAAAGAGAATAATTTTAAACTAAAGTGATGAATCTTTGACCAAAAAAAGTAGTTTTTAACAAAATAGTTCCACTTGCAACCAAGTAATTACATTTTCAAGCCAAAGAGACAAATTCTCAACAAAAAATGTAATAGTTGATGTTTTAACCACAACAGATTTTAATGTTAAATATCAAAGTTTAATATAATGAAAAAGACGAATTTTAAAATAAAATACTTCAAGCCTTAACTAAATTACCTTAATTTTTAACCATACATTGCATTTTTAACAAAAAAATTGATTTTCTACCTGAAAATACGAACTTTCAACAAAATACATACATTTTTAATCAGATAATTCAATTTTCAACCAAAAAGCACAATTTTTAAACAAATTTAGTAAATTTCTAAATAAATATTTCGAACAAAGAATGTTATATCAGTGGTAATTTTATTTTATTAATTTTTAGTCTGTTCAATAAAAAAAGACGTGTTTTGTACAAAACTTCTTAATTTATATCAAATAGTTGAATTTTATGCCAAATTGTGAAATTTTGTCAAAAAGACGATTTTTCTGTAAAACCGAGGATATGAATTTTAAAGGATATAGTTAAATTCTCAGTTAGAAAAATCATTTTTGACCACAAAAAAACAAAGTTTTTTAAATATAATTATAAATCTTCGACTAAAAAAAAAAAAATTTTATTAAGAAAGTAGTCCATCTTTCAACTAAGGAGTTGAATTTTTACTAAAAAAAAAATGGATTTTCTACCTGAAAATACGAATCTTCGACGAAATACATAGATTTTTAATTAGATAGTTCAATTTTCAACAAAAAAATACAAAATTCCAACAAATTACATAAATCATCAACTAAATATTTTGAACAATGGATGTGATGTTAGTCCAAATTTTATTTGGTTAATTTTTTGTCTGTATTTTTTTTCGTTTCTCAAAATTGTTCACTAAATAGTTGAATTTTTAGGCTGAAAATATGAATTTTCAACAAAAAAGTTATTTTACGACCAACCAGTTGAATTTTCAACAAAATAGTTAAATTTTCAGTTAAAAAAAATCAAATATAAGAAAGTAGTTCAACTTTCAACTAAGGAGTTGACTTTTAAATCTAAAAAAATGAATTTCCATTGAAAAATGTAACTCTCCTCATCTAAAACAGATTACTTTCAACTAAACAATTTGATTTTTAACCAAAAAAGACGAATTTTCAACCAAATAGTTAAATTTTCTACCTAATCGTTTAATTTTCCAGCCGAAAATACGAATTGTTCACAAAGCAGTTCAATTTTTTACCCGAAAATGTGAATTTTTAACAAAAAAGTTAATGTTCAATCGAAAGAGACCAATTTTTAATCGGACAGTTGCATTTTTAGCAAAAAAAAGAATAAATTTCTACAAAAAGAGATACATCATCAAACCAAACAGATAAATGTTCAACAAAATAGTTTAATGTTCAATAAAATTGTTGAATTTTCTATTCAAATAAATGTATGCAAGAAAGAAATAAAATTGTAATCACACTGTTGAATTTTTAACCAAGAATTATGAATGCAACAAAATTGTTGAATTTTCAACAAACTAATTCAATTTTGAAACAAATGATAAAACTTGTGAATAAAAAATTTAATAGTAGACTTTTCAACCGAACAGAATGAACTTTAAACCAAAAATAGTTGGATTATCTTATTAGTTTCTATTAATTAAGTTCACATTTGAGTGGACGAATAAAAAGAAGGGGAAAGACTGTCAAGCATGCGATAAATAAATAGGAAGTTTGATAATTAATCTAAGGTGAGTCCGAGGCCTGCTATACATTTTGTGATGAAGCAGAATAAACCGAATACTTCTTTTTTATATGTTATTTATATTTAAGTGATGTTGCAAAATATGTGTATAAAATAATTAAAAGGCACCACAGGATGATGTCTGTAGCCTCCAATAAGAAGATCCTTTTCATTTTTTTTTCTCTGTCAAAGGAGTACATAATGGATTTCTCATATCTTATTTGTAGGTAAATTTTGCCTCGTCATCCTCTCGAAAAATTGTGAATATAATTATGATTGAATTTATTATAATTAGCTCTTAAATTTGTTTAACACCTAAATATTTGTAAATTATATTACCGCAATACATTTTTTTATTCTATAAATTAAAAGAAATGTTATTTCTGGAATAAATTGTGATTTGTTGGTTGTAACATGTATATGAGTATATAAATTTCAATTTAATAAATCAAATTTAAGGAATTTAAGAGAAATGAAATATATGAAAAATGCATGGAATTCAGTAAGCTTGAAATAAGTTTAGAAAAATCCTAGAAAATTTAAAAGAATTTGATTTGAATGATTCTTGTGAATGAATTCATAGGAATCTATTGAAATATTTTAATATTCCTTGAAATTACATGAAATCTGATGATATTATCTGAAATTCTGGAAAAATTATTAAAATACCTTGCGAACTTTCGAAATTCCTCAAAATCATTGAAATCCTCGGAAATCTTATAAAATTACTTGGGTTTTTTGGAGATATTATAATAGGCCTACAAAATCGTGCTACATTTTCCAAAATTCCAGGAAACTTTCCAATATCCATGCAAATTTTTCAAATACCTTTTAAATCAGTCAAATCTTCAGAAATTCCTAGAAATTTTTTCAATCTTTTTAAAGAGTCCTTTCAAAATACCCTAAGATATTTAAAATTCTTCAAAATATTGAAATAAAAAAAATCCTCCGATTCCTTAAAAATTACTTGAAACTTTTTTAAGCTTTCGAAAATGTCTTGGGATATTTTAAAATTAAAAGTTTTAAAATATTTGACAATTTTTTGAAATTCTTTTGAATTTCTATTCAATTAAAATGGCCATCCTGTTTAGTATTTACAAATATTAAATATTTTTCGATAATAATAAATCTGTTTTAGAGTGGGACTGAATTAATTGGATAGGCTGCATAAAATTGTAATTTATTAATTTAAGTTACTTACATAATATTTATAATCAATTAAGACTCGAGGAATCCGATATTTTTAATGCCAATTTCAATATTTGTGCATATTATGCCACTTTCGATAATATATGTATTTGCTGATTGTTACTACTATATGACAATATAACTAACCTTAATATATTTTTTTTTTTCAGGTGAGTACTTTGATATTGAGATCTCAACTTGAAATACATGCATGTGCGTCGCTAATTATTATCGTGAGTAACAATCCTCAATTATTTATTTATTGTTTCAGAACACGAAATATATCTATAGAAAATTAGTAAGACAATGAGTTTGTTTATTAATTTTGTTTAAACGATTACTAATTATTTGATGAAAAACAAATATCATACATAAGTTTGAACATTTTACGTTACGTAGTTTTTTCACAAGAAAGTTTTTGATATGAAAAGGGACATTTTAAAAGAATTAATATATTTCTAAATTTGAACAGGGAGTGCTCTAGAAAAAAATTATTATTATTATTTAGCATTTTCCAAGAGAATTACAATTTTGAATTGGACCGGATAATTTTCTAAAAGAATTACGATTCTGTGTTAGGATATGCAAAGTAAAAAAAAATATGATAATTACAAACTCGTAAATTAGTATTTATCTGAAATTGCTAATATATACATTTTCTTAATGAAAGAAAAAGATTTACGTATTGAAATAAAAATATAAAAAACTGTAATTATGATTTGGAAGAGCTATCCTTCATTTTAAATGTGACTTAAAACGGAAAATTTTTTGAATGAATGAAACTTTTGACTTGGGAATGGAAATTTTCGAAAAAAATTGTTATTCTGATTTCAAACAGAGAATTTTCAAGAAAAATTAAAACTCCTAAGTGCATACATTTTCAATATAAAGAATTTTGAAATGCAGTTTCGAAGACTCATTCAATTGATTATACAAGACGATGCTTAATCTATTCAAAATTGAACAATTTAATAGGTGCATAATTAAATCCTGTTATTTAACTTCGTATCTGATTCAAATATTGTTTCGGTCTGAAATATGTCATTTATAACATATTAAATTTCAAACTTTATAATTAAAGTACGTTTTAAATTTTATCGTCTCTGAAAATGGAATCATTTGGTTTTTTACGTTTTTTTTTAGTTGAAAGGGTAAAATTTGGTGTAATTCCAACATTTTTATTGAGTCTGAAATGAAAATTTTTAATTTTTTTTTTGAGTTAGCAGGGGGACATTTGATATTATCAAGATTTTTATTGAGTTAAAAAGGAGGACATCAGGGTGATCATTTTTTCTGAATTGGAAAAGGGACATTTTTCATTTTTATGATCTTTGGTTTAAAAAAAAATGTAATTAAAGGGGTCAAATTTAATATGTTTTTGTTATATATATGTTTTTATATATTTAAATTGTCATTTATAAATCAAATGTCTTATACATCATAATTGAATACAATTCTTTATATAAATTAAAACAAATTAAATGTGAATTCATTCATTCTTCCAATTCGATAAAAATCGTAAAAACAAAAAATTATACTTATTTCAATTCATAAAATATTAAGTATTATTTTGAATATAATTATTGATAATAATGTATATATATACATATTATATAATAACAATTTATATAAAATTTATTTTAATTTTTTCTCAATTGGAAAAGGACGTTTTTTTAATTTTTGTTTCGAAAGTTTTTATTGAGTCCGAAGGGAGGAGAATTTTGTTAATAATTTTTTTTTATTTGAAATAGTCTACGTTATTCTTTCCAACATTTTTTGATTGGACTAAGGGCAAATTGAGTATTTTTAAAATTCAGATAAAAGGAGGATATTTCTTATTTATAATTTTGTACGGTATTGGAAGAGGGACTTGTTTTTTGAATTTTTTTTATTAAGTTTAGTGTAGAAGAAAGGATTTTTGTTAATTCAGACTATGCACAATCGTAGCCCTCAGAAATTTAATTTGAAATAAAAAATTGATGATTTATTGATTTTTTTTAACATGGAAATTTCGAAAAGAGATGTATTTAATAGACCGGGAAAATTAAAAATTCACTGTGTGAAAAACCGGAAAATGACCATAGAAAGCGGAAATGGCCTTTTTAAATGTAAAAGATGACTTTTTTGTTTAAAATAACGTACAGCCCACAAATATTAACTGATGATCAAGAAAAAAATTTCAAAAAGAAAAGCTGATAAAATTTTAAAGAAAGTTGTCGAGTGCAATTTTTGATTTGGTTTTTCAATTTTTTATGAATAAACAAATATGACGAAAACAATGGCAATTTTTTATATTTGATGTTCCCGGTGCTCATTAATAATAGGAAAATTGTGGTAATCGCCCTCGTTTTATATATTTACATTAGATAAGGATATTTCATCATGATACAATAAACAAAACAAAATGTATGCAACAATTATTTGTTGAAAATGTGTTTTCTATATTTTTTAAAAATTTTACGTTTTTAGAGTTATATTGCAAGAAATTTGGATGGAAAAAATACGAATGAAGAAAATTTCTCTTAAGGTTACTGTTTTTAATGTTATTATCATAACAAATTTAGTAAACAAATGCATTATTTAAGCATTTATCGATACAAAAATTCGTTCTCTTCGATGCTAGTTTTTCAATTAGAAACCTCATGAATAATGAATTTGTTTATTAACTTTGTTTAAAAAAAATTAAGTTTATCAATTCATTATAAATGTTGCTAAAATTATCATGAAATTCCAAAATAAAATGACAGGTATAGAAAAAACCTAAATTTTCCGTCAACAAATGCCAGAATAATGCATTTGTTTATTTTATTTGTTTATAATATCAACAAGAATAATCCTAAGAGATATTTTCTTCATTAGGATATTGTTTCCATCGAAATTTCTGTCAATGTAACTCAAAAGAACGTAAAATAATTGAAAATTATAGAAAGCACATTTTCAACACATAATTTGTTAATAAATTTTTCTTTACATTGTATTATGATGAAATATATTTATCTCATGTAAATCTTTTAAACGAGAGTGATTATAGCAATTTTCCTAGTATCGATGAGCACCGGGAACGCCAAATATAAAAAATAACCATTTTTTTCGTCATATTTGTTTATCTCTCAAAAAATTTAAAAACTGAATCAAAAGTCAGGCTTCACAATTTTTTCTAAAATTTTATCAGCTTTTTTTTGGAATTTTTTTTTGTCCCAATCAGTTAATATTTGTGGGCTGTAGGTCATTTTGAACCAAAAATGTAATTTTTTCCTACTGTGCCTACTATCGTTTTCCCAAGAGAGGAAGTTGGAGAGTGCAATTAGAGGAAATAAGAGAGAGGAACTTATGGGAATAACTAGTGGACGGAGAGTGAAAGTAGAAGCGAAACGGGAGTGAAAGTAAAGAGAATTGAGGAGAACAGTGAGAAGAAGTAGTTGGTAGAGAAATGAGAAGTGAGGTTAATTATGGGAGGAGAGTAGAGAAGGAATAGGGGAGCGAAAGGTAGGGGAAATATAAGTAGGTACCGAGAGGACGTAGATGTGATGAGAAGGAGGGAAGAGGGAAGGATTAACTAGTGGACGGAGAAGGATGGTGGAAGCGGCGAGGGAGGAAAAGTGTATAGAAGTAAGGAGAGCAGTGAGGAGAAGTTGTAGATAAAGAAATAAGAAGTGACGAGAATTATGGGAGGATAGTAGAGAAGGAGTAGAGGAGCGAAAGCTAGGGGGGATATAAAAAGGCGCTGAGAGGAATCTAGGGTAAAGAGGAGGAAAGGAGAGGGAAGGAAAGTGAAGATAAGTGAGAGAAACTAAGGGAAAGGGAAGTAGAAGAAGGGATGAGAAGTGAGGTGGATTATGGGAATAGATAGAAAGGAAAGTAGGGAAGGGAAAGTTAGGGGATATACATGAAGGTGAAGACGGTAAGTAAGGCCGTAGAGGAGAAGAGAAGAGGGATAAAAAGTGATACGTGAGGGGAACTGAAGAGAGAGAAAGTAGGAGGATGAGAAGTGAGGTGGAATATGGGGAGAGTTAAGAAGTAAAGTATTGTAAGGAGAAGGAAAGTAGTGAGAAAATAAGGGTTGGTTCTGAGGGGAATTAGGTGATGCAAAAATAGCAGACGTAATTATCAGGAGAGAAAGTACGGAAGAGGGAGAGGGATGTAATGGGATGTGATTATGGGATGTGATGGGAAGTAGGGAAGGGATGATAGGATCAGATAGGATAGTAAAAAATCTCCGTTGATATATTCTAAATTCTCGCTTCATTTAAGTCACCTTCGACAAGTCGAACAGGATCTAAGGAATAAGAAAAGAGAAATGTAAGCCCTATTCTTCGGCATGTGGGATCGGATCTCTGCGTGACACAGATTTAATGTCAACGAGCTCCATGCCTTTCTCTGCATTCAATGGGCTAAGGTAGGTAATATGAAGGTGGCTTGTCTTGTTTACCTAAAAACCAGTCTACAAACTCAACACCTTGGCTTTCATTTACAAGTGCTATCAGCTTCTCACATCAAACATGATACTAAGTCCAGCCTGGAAATATGGAGCCCAGGGATCCAGAAACTTTGAACCCAGAGGAAATCTTGCAAACATTATTCTACACCCACGGTAAATTCTCTTTGACCTCGTCTTGGTTTACTTTCACACGAGAGATATATAAATCATGTATAATATGACGGAGGTGCAGAAAAACGGTGTTTGATCCCTATGGTCATTATTCCACGAGGGAATAAGTACTGTCAGAACTTTATGTGCAACTCCTGGAATTTACTTGTTCTCTCCTGTCATGGAGCACCAACAGATTTTTTTAAATCTACCAACAAAGTAACTTTCAGAGTAGAGAGACTGCTTTTTGATGCATGGAAATAAATCTTGTAGTCAGGAGTTTGCAAAAGAATATTTAGTCAATCAACCATTTATTCTTTCGTGTTCTTCTTCCTTTACTTTCACATCTCTTCTATCTCATTCTCATTTTGCCATTTTTCCACATCCGTTCTTTCATTCTTTCTCATTCGCTCCTCTAGACCTCTCGAACTCCCTTATTCACTCCTCACCCATTTCATCCCTCCTAGAATCTTGACCACATTCTCTTGCTAGCTTCCTTTATCTTTCATTCCTCTCCAACATCCTTTTTATACATGCTTCCATGTTACCTCCTCCCATTCACATATTCTGCACCTTCCGTTCTCTTACTTTTCCCGATACATCCCCTCCGTTACCTTGTTTGCCAATCTAAATCTTGCTATTCTGCTATTCTATTCTCTTTCCACATTCCTTTCCCAAATACTTTGGTACTCCTTCCTTTTTTATCATCTTATACCATTTATTGTATTTTGATTTCTCAATGATTTCTCATCTTTCCATTAATTGTCTTTCCCTGCCCCTCCTATCCAGTTACTCATAGCTTACTCCATTCCCCTCTCCCATATCGCCAGCCCTGAAAAACTTTCTCCTTTCTTCTCTCTTCCCCTCCCTCAACTTTGTCTCAAATTGCCATGCTCTCTTACCCGCTATATTACTTAATTTATCGCTCTGTGCTTCTTCTCTCACCATATATCCAGGCGTCCTCCAGTCTACTCCTAGCGTCCACCTGACATACCTGTCTTGTAAACTCTCAATCTCTTCCCTTTCCTTCACCCCGATATCTCCGCTCCAAACCGGCCACACGAACGTATAATAAAAATAACCACATTCTCCAATCTTCCTTGAACCTTCTTTTTCCTATTTCCCATATCTGTTTCATTATCCCTGCCGCTTCTTTTGTCCTTTCTCTTATATGAGCTCTATGATCTCCATTAATTTGCAACGTATATCCCGAATATTTAAACTCTTTTCCTTCTTCTAACTTAACTCCCTTTCATCTCCCATTCCACTTCTTCTTCCTACTTCCTCCTCTCCTAAATCTCATTATCTTTGTCTTTTCTGCATTTGAATTCAACTTCTTCCCACCTAAGTTTTTATGCAATCCTGTGACAAAGCTTGTCATCTCTTCTTCGTTCTCTACCACTAACACCATATCGTCCGCGTATTTTTTTTATTTTTTACCCTCCTCTTTCTCTCTCTGAAAATTTCCGATACTCTCTTTATAAGGCCCTCTCGTACAACCTTTTTCACCATATTATTTATTTCACCATGTTATTTATTTTAGGACTCGCTCCTTTTTGCAAATTTTCAGAATATCGTAGCCCCTGGCAGAATTACGGGAGGGATAGTAGGGGAAGTGAGATGAGGAGGTGTAGAGGAAGTGAGGGGAAATTAGAGGAGGAAAAGTAGCGGAAATCAGGAGTTTAGAAGTAAAATGAGTAGAAGTGAGGGGGGGAGGGGAATGAATAGAGAGGAAGTAGTTGGAGTTCGCGCAAATGAAGGGAGTGGAAGTTGTTGAAGTGTGTGCAAATAAGGGAAGTGGAAGTATGGGCAGCGATGGCAATGGAACTATGGCAAGTGAGAGGAATGGAAATGAGGGTTTGGGAAGTGAGGGGAAATGTGGAGTTGGAAGGGGAGTGTCGGAAGAGGAAGTAAGTAGAGGTGGGAGTATATGAGGAATAGGTTAAGAAAGAAAAAGAGAAACGATGGTTCAAGTGTGGGGAGGGAAAATAGGGGAAGGAAGTGAGAGTTGGGCAGGGGTTGTAGGGGAGGGGGTGGCTTCAACAATCTAATTAACGTCCTACTAGGCTACAAAACCAATGGTTTCAAATTGATTTGTTGTTGAAAATTTAACTATTTGTTTGAAAATTCATCTTTATTGCTTCAAAATTAACCATTTAGTCGAGAATTCCTATTTTTAGTTGAAAATTAACCTGTTTTTATGAAAGTTTAACTATTTTCTTCAAAATTAATCTCTTTGGTTGGAGATGCATAATTTTAGTTGAAAAGTCATTTCGGTGATTGCAAATTTATATGTGGTTACAGATTTAATTATTTTGTTGAAAATTCGACTGCTTAGTTGAAGGTCGAACTAGTTTGTTCAAAATTCTTTTTCTTTTTGTCGAAGATCCATCATTTTAGTTGAAAATGCGTCTCCGTGGATGAAAATTCAACTATTTTGTTGAAAATTCGTTTTAATATTAGTTGAAAAATATATTTTTTTAACTAAAATTTTTGAACAATTCAATTTTTGATTGTAAAATTGTGTTATTTCAGTATAAAATACAACTATTTGGTTGAAAATTCATGTTTTTTTACTAAAAATTGTCTTCTTGTTAAAAATTAATCTATTTTGTTGAAGATTCATAATTTCAGATAAAAATTCATTTCTTTGGATGAAAATTGAACTATTTTGTCAAAAATTCGTGTTTATATTGGTTGAAATTTATTTGCTGAAACTAAAAATTCAACTATTTCATTTTTGACTGGAAGAGCAGAAAATTTAACTATCTAGTTGGAAATACATGTATTTTGTTGAAAATTTGTCGCTTTTGGTAGAAGCTTAATTTTTTTAGCTGAAAATTCAACTATTTCTTGAAAATTCTTATTTTTATCCAGAAGTATAACTGTTATTTTTAAATATTTGCCTCTTTTGCTTTGAAGCTTACTTTTTTTTTGTAAAAGTTCAACTAAAATTCAAAATTCAAATATTTTTTGCAAATCCATCTTTTATTTAAAGTTCAACTATTACTTTTTTAAATTTACCTCTTTTGATTTAGAGTTGAAATATTTGGTATTAAATGTAACTCTTTAGTTGAAAATTAATGTTTGTTGTCCAAAATTCAACTATTTGGTTGTAAATTTACCTTTCTTGATTAAAAATACAACTTGTTTGTTAAAATTTCATTATTTTGGGTTCAAGAGACAAGTGTTTTAAAAAAATTTGACTTTTGGGCCTGAAAACTCTTTAATTGAAAATTCGTCTTTTTGTGTTGAAAATTCATCTCTTTTTGTAGAAAATCATTATTGGTGGAAAATTCCAATACTTTGTTATAAATTCAATTTCCACTTGAAATCTTCCGAATCGAAAGCGTTTTGGTATCTAGATTAATTTTATTTCAAAGAATTTTATTTTTTTCACTATTTTTTTCAAATGACCCCATTCCCCCTGTTTTAAGAGAATTTTGGGCTCTGATTTTTGAACAAATTGACAAGAATATAATTTTGATCTCTAAATAATTATCAAACTAAATAATTATTAAACGGTTGACCAAAACCATATTTCCTAATTGAAATCATCACCATGACATGATAGTAGGCGTATATTGTGGTAATGAATCGACTTAAAACATAAGCGACAATTGGAAGCAGTCAAACTACTCAATTTCTGGCAATTCTATGCTTGTAACTTTATCACCTTTATACCCGACATTATATATATATATATAACATAGATATTAGGGCGTTTCAAAAAAATTATACCCCATAAGACACTAAAAGGCAATTTTTAAGTGTCTTTTCTGAATTTTATGAAAGTAAAATGAAAATTTGAGTTGAAAATTATATAGAAAATTTTATTATACAAATATGAAAAATGGTTCTCTTAAATGAAACATTTTCCCCCATTTTATCCTTAATAATCCATAGAAAATTCCATTTTCTTTCTTTAAAATTTTTTCTTTCAATATATATAATATATATGGAATATATGAATATTATTTTTCTGATTTCTTTAAGTATCACCCCCTCATTTGGTGTCTTTTGGTAAAAAAAAATTTTCTTAATTTTTTTGGATTTAAAAAAAAATGTCCTTGAAATTTAAAAAGAATCGTAATAACTTTACAAAGATGATATAAAAGTACCATGTGAGTAGTACCAAGCCTGACAAAATTAAAAAAATTTCAATTTACCTTCAAATTTGCGGAAAGTCACCCCTTAAGGCACTAAAAAGTAATTTTTGAGTGTCTTTTCAGAATTTTATGAGAGTAAAATGAAAATTTAAATGTAAAATTATGTACAAAATTTTATTATACAAATATGAAAAATAGTTCTCCTAAAATAAAATTTTTTTCTTAATTTAACGCTTAATAATACACACAAAATTACATTTTCTTTCTTTACAACTTTTTCTTTCAATATATATAATATGTATTGAACATATCAATATCTATAATATATATGTATTGAATAAAAACTTCTAAAGAAAGAAAATGTAATTTTTTATGGATTATTGGAGGTGAAAAGGGGGAAAATGTGTATTTTAAGGGAACTTTTTTTATATTTGTAAAATAAACTTTTTTACATAATTTGCTATTTACATTTCCATTTTACTCTCATGAAATTTAGAAAATACACTTCAAGATTACTTTTTAGTATCTCAAGGTGTGAGTTTTTGCAAAGTTTAAGGTAAATTAAACTTTAAACAAACTTTCTTTGAAAATTTTTTGTTCTGTTGTACATTTTTCATGAGTTTTTTTTTTTTAAATTCAAAAACTTACTGAATTTTTTAAACTTTGGGGTACTTTAAAGGTCGTGCTCTACCTGTAAACATTTTTTTTCAAATGTAAAATATGGGTAAAATTTTTTTTTCACCAAAAGAAACGAATTGACTTCAAAAAATTAGAAAAATAATTTGTTTGGAACACCCAAATATATATATATATATATATATAACTTTTCTGTCAAATTACCATCTCTAAATTGTAAAATATAATAAAAAAGTCTGTAAATGTTACAGAAAATCTGTGCTGTCCCTATTTTAACTGAAAATCCTGTAACCTTAGTAGAACTTTTTTCTGCGTGCATACGTGAAAAAATGGGATTTGCGAGTTTTAGGTGCTCATTATTATCTTTTTGCTGTTTTTGTAATGCAAACTGTATTTAATACATAAAAAGCTACCTGATAGTGATAAAGAAATGTTTATATACATTTTTTAAATAATTTATTATTGTTTTTAGTAAGTTTTACTTAGAATGGAGAAAGAAAGTCAAAGGCTTTTCATAAATTTTACACCTTTCGTCTAATTCTCAATTAAAGTAGAGTTATAGTTCACTAAAATTGGCAAAAATAATGCTTATATAATTTATAATTGCTTATAAGTATCTTCTCTTAGATATGTGCAAGAACGTTTTTGTTTGTTCTAAAATGTTCAAGTTTGATTGGCCTTTTTATTTATGAACAAATGATAAATAAAAATTGGAAAGAATAATATTTTAAACAATCTCTTTCTTTTTTGTGAATATATTTTTCTAAAATCAGACAGATATTTGAAACATTCTTCAAATTTTCTGTATAGATCATATTAAATTTCAATTTTCTTGGAAATAGTTACAAAGAGCCTTTTTGCTGAAATCAATATTAATATTTATTATTTGATCTTAACTATAAAGTCAAAGAAAAGCTCGACATTTCATAACAATTTGCGACTTCCTAGCATTACTCTAAGAAAAGATAATTTGAACCATAATAAATTGTTTAAACAATCACGTTTGTTAATTTGCATCAATTATTTAATCACTAAGTAAGAAGTGTAAAAACAGTTTAAGAGTTTAGAAAAACCGCAACTTTTTAGCACTTATCTACGAGAAAGTAGTTACAAATAATAATAAATTGTTTAAACAACTATGTTTGTTAACTTGTATCATTCATTACTTTAAAAATCAAAAATCGGGTAAAAAATGAGAAATTCAGAAGAAACCGCAACTATCTAGCAATAATGAAGGAGAAGATAGTTATAAACACAAATAATTTGTTTAAACAATTTTTTTTCGTGAATTTAATTAATTATCAAGTCACTACAAGTAAAAAGTAGACAAAAAGTGGAACATTTCAGAAAAACCACATCTTTCTAGCATTATTCAAATTGAATATTATTAAAAATAATAACAAATTGTTTAAATAATTGATGTTGTCAATTTCAAATAAATATTTACCTCACTCTAATTGAAAATTAGACAAAAAGTAAAATTAAAAAAAAACGGCAATTTTCTAGCATTATTATAAGAGAATGTTATTAACGATATTAAATTGTTCAAACAATTAATTTTTTTGAAAATAAATATGGTTTATTTATTTAAAATACAGTTCTCGAATGTTTTTATAAAAAAATTATGTTTAATGCTTGAAGTTTCTAAAATTATTGCTTTAATTTAAAATAACAATAGTTGATAAAATGTTATCCAAAAATATATATTTTTTTATTATTATTTTCAATTAAAAAAATAATTTTCGAAACTTTAAACATTGAAAATATTTTTCTATGAAAATATTTGATTACTGTCTTTTTAATAAATAAATGTAGTTTATAAAGAAAATTATTTGTTTAAATGTGGGAAATTTGTAGTGCGGATATTTTATAATTCGGCAATTTTCTGACGGTAATTTTATTATTGGGGAATTTACAAATTCGTAAATATTGCAAACTGTTCGGGAATTTTATTATTTGGGAATTATCCAATTCGGGAATTTTATTATTTAGGAATTTTAATTTTCGGAAATTTTCCAATTCGAGAATTTTATTATTCGGGTATTTACAATGTCGGGAATTTTATTTTTCGGGATTTTACACTCGTCTCATACATATAGGTATGTACAATGAATTGTTTTGTTGAATTTCAGAAAAAAAGTGAATTAAAAAAAAAAGAAATTTTGTATCCGAAAGAGTAGAATTTTCTGCCTAAACATATGATTTTTAAGTAAAATAGTTATTTTCTAATTGAAAAGAGGAATTTTCAACATAATAATTAAATTTCAACACATATTTGTAATTTTTAAACCAAAACGAGAATTTTTTAGAAGACAGTTAAACTTTCAACAAAAAAGTTCCTTTCCAACCAAAAAATAAGAATTTTCTATTAGAAACAGTTGAGTTTTCAGCCAAAAATGATGATTGATAAAATAGTTGAATATCAACAATATAATTACATTTTTAACAATATATATGAATTTTCAACAATACAATAAAATGTTCAACATTATAATTAAATTTTCAACAATATATCAAAATGTTCAACAAAATAGTTGAAGTTTCAACAATATAATAAAGTTTTCAACAAGATAGTTAAATTTTCAACAATATAATTAAATATTGAACAAAATAGTTGAATTTTCAACAATATAATTAAATTTTCGACAATATATTAAAATCGTCAACAAAATTGTTGAATTTCCAACAATATGATACAATTTTCAACAAAATAGTTAAATTTTCAACAATATAATTAAATTTTCAATAATATAATAAAATTTTCAACAGAATAGTTCAATTTTCAACAATATAATTAAATTTTCAACAATATATTAACATTTTCAAAAAAAATGGTTGAATTTTCCACAATACAATAAAATTTTCAACAGTATAATTAAATTTTTAACAATATATCAAAATGTTCAACAAAATAGTTGAAGTTTCAACACTATAATAAAGTTTTCAACAAAATAGTTAAATTTTCAACAATATAAATAAATATTGAACAAAATAGTTGAATTTTAAACAATATAATTAAATTTTCAACAATATATTAAAATTATCAACAAAATTGTAGAATTTTCAACAATATAATGCAATTTTCAACAAAATAGTTGAATTTTCAACGATATAATAAAATTTTCAAACGAAAAATAGTTGAATTTTCAACAAAATAGTTTAATTTTCAACAATATAATTAAATTTTGAACAATATAATTAAATTCTTAACAAAATTGTTGAATTTTCAACTACATAACTAAATTTCCAACAAAATAGTTGAGTTTTCAACAATATAATTCTATTTTCAACCAAATTGATGAAATCTCAATCAAGTGATTTAATTAAGAAAAATTAAACTTTAATTAAAAAATAAAATAATGAAAAAAAGAGAAATAGATGAATTGCGTAGCTAAAACGCAAATTTTTCAGAAGATAGTTGTAGTTTCAGTCAAAAATGTTGAGTTATTAACAAAAAAAAAGTCATTTTAAAAAAGCTGGATTTTCAATCCAAAAATACTAATTTTAAACATTATAATAAAATTTTTACTAAAATAGTTGAATTTTCAACAATATAATACAGTTTTGAATAATATAGCTGCATTTTAACAATATAATTAAATTTTTAACAAAATAGTTGAATTTTCAACAATAGAATTAAATTTTCAACAAAATAGTTGAATTATCAACAATAGAATTAAAGTTTCAACAAAGTAGTTGAATTTTCAACAACATAATTAAATTTTCAACTATATAATAAAAATTTCAACAGTTGTAGTCTCAATGGAAAAAGTTGAATTTTCAACAAAAAAGAGGAATTTTTGACATAATCATTAAATTTTAACCCATATTTGTAATATTTAAACCAAAACGCGAATTGTTTAAAAGAACGTTGAAGTTTTAACATAAAACTTCATTTTCAACCAAAAAAGAAAAAATTGTAAGCCAAAAAGAGTCATTTTTTATTAGAAACAGTTGAATTTTCAACAATATAATCAAATTTTCAACAATATAATGAAATTTTCAACAAAATAGTTGAATTTTGAACAATATAATTGAATTTTCAAGACAATAATTGAATTTTCAACAATGTAATAAAATGTTAAACAAAATAGTTGTATTTTCAACAATATATTATAGTTTTCAACAAAATAGTTGACTTTTCAACAATATAATTAAATTTTCAACAAAATAGTTGAATTTTCAACAATATAATTAAATTTTCAACAATATAATTAAATTTTTAACGAAATAGTTGAATTTTCAACAATATAATTAAATTTTCAACCAAATAGATAAATTTTCAATCAAGTGATCGAATTTTTAAACAAAAATTAAACTTTAATATAGAACAAAAAATAAAATAGATGCATTTTGAAGCCAAATAGTGATTTCCTTAAAGACAGTTGTGGTCTCAATTGAAAAAGTTGAATTTTCAACAAAAAAGTTATTTTTTAATCAAAAAAGAGGAATTTTCAACCTAATAATTGAATTATAACGTATATTTGTAATTGTTAAACCAAGATGCATATTCATAGAAGACAGTTGAACTTTCAACAAAAAAGTTATCATTAGAAACAGTTGAATTTTCAGCGAAAAAGGATAATTGTTTGATAAAATAGCTGAATTTCAACAATAAAATTCAATTTTCAACAAAATTGTTGAATTTTCAACAATTTAATAATATTTTTAACAAAACAGTTGAGTTTTTAACAATATATTAAAATTTTCAACAAAATAGTTGAATTTTCAACAATATCATCAAATTTTTAGGAATATAATTAAATTTTGAACAAAATTGTTGAATTTTTAACAACCTAATGAAGTTTTCAACGAAATAGTTGAATTTTTAACAATATAATTAAATTTTCAACGAAATAGTTGAATTCTCGACAATATAATTAAACTTTCAACCCATAGATACATTTTCAGTTAAGTGATCGAATTTTTAAATGAAAAATAAACTTTTATATAGAACAAAAAATAAAATGAATGAATTTTCAAGCGAAATAGCGATTTCCTTAAAGACAGTTGTAGTCTCAATGGAAAAAGTTGAATTTTCAACAAAAAAGAGGAATTTTCGACATAATCATTCAATTTTAACCCATATTTGTAATGTTTAAATCAAAACGTAAATTGTTTAGAAGAACGTTGAAGTTTTAACATAATACTTCATTTTCAACCAAAAAAGAAAAAAATGTGAGCCAAAAAGAGTCATTTTTTATTAGAAACAGTTGAATTTTCAACAATATAATTAAATTTTCAACAATATAATAAAATTTTCAACAATATAATAAAATTTCCAACTAAATAGTTGACTTTTAAACGAAATAATTTTTTTTAATCAAAAAAGAGGAATTTTTAACATAATAATTAAATTTTAACCCATATTTCTAATTTTTAAACCAAAATAAAAATTCTTTAGAAGACAGCTGAACTTTAAACAAAAAAGTGAATTTAAAAAAATGAAGAATTTTTAAACAAAAAAGAGTCATCTTCTATTAGAAACAGTTGAATTTTCAGCCTAAAAGGTTGATTGTTTGATGAAATAGTTGAATTTCAACAATATAATTAAGTTTTCAACAAAATAGTTGAATTTTTGATAATATAATTAAATTTTCAACAATATAATTAAATTTTTAACAAAATTGTCGAATTTTCAACTATATAATTAAATTTCCGACATAATAGTTGAGTTTTCAACAATATAGTTAAATTTTTAACCAAATTGATGAATTCTCAATCAAGTGATTTAATTAAGAAAAATTAAACTTTAATCAAAAGCAAACAAAAAAAACTGAAATAGATGAATTGCGTAGCTAAAACGTAAATTTTTCAGAAGATAGTTGTAGTTTCAGTCAAAAATTTTGAATTATTAACAAAAAAAAGTCATTTTAAAAAAGCTGGATTTTTAATCCAAAAATACTAATTTTAAACATTATAATAAAATTTTCAACAAAATAGTTGAATTTTCAACAATATAATAAATTTTTGAATAAAATAGCTGCATTTTAATAATATAATTAAATTTTCAACAAAATAGTTGAATTTTCAACAAAAGAATTAAATTTTCAACAAAATAGTTAAATTTTCAACAATATAATAAACATTTCAACATAATAAATGAAATTTTCAACGATATAATTAAATTTTCAACCCAATAGATGAATTTTCAGTCAAGTGATCGAATTTTTAAATGAAAAATAAGCTTTTATATACAACAAAAAATAAAATAGATGAATTTTCAAGCCAAATAGCGATTTCCTTAAAGACAGTCTCAATGGAAAAAGTTGAATTTTCAACAAAATAGTTGAATTTTGAACAATATAATTGAATTTTCAACAATGTAATAAAATTTTAAACAAAATAGTTGAATTTTCAACAATATATTAAAGTTTTTAACAAAATAGTTTAATTTTCAACAATATAATTGAATTTTCAAAAAAATAGTTGAATTTTCAACAATATAATTAAATTTTTAACATAATAGTTGAATTTTCAACAATATAATTAAATTTTCAACCAAATAGATGAATTTTCAATCAAGTGATCGAATTTTTAAACAAAAATTAAACTTTAATATAAAACAAAAAATAAAATAGATGCATTTTGAAGTCAAATAGTGATTTCCTTAAAGACAGTTGTGGTCTCAATTGAAAAAGTTGAATTTTCAACAAAAAAGTTATTTTTTAATCAAAAAAGAGGAATTTTCAACCTAATAATTGAATTATAACGTATATTTGTAATTGTTAAACCAAGATGCATATTCATAGAAGACAGTTGAACTTTCAACAAAAAAGTTATCATTAGAAACAGTTGAATTTTCAGCGAAAAAGGATAATTGTTTGATAAAATAGCTGAATTTCAACAATAAAATTCAATTTTCAACAAAATTGTTGAATTTTCAACAACGTAATAACATTTTTAACAAAATAGTTGAGTTTTCAACAATATATTAAAAGTTTCAACAAAATAGTTGAATTTTCAACAATATAATCAAATTTTCAGGAATATAATTAAAGTTTTAACAAAATTGTTGAATTTTGAACAACCTAATGAAGTTTTCAACGAAATAGTTGAATTTTTAACAATATAATTAAATTTTCAACAAAATAGTTGAATTTTCAACAATATCATTAAATTTTCAACAAAATAGTTGAATTTTCAACGATATAATGAAATTTTCAACAAATTAGTTGAATTTTCAACAATATAATTAAATTTTTAACAAAATTGTTCAATTTTCAACAATATAGTTAAATTTTCAACTAAATACATGAGATTTCAACCATATAATTACATTTTTAAGCAAATTGATGAATTCTCAATCAAATGCTTGAATTAAAAAAAATAAACTTTAGTCATAAACAAGAAAATGTAAAATAGATGAATTGTCTAGCCAAAACGTAAATTTTTCAGAAGATAGTGATAGCTTTAATCGAAAATGTGGAATTATTAACAAAAAAATTCCTTTAAAAAAAACGGAATCTTTAGCCTAAAAAGATTAATTTTTTAACAAAAGAATTAAATTTTCGACAATGCATTTAAATTTTCAACAATATAATTAAATTTTTAACAAAATAGTTGAATTTTCAACAATATGAAATATGATATTCATATTACAGTCCAGAGAAAATGCGCTTCTTCATAAATCAACGTAAAACTGGCAACTTCCGTCGCAGGTTTAGACGCGGTGCTGAAAACCGGGTGTAATTATTTTCAAGAGTATGTTAAGGGTGGAACGCACCCGTATGCAACCCTTAATTTTTGCACCTCGGAATTTAAAAGCCCTCTATTTAACGAGGTTGAAATTCAAGCTTAAAATGTACCTATTTAAACACTCGGTTTCATGTAACGTTTAATTCAAGCATAAGTACTTCATTTAAACATGGTATCAACATACTACTGTTTTCAAACGAACGGAAATGGCAGGTTTGTATTTCACACTTCGGCTTTATAAACCTGAATGAAGGTATTTATCATGGTGGTTCACAAAGACCTTTTTTTTATTTTTCGGCAGCCGGATCGGGACGAATTTTCAATAAAATAATTCAATTTTCAACTACATAATAAAATTATTAACAAAATAGTTGAAGGTTATTTTAAAATATCAATTTTTATCAAACAAAAAATGTAATAATTACTTTTTCAGTAAAGAAACTTCATTTTCAAACAAAAAAGGCGCTTTTCAGAAAAATGGTTGAATTTTTAATCCAAGCGATTAGTTTTATTTCGAAACGAACCTTAAAAAAAATTAATTTCAAAGAAATTAGTTGAACATCTAATGAATCAATAATATGTTTAAATTTTAAACTGAAGAGATGAATCTTAAACCAAAAAAATGAATTTTCAATCAAGTATATGAATTTTTGACGAAAAAAGATGACTTTTTAACAAAATTGTTGCTTTTGCAACCAAAATAATTAAGTTTTTGACCGAATAGAAAAATTTTTAACAAAATAGTTAAGTGTTCTACCAAATAGTCAAATTTTTAACAAAATAGTTAAGTCTTCAACCAAATAGTACAAGTTTTGAAAAAATAGTTAAGTGTTCAACCAAATAGTAAAATTTTTAACAAAATAGTTAAGTGTTCAACCAAATAGTAAATTTTTTAACAAATTAGTTAAGTGTTCAACCAAATAGTAAAATTTTTAACAAAATAGTTAAATTGTCAACAAGGTCATTTAAAAATATCAATATTTAACATAAAAATGGAATAGTTACATAATCAGTAAAGAAACTTAATTCTCAAACAAAAAAGGCGCTTTTGAGAAAAATGGTTAAATTTTTAATCCAAGGGATTAGTTTTATTTCGGAACGGACCTTGAAAAAAAAATTAATTCCAAAGAAATTAGTTCGACACCCAATGAATCAATAATATGTTTAAATTGTATACAAAAGAGATGAATCTTCAACCAAAAAAATGAATTTTCAACCAAATAGTAAAATTTTTAACAAAATAGTTAAATGTTTACCAATATAATTAAATTTTCAACAAAATAGTTGAATTTGAAACGATATAATAGAGTTTATAAGAAAATAGTTGAATTTTAACAATATAATTACATTTTCAACAAAACAGTTGAATTTTCAACAAAATAGTTGAATTTTCAATAATGTAATTAAATTTTCAACAACATAGTAAAATTTTCAACAAAATAGTTGAATTTTCAACAATATAATTAAATTTTCAACGAAATTGAAGAATTTTCAATCAAATGATCGAATTTTTAAACAAAAATTAAACTTTAATAAAAAACAAAAAATAAAATAGATGAATTTTTACGCCAACTAGTGATTTCCTTAAAGACAGTTGTGGTCTTAATTAAAAAAGTTGAATTTTCAACAAAAAAGTTATTTCTTGATCAAAAAAGAGTAATTTTCAACATAATAATTAAATTTTAACCCATATTTGTAATTTCCAAACCAAAACGCGAATTGTTTAGAAAACAGTTGAACTTTCAACAAATAAGTTTATTTTCAACAAAAACAGAAGAATTTTTAAACCAAAAAGAGTCATTTTCTATTAGAAACTGTTAAATTTTCAGCCAGAAAGGATGATTGTTTGAAAAAATAGTTAAATTTCAACCATATAATTAAATTTTCAACAAAATAGTTGAATTTCTAAGAATATAATAAAATTTTCAACAATATAAATTTTTAACAAAATTGTTGAATTTTTACAAATATTATTAAAATTTCAACATAATAGTTCAGTTTCAAATAATATAATTAAATTTTTAACCAAATTGATGACTTCTCAATGAAATGGTTAATTAAAAAAAATTTAACTTTATTTAAAAACAAAAAAAAAGTAAAATAGATGAATTGCCTAGCTGAAACGTGAATTTTTCAGAAGATTGTCGTAGTTTCAACCGAAAATGTTGAATGATTAACAAACAAAATCATTCAAAAAAGCGGAATTTTCAGTCCAAGAAGACTAATTTTGAACAATATAATACAATTTTAAACAAAATAGTTGAATTTTCAAAAATATAATTCAATTTTCAACAAAACAGTTGAATTTTCAAAGATATAATGAAATTTTCAACAAAGTAGTTGCATTTTTAACAATATAATCAAATATTCAACAAAATTCTTGATTTTTCAACAATATAATTACATTTTAAACCAAGTTTACATGGATTTTCTTATTGAGTTATACAAATTCAATTTCCTATCGAGCGAAAAAAAAAGCCGACAGGTTTCTTGAAAAATAAAAATAAAAAAAAGGAATTTTTAATTAGAAAATACTAATTTACAACAAAATAATTAATCTTGTAACACAGTAGTTGGATATTTGCACAAAAATTCGAATTTTCTAGCCAAAACGCAAATTGTTTGATGAAATAGTTGAATTTTCAGCAATATAATTAAATTTGCAACAAAATTGTTGAATTTTTAACAATATAATTAAAATTTCCACAAAATAGTTGAATTTTCAACAATATAATTAAACTTTCAACAAAATAGTTGAATTTTCAACAATATAATAAAATTTGCGACAAAATAGTTGAGTTTTCAACAATATAATTAAATTTTCAAGAATACGACAAAATTTTCAACAAAAAGATGAATTTTCAATCAAGTAGTCGAATTAAAAACATATTAACCTTCATAAAATAAAAAAAATCTGTAATTTTCTAGCCAAAAAAGAATTTTTGAGAAGAAATTGGTATGTGGAAGGCACTTGAACTTTTGACAAAAAGCTTCATTTTCAACCAAAACAGATGAATTTATAATCCAAAAAGACTAATTTTCTATCCGAAACTGTTGAATTTTCCACTAAAAAATATGATCTTTTAATAAAAAAGTTAAATTTTCAACAATGTAATTACATTTTAAACAAAATAGTTGAGTTTTCCTAAAAGAGATGAATTTACAATTAAATGTTCCCTGAAAAATATTAAACTTCAATCAAAAACAAAAAAAGCAAATAAGAAAAATAAAATAGGTGAATACTTTTGTTGAATTTAAAACAAAAAAAGGAATTGAAAAAAAGAAGAAATTTTCTATCCGAAATAGTGGAATTTTCAACCCAAAAAGAGTCATTTTCTATTCGGAACAGTTGAATTTTTAAACAAAAAGGATGATTGTTTGATAAAATAGTTGAATTTTCATCAGTATAATTAAATTTTCAACAAAATAGTTGAATTTTCAACAATATCATCAAATTTTCAACAAAATAGTTAAATTTGTAACGAAATAATTATATTTTCAACAAAATAGTTAAATTTTCGACAATATAATAGGATTTTCCACAAAATAGTTCAATTTTAAAAGAAAAAGGATGATTGTTTGATAAAATAGTTGAATTTTCAACAATATAATCAAATTTTCAACAAAAAAGTTGAATTTTTTAACAATATAATAAAATTTTTAACATGATAGTTGAATTTTCAAACAAAAAGGATGATTTTTTGATAAAATAGTTGAATTTTTAACAATATAACTAAATTTTCAACAAAATAGTTAAATTTTCAACAATATAATTAAATTTTCAATAAAATAGTTAAATTTTTGACCATATATAGTAAAATTTTCAACAAAATAGTTGAATTTTCAAACAGAAAGGATGATTCTTTGATAAAATATTGACTTTTTAACAATTTAATTAAATTTTGAACAAAATAGTTGAATTTTCAACAATATAATTAAATTTTCAACCAAACATTAAAATTTTCGACAACATAATAAAACGTTCAACAATATAGTTGAATTTTCAACAATATAAATGAATTTTCAACAATTTATTTAAATTTACAACAAAATAGGTAAATTTTTAACAATATAGTTCAATTTGCAACAAAACAGTTGAGTTTTCAACAATGTAATTGAATTTTCACAAAAAATATGAATTTTGAATTTAGCAGTCAAATTAAAAACATATTATCCTTCATAAAAAAAAAATTTTTAATTTTCAACCAAAAACAACAATTTTTCAGAAGAATTTTGTACTGTCAACCGAAAAAGTAGAGTTTTCAACAAAAAACTAATTTTTAACCAAAAAAAGGGGAATTTTCAATCCAAAAAGGCTATTTTTTTCTAAAATAATTTTAAATTTTTAACAAAATAGTTGAATTTGTAACTAATATGTTGAATTTTTAATCTAAAACGAAAATTTTGTGAAACATAGTTGAACTTTCAACAAAAAAGTTTACTTTTAATCAAAAAACCAAGTTTTTCTATCTAAAAATACAAATTTTCAAAATAATGATCAAATTTTCAACAAAAAAGGTAAATTTTCAAACAAACAGTTGAATTGTCAAGCCAAAACACCAATTGTTCAGAAGGCAGTTGAACTTTCAACAAAAAGCTTTATTTTCAACCAAAACAGATGAATTTATAATCCAAAAAGACTAATTTTCTACCCGAAATAGTTGAATTTTTTACCAAATAATATAATTTTTTGAGAAAATATTTGAATTTTCAAAAATGTAAATAAATTTTAAACCATATATTTGAATTTTTTTTAAATAGATAAGTTTTCAATCAAATATTCGCCTAAAAAAATTAACTTTAAACAAAAACAAAAAAAAATCAAACAAGAAAAATAAAATAGATGAATTGTTTTGTTGAATTTTTAACAAAAATGTTAATTTGAAAAAATGAGCAATTTTATGTCCGAAACAGTTGAATTTTCAGGCCAACCCGATGATTTTTTAATAAAATAGTTGAATTTTCAGAATTTAACTAAATTTTCAACAAAGTAGTTGAATTTTTAACCAAATAGATGAATTTTCAATCAAATGATCGAATGTTCAAACAAAAAATCAAACTTGAATAGAGAGAAAAAAAAAAAAAATAGATGAATTTTCAAGCCAAATAGCGATTTTTTTTAAGACAGTTGTCTCAATTGAAAAAGTTGAATTTTCAACAAAAGACTTATTTTTTAATCAAAAAAGAGGAATTTTCAGTCCAAATAGACTCATTTTCAACATAATAATTATATTTTAACCAATATATGTAATTTTTTTAACCAAAACGCGAATTGTTTAGAAGATATTTGAACTTTGAACAAACAAGTTAATTTTCAACCAAAAAATATGAATTTTTGATCCAAAAAGAGTCATTGTCTATTTAAAACGGTTCCATTTTCAGTCGAAAGGTATGATTTTTTGATAAAATAGTTTAATTTTCAACAATGTAATTAAATTTGCAACAAAATAGTTGAATGTTCAAAAATATAATTATATTTCCAACAGAATAGTCGAATGTACAACAATATAATTAAATTGTCTACAATTTAATTACATTTTCAACAATATAATAACAATTTTAACAAAAATGTTTAATTTTCAACAATATATATTCATAAATTTTCAACAAAATAGTTGAATTATCAACAATATAATTAAATTTTCAACAAAATAGTTACATTTTTAACAATATAATTAAATTTTCAACAAAATAGTTGAATTTTCAACAATACAATTAAATTTTCAACTAAATTAATGAATTCTCAATCAAATGGTTGGATAAAAAAAATTAAACTTTAATTAAAAAAAAAATAAAAAGTAAAATAGATGAATTGTCTAGCCAAAACGTGAATTTCTTAGAAGATAGTTGTAGTTTTAACCGAAAATGTTGGATTATTAACAAAAAAGTTCATTAAAAAAAAGCGGAATTTTCATTCCAAAAAGACGAATTTTCAACAACATAGTTAAATTTTTAACCTAAGAGTTGAAGAAGATTTTGAATTATTAACAAAAAGATTCATTTAAAAAAAGCGAAACTTACATTCTAAAAAAACTACTTCGCGACAAAATAATAAAATTTCACAAAATAGTTAAATTTTTAACCAGAAAGTTGAATTTTAAAACCAAGACATGAACTGTTTAGAAGACAGTTGAAGCTTCAACAAAAAAAGTTCATTTTCAAACAAAAAATAATATTTTTTTAAAAAAATGGAACTGTTTTTTTGAACATCTCTCTTTTCAGGTTGAAAAGTCATCTTTCTTTATTGAAAATATTCTTTTTTATTAAAATTTTTTATTTCTCTCTAAAGATAATTCGCCTTTTCCACTTGAAAATTTGACTATTTTGTTTATATTTGGTCGTTTTTTGTTGTAATAAACAGTTTTTTTTATATAAAATAAAAATCTTTTGCGGATAATGAGGCTTCTTCTTGCTTTGCAATTCAATTATATTGGAAAAATTTTAAATTTTCATAAATTTTATGATTAATTATTGGCTTTTGGTTAATGTTTGATTTTTTGGTTTAAAAATTTGACCAATCGGGTAAAAGTTCCACTATTTTGTTGCAAATGGAAGTTTTTAGTTTAAATTTAATTTGTTCTGGCTGAAAAGTTATCTATTTAATTCATCTTTTTGGGTTTGAAAGTAAACAGTTTTATAAAACATTCGACTTTGCAGTTTGATAATTTAAATATTTATTTAAAAATTCAACTATTTATTTGAAAAATTAACCATTTATTTGAAAATTTAACTATTTGGTTAAAATAGTAACTATTTTGTTGAAAATTCGTTCATTTTTCCTGACAGTTCAACTATTGGGTTGTAACCAATACTGTTTGTTTAAAAATTATTTCTTTGTTGAAAATTTAAATTTGGGTTACAAATTTATCACCTGACTTTTTGTCTTCAAAAACTAACTCTTTTGTTGCAAATTTGTCATTTTGGGTTGGAAATTCAACTCTTTTGGTACACAATCTTCTCAAGTTGAATGTTCAACTATTTGTTTGAAAAATCATTCAATACAGTGCCTAATAAATTTTATTAAAAAGAATTCACTCTCCTATTTTCGTTAAAAATCACTCTATTTCCCCTTTTTTGAGATGATTTTAGACTCTGAAGTCTGAAATAAGCAAACTGGATAAAAGCTTACTGAATAAGTGATTAATTATCAAAAAAAGCAGTTCTATTGAATAAAACGTGTCTCTCAGAGTCAGTATATCAAGAGAATGGTTATTAGTATAAGTAATATATATTACTTCTTTCGCTCTTTGGGGATTTTACGTTTGTCGTCCCCTATCATAAATGGCTCTAACTCGCCTATATATTCTTATCAAGATCTGTCGTCAGCATTTCGATGTTTTTGTCGAAGGCGCTTGGTAATTCATGAACCCTGACATAGTGTTTCATTAATTATTTAAGTGATTATTAAAGTTATCAAAGTGAGTGGTAATAATTCTCCCTGAATAATATTGTTTCTAGCAAAAAAGTAAATCCAGATTTCACATCGAATCAGTTATGATAGGGTGGACTGGACACTGTTCAGAGAAAACCTGAAAATCAGGAAAAAGTCAGGACATTTTGTCAGGGAAAGTTGTGGATTTTTAAAATAATGGCAATAGTCAGAGACTTTTAAGTGACTTTCAGCAACCTTTTTTCCTTGAAGCTTTTTTTTGTAAAAAAATCACCTTAGTCACTTTTATTTCAATCAATTAATTTAACGGTTAATTAGTGAATTAAGGTCTACCCATTTACGAATTTTTTAAAAATTGTATTGAAATATTTTAGGTCATTTTGAAAGAATCCTAAAGCTGGTAACCTATTTCAATCATTAAATTGGATTTCAAATGATTCCAAAGGATTTGAAATATATTTTTTTGAAGATTTTGAAGAATTTTTAATAGATTTAAACAATTTTGATGGGGTTTCAAAGGATTTGAGGATATTCTAAAAACATCCAAGGAATTTGAAAGAACATTAAAAACGCTTTGAAGGATTTTAAAAGATTTTCAATTATTTTAAATATTTGAGGGTAACTTGAATAATTTGAAGGGGTATAAAGGAATGCTTATTGGCTTTTACGAAATTTACTAAAATACCCGAAGATATAGAATAATTTCATAAGATCTATAAGATTTTATAAAATTTCAAGGGATTTCAAGGGATTTTATGATTTTCAAAGATTCAAAATATTTTAGAGTGTTCATAAAAATTTTAATGTAACAAATTTGAAGGGATTCCAAAAAGTTTAAGAGATTCCAAGGAACTTTTTTAAATTTTATAATGTCAAGGGATTTTAAATGTTTTTGAGTATTCTAAAAGATTCTAAGCCATTTTCAAAAGGTTCAAAAATTTGCTTGGAATTTCTGCGGATTTGAATGATTTTAAGGAATTTAAAAAAAATGTCATCAGATTTTACAGACATTACTAGAATTTTGAAAGGTATGGCGATTTCATAGGATCTATGAGATTTTAGGATATTTTTTAAGATTCCAAGGATTTTATGATATGTTCAGGTATTTCAAGAATATTAAGGGATTTTAAGAACTTTAAAGGTGAAATCAATTTTCAATTCATTTCAATCATTTAAAGGAATTTTAAAAAATTTGGAAGATTTCACGATGTTCTTAAAAATCTCAAGGAAGCTTCGAGAATTTTAAAAAAACAACTTATGTAATAATATTTTCAGGGATTTAAAATATTTCAGGGTATTTGAAAGGATTCCAAGGCATTTTCAAAAACATTGCGAAGATTTTCGGGAATTTTGAAAATAATCCAGGGAATTGTTCATTGATTTCAATAATTCGGAGGGATTTTGAGGGAATTAAAATATTTCAGGATTTTAAAAAGATTCCAAGGCATTTTAAAGAGATTAAAAAATTGACAAGGAATTTCTCAGGATTTGAATGATTTTACAGGATTTTGAAGAATCTTCAATCAATTTTACAGAATTTTTGTAGAATTTCTGAAGATATGGAACGATTTTATAGGATCTATAAAGTTTCAGAATATTTTGAAAAATTTCAAAGGATTTTATGATATTTCTGATAATTTTAAAAGATTCTAAAAGCTTTCGAGGTATTTTATTAAATTTTCCATGATTTCAGGAAATATCAGATTTCATAGAATATAAAGATTTTCAAATATATATTTCAAAGTATATTCTAAGATTTGAAAGAATTTGAAGAATGTTAGGATATTTTGAACAGTTTCAAGTATTTTTTAAGTAATTTAAATCATTCGAAGATATACCAAAAAATTTGGAAGGTTTTAGGGTATTTTAAAATATTTTCAAGGATTTGAAATATTCTAGAGTATTTGAGAAGATTCCAAGGTATTTTCAGGAAATTTAAAATAAGATTTTGAAGGATTTTTAATTTATTTTAATAATTTGGAGGTATTTTAAAGGGTTTGATGTATGTTAGGGTATTTTGAAAGATTCCAACACATTTTCAAGAAATTAAAAAAATTTGAAGAGATTTTCTAAGATTTTTATTATTATAAGCGATTTTAATCAATTGTCACGTGGTTATGAAGAAGTTAGAATTTCGGAACATATCGAACGTTTTTATAGGACCTATAATATTTTCAAATGTTTTCGAAGACTCCAGGGATTTGAGGAAATATCAGACTTCACAGAATTTTACGGGATTTTATAATGTGTTCATGGATATTAAAGAATTTATTCATAAGAAGTCAAAGATGCGGAAAAATTTTCAAACATTTTTCGAAATTTATTTAAATTTATTTTAAATTCTCCCTGAATTATTTTTTATCTATCAATTTATTTTTTGTATTGAAAAAAATTTTTTGTTGATTTCATCATGGTGTTTTTGAAGCTCACCATTAATTCTTAGGCATTTCATGCAATTTTTTTGAATTTACTTCAGTTTTTCTAAACTCATTTCAATCTTGCTGAATTCAAATAATTTTTTCATATTTTTGAATTGTTTTTAAACAACTTAAATTATTTCCAAGTTAACTTGAATGTTCATGGATATCATCGAATTTTTCTCATTTCTCTGAATTTCCTCTGTATTGACATCAATTTTACTAAAATCAATGAAATTTTTTCGGATTTTCTTAATTTATTAGATTTTTTTTGTTGGAATTCAACACTCTTTGGTTATAAATAACTTTGGTCACTTTTTTGGTGTCAGTAGTTCACTTTTTTCAAGTAAACTAGGCTATGGCATGCCTTGGAATAATGAATTAAAATTGTATGAATCTAACAGAATTTTGGCTTTCAAATGCCAATGGTCAGGGAAAATTAAAAATTACTATTCACATAAAAATTATTATTCACATAAATTAGCATCATAGCTATTCCATTTTGAAGATTTTATAAGAATAGGAGGAATACCGCATGTTTAACGTTTTTGTGTTGTTACAAAGGTTTCATAATGTTAAAAAGTTTCGAATGTACAAAATTATACATGTGAAGAATTATCAGTCTGTAGTAATAAGATGAGGCTTCAGCAATGCAAAAATTCATAATTTGACAATTTTTGTATATGCGGAAGTGTGAATATTGTACAAAATAATAAGGCCAGGTACTTACTCAGAGTTTAGTAGCAAAAGAGGTTTTTTCTCCCATGTACAAGAACAGAACATTTCAATTTTGAAATTAATGTATGGCTATTGTATTTTGAAAGGTATAATACCCATATTATTTTTAGATATTTTAGTGATCCATTATTGTAATTAAACTGTTATTGAGTTACAAAATACAATCGATCGTGTAGAAAACATAAAACCGTATGCAGACCACATGATTGTTAAGTTAGGAACGGAGTATTTATTACCATTTTGAATTTTATGCAAGTTTACAGTTTCATATTATAATTTAAAATTAATGCAATTTTGCCAATAACTTCATTACGTCAAGATCGCAAGTCAAAATTTATGAAAGTTTGATTTTGTAATGTGATATTTTAGGAAAGTTTACCAAATTATTCTATGAAGTCATGATACATTTTCGGTGTCTCATCTAAAATTCACAGTACTTTCATTTTGACAATATGATACATTTATAATATATTCCTTCTGTGATAATTATGTTCGAAATCAAAAACTTTTATATTTTTGCTGTTAAAATCAAATTTGTGACTAAAATTTATTGTGTGCTCATAAATCTGTCTTTCATTGTTTTGGGTAGTACTATGTTTCGAGATTCTAGTTTTTAATGGTCTGTTGTTTGCCCCACATACAGTATTCCACAATTCAAATAATTCATACAGTAGATGAGATTAGTTTTTTCAAACTTAGGAATTTTATCTTCAGTGGATTGTAACATTTACGTATATTATTTTTGATAAATTCATAAGAATAATTGTTATTAATCAAAGTTTCGTAAATAAAACCTATATTTTGTTTGTGAAATTCAGGCTCAGATGATTTAATCGCTCTGTCAACTACGGAGAAGACAATACCCGATTTGTGTGAAATTATTTATATATATTATATAATATTGATCACTTTGTTGGAGAGGAAGCTTAATGTGCGTTCTGATGCTATTGGTTTTTGATACCAATCGGTTTCGATATATCCTTTGTTAAAGATCAAAGTTGTATCCAAGTAACTGATTCTTTGATTATGAGATTGCTCTGGGGTGCATTTTAGTGAACCACCTTTTTGATTGAAATTATATAATATTGTGTAGAGATCATTTTTGTGGACACATATAAGCGTGTCATCCAAGAAACGGTAATAAAATAACGTTCTGAAGGATTTGTTTTATGATATGTTTTTCCATGTCTTGCATAACAAGTTTTGTCAATACTGATGATATTGGTGTTCCATTTTTTTCTTATTAAAGTATAAACAAAGTTCGGGTCTATATTAGAAAATATAGAAACGGAATCTAAAGAGCAGAATTCAAAGTATTTTGGTATGACATAAGGCCAAAACATAACCCAAGTTTGAAAATAAAGTCCAGCTACCACCCTGCATTAATATCATCCATATACATTTTTCCACTAATATTTATTGCCCTGAATTCGGTAAAGTTTATAACTCGTGTAGAACACAATCCAGCAATCCATCACGAACAAATGGGCCTGTAATAAACCGTCCGCGCACTTTTGCATCCATTATTTATTGCGCTGTAAATTATAACATGCTAATGAAAACTTTACTACCAATGGGGTTTTAAAATCCTGCTTCTGGGTCGATAAACAAGGATATTTTTGCAAACAAGAAATGCGAGACTTTCTGGATGAGTGCTACTTAGATTGTGTAGGTTGCGCATATTTTTTCGTATATAAACGGTATCTATAGAATGGATCGTTGAGTTATTGATCGGTGATATGTCGACGTGAAACGTGAGAATTTGTATGAAGGATCGCTCGTATTTGTGCCATCCAATATGTTATGAGTTTTATTTTCGCCTGTCATACCGATCGTTCGTCCGGCTCTTTTGCTGAAAAGCCGTGATCCTATGAAATGGGGGAAAAGAAATCCCGAGTTTTGCAAGCCACTGTAAAAACCAATGTCTACCTAACTCGGATTCGAAAATGTAACAATATTCCTCTATTCCGATCACGTCGATGCCTCTTTAAATCCTGAAATATTTTCTTATATATAAGAAATGTATACATCAATGCTCCCATTTATTCGCCCAATTTTTCCCCTCGAGATATAAAATAAACACGTCATCGCAAAAAACGGGAAATGACTTGGAATTTAATTTAGGGATCGATGTCCGTGAAGTTAGCACAACCATAAAATATCCAACTTTTGTTTGATGGAATCGTTTAGTCATCTTATGGTCACGTTTGAAAACAAAATTTTGTCGATTGGACGAAGAAACTCAAAAAAATATTCAGTTTTCAAAATTGGTGTGCTAACTACACGCTGAAGAACAAATTTTAATTTTTTTCGCAAATTCTTTTACCTGTCGTTTGAATGACGTTTGGTCACAATACTCGTGAGCGGGATTTTCTCAAGTGGTAGTGACCTTCTTTTGTCAGCCGTGTCCTTAAATAGAGTATGATGAGTCCGGCATCACTAAAAGAAAATTTTTCAAAAAATAAAATTCTTAGAAGAGATGCATTATTTCAGCTCTTTTTCATTCCCATGAAGCGGGGCTAAGTTTCCACTTTTCAGGAGTGAAAAGTTACTTTGTACTCAAATGATAAAACATTATACAGCTGTGAGCACTCATTTTCCGTTAATCGACACCCTCACCGCAAAAACTGTATATTTTTAAAATTTCAAAAAGTACTAAGTTGGTCGAAATTTCTAAAATCTTCAAAACTTTAGAAGTATCAAAATGATCAAAATTTCTGAATCATATAAAATGTTCAAATTTTATAAAATTTCCCAAATTTTCTTAAATTTCTAAAATGTTCAACATTTTCAAACTTATCTAAATTTCTAATTTTTTAAAATTTTATCTGATGTTTAACATAGCTACAATTACGTAAATGTATACATTTTCTAAAATATTCCAAACTTATAAAATTATAAAAATTTCGAAAATGTGTAAAATGTTAAAAACCTTTCAATTTATAAAATTATGAAAATTTCCAAAAATTTCCAAATTTTTTTAATTGATCAAAATTGCTAAAATCTTCCAAATTTTTTAAATTATTAAAATTTCCAAAATGATCCAAATTTTTTAAATGATTAAAATTGCTAAAATGTTCCAAATTTATATATTGTCAAAATTTCTAAAATTATAAATACGTATCAAATTTAAAAAAATTTCTGAATTTTCTGCAATTTCCAAAATGTCTAAAATATATCAAACTGTCAAAATTTCAAAAATGATTAAAATTTGTAATGTTTGTAAAATTATCAGAATTTCGAAGCTGTTATAAATTCTGAAAATTTTAAAATTTCTAAAATCCAAAAGTTTTTTTAAAATGTTAAAAAAATTATTAATTTGTCAAAATTTCTGAAATTTTCCAAACTTATAAAATTATCAAAATTTCTAAATTTTCAAAATTAGTAAAATTATTTAAAATTTCTAAAACAGTCAAAATTTCTCAAATTATGAAAATGATAAAAATTTCTGAATTATATTAAACGTTCAAATTTTGTAAAATCTTCCAAATTTTCTAAGATCTCTAAATTGTTCAATATTCTTAAAATTACCTAAATTTCTAATATTTTTGAATTTTATCCAATGTTCAACATTACTAATATTATCTGAATTTCTAAATTTTCTAAAATGTTCTAAACTTATAAATATATCGAAATTTCGTTAATGTTTGAAACTTTTTAAATTTCTCAAATTATCCAAATTTCTAAAATTTTCAACATTTCTAAAATGTTCCAAAATTTTTTGAATTAACAAAATTCCTAAAATTTTCCAAATATGTTGTCAAAACATCTAATATTATAAACACGTCTCAAATTTTTAAAATTTATAAAATTTCTGAATTTTCTAAAATTTCCAATATATCTAAGGTGTTCAAAATTTCAAAAATTATTAAAATTGGTGAAGTTTGTAAAATTATCAAAATTTCCAAGCTGTTCGAAACTTCGAAATTTTTCTAAAGTTCAATTTTTTTTAAATGTTAAAAAATTATTCATTTTTCAAAATTTCTGAAGTTTTCCCAACTCATAAAATTATCGAAAATTCTAAATTGTTCAAATTGGTAAAATTCTTTAAAATTTCCAAAACGATAATAATTTTTATAAATGTTTATAAAATTTTTAAATTATCAAAATTTATAAAATATTCTACATTTCTAAAAATATTAAAATATATAAAATTATCAAAATCTTTGAAATGTTCAAAATGTTCAAAACTTTTTAGATTTCCAAAATTATCAAAATTTCTAAAATTGTAAAAATTTCTAAAATGTTCAAAATTTTTTTAAATTATCAAAATTTCTAAAAGGATCAAAATTTCTTAAGATATGAAAATTTCTAAATGTTTAAAATTTATATATTGTCAACATTTCTAAAATTATGAATACGTCTCAAATTTTAAAAATGTATAAAATTAAGAATTTTCCAAAACGTCTAAAATATCAAATATCTAAAATTTTCAACATTTCGAAACTTATTAAAATTTGTAAAGTTTGTAAAATCATTAAAATTTCTAAGCTGTTAAAAACTTCTAAATATTTTAAAATTTCTGAAATCTTCCAAACTTATTAAATTATCAAAATTTCTAAATTGTTCAAAATTGGTTAAATTGCTTACAATTTCTAAAATGATAAAAATTTTTTAAAATGTAAAAAAAATTTAAATGATCAAATTTTCTAAAATATTCTACATGCCTAAAAATATTAAAATTTCTAAAATTATCAAAATTTCTGAAATGTTCAAAATGTTCAAAACATTTTAAATTTCTAAAACTATCCAAATTTCTAAAATTTCTAAAATGTTCCAAATTTTCTTAAATTGTCAAAATTTCTAAAAGGTTCAAAAAGTTTTAAATTATTAACATTTCTGAAATGTTTCAAATTCCTAAAATTTTAAAAATTTCAAAAATTATAAAAATTTGTAAACTCATTAAAATTTCAATGCTGTTCAAAACTTCTAAAAATTTATAAAATTCAAAAATTTTTTTAAATGAAAAAAAAATTAATAATTTGGCAAAATTTCTAAAAATTTCAAAATTGTTCAAAATTGGTAAAATTGCTTAAAATTTCTAAAACGATAAGAAAATTTATAAGTATGGAAAAAAAATTCAAATGATCAAAATTTCTAAAATATTGTACATGTCTAAAAATATAAAAATTTCTAAAATTATCAAGATTTCTGAAATGTTCAAAACTTTTAAAATTTCTAAAATTAGGAAAATTTAAATTTTTTTTTAAATTATTCAAATTTCTAAAATATTTCAGTTTTATGTATTGTCGAAATTTCCAAAATTATGAGCACGTCTCAAATTTCAAAAATGTATAAAATTTCTGATTTTTCTAAAATTTCCAAAATTTTCAAAATTTTTAAAATTTTGTAAAATCATCAAAATTTCTAAGCTGTTCAAAACTTCGAAAATTTTTTTAATTTCTCAAATCAAAATATTTTTCAATAATGTAAAAAAAAAATAATTAATTTTGCAAAATTTCTAAAATTTCTGAAATTTTGCAAACTTATAAAATTATCGAAATTTCTAAATTGAATTAATTTATGTTGCTTGATAGAGAAAAATTGAAATTAAATATTTATGTTATTTAATTTTGTTACAAAATTAATAACCCAATAATTAGTTATTCATTTAATTACACAAAAAGCATTGAATAATTATTTCCATTGAATCATTCAAGTCATTTTAACTTAATATTTTTCTAACAATTTGAATTATTAATAACCTTTTAAATTATTCCAGAGAAAATTAAAATATATGTGCACATCATTTCGAAATCAAAATTTAGATATTCATTTCACAACATCGCAAAAACTTGAAAAAATAATATAATTGGAATAGAGGTATTTTAAACATTAAAAAATGTGTATTATACAAATTATAGTCAATATTCAATTACATGACCTTGAAGCAAACAATCAGTCCATGTAATTCAATCAAAAGCAATTGAAATTCAATCATCATGCAATTTAAAATTGTCGAAAAAAATAATCAGCTAATAAAACAGATCTGCAAAAAATGGATTGGAATTGTTTTTGGCCAACTGAGGGTCATTTCCGATGTAATTTTCTGCGTAGAATCCGAATCCAAGGTCAGAATTTACCCAGCATGTCAGATTTTTGAGATATCCTAACCTAAAAGTGCGAAAACTGCGGTTTTTTGGTATATTTGAGCTTATGTTACATCGAGACAATATTTTATTTCTAAAATCGGGTCATGTCATCTAAAAGTGCGACTCTTGAACTTTAAAAGGTTTTTTTAAAATTGAAGATATCATTTTCCTTCGCAGAGATATCCTTCAATGAAGTTTAGCCAATAAAGAGGCTTTCCCCTTCCACACGCAACGCTTACGCCAAACTTCATTGAAGGATATCTGTGCGAAGAAAAATGATATCTTAAATTTTAAAAAAGCTTTTTAAAGTTCAAGAGTCGTACTTTTAGATGGCATGACTCGATTTTAGAAATACAATTTTTTCGCGAAGTAACATAAACTCAAATATACAAAAAAACCGCAGTTTTCGCACTTTTAGGTTAGGATATCTCAAAAACCTGACGTGCTGGAAAAATTCTGACCTCGGATTCGGATTCTACGCAGAAAGTTACATCGGAAGTGACCCTCAGTTGGCCAAGAACAATCGCAATCGATTTTTTGCAGATCTGTGTTATTAACGGTAATAAAAATCAAATTTCCGCATTCAGATTTAATTATAAAAGAAATAAGACAATCATTCAAAGCAAGCAAATTTGCATTTTAATACCGCGGAATTATCTCAATCAATAATCTCGATAAAAATCACGATTTAATTTTGATTAAAAAATGCCGTTGTTCAATGATTAAAACTGATCAGAATCAAAATGCATACCTATTTGCATTGGATATTTGTCAATTCCGATATTAATCGAAATTAAAATGCATCAAGTCAATCGACCGGAATATTCGCCGGTACCGGAAATCGTAGTCTCATTGGTCAAAGCTACTTTCACGGTACCAGTGGGAGAAACAGGGTCCGACTTCAGACACAATTCACTACCTTCCGCCTCTCGTTATGTACGTGTTCGTGTTCCTCGGCACTAGTACATATACGGGGTGTTTATTCTCAGCACGAGACATCCAAATTGGTCATATATTTTTCAGCCAACGTGGGTAGTCGACTTAAAAAAGAAAACTCGATCGTTGCTGAGGAAGAAGTCTCTCTTAATTCCTCACGCTTTAAAAAAGGCATTCATAAACATACAAGTGGAGAAAACATCCATTAAGTATTCTGAAAAATTACTCCGGTGTCTCTTCTTGAAAAGAAAATTATATGACCATTTTATGGCTAATTACATTCTTTACTGCTGCACAAATATTACAAATTAGGCCAATTTAACTTTGCTTTCTCATTACTATACGTTATCCTTACATTTCATTACAAATATTGTCATATTTAATGACTTTATTGAGAACTCGATTGAGAACTGCAGAATTTTTATTCAGTTATTGCAAACTGAAAAGTTTCGCATTTAATGGATTCAATCTCAGTTATATGATTTAAGAGAATTAATTTTTTCAAGTTTAATTTTTATTACTGACGTCGGATCCGACCTACGAGATTTTTTTAAATACATTTTTTGGAAACTATCACTTTTGAAATATTCTGAAAATTCCGACACATTAAGAATATTAAATTAACAGAAATTTACAAAACTAGGCTGTTGAAAACGATATTCAGTAACTTTTATAGTTTTACTAAATTTTTATTAACATTCAGAAACGGTACCTGAAAATTAAAAAGTTTCCTAAAATTCTTAAATGGTAACAGAAATATAAGTTACCGTGACCGAAAGAAGCGCGCGGTTAGCAACTGCGCACTCCTCGCTTCTCGATTGCGTTCGAAGCGCACAAATCATGGTGGTTGTGGTCATGGGCGGCAATGGACTGCAAAAGTTTTTTTTAATGATAACGATGCAGTAAATTTATCTTTTTCCATATTTCATTACAAATATTGTCAAATTTAATGACTTATTGAGAACTCGATTGAGAACTGCCGAATTTTTATTTAGTTATTGCAAACTGAAAAGTTTCTCATTTAATGGATTCAATCTCAGTTATATGATTCAAGATAATTAATTCTTTCAAGTTTAATTTTTAATTCTGACGTCGGATCCGACCTACGAGATTTTTTTTTTAAATACATTTTTTGGGAACTATCACTTTTAGAAATATTCGGAAAATTCCGACACAATAAGAATACTAAAGTAACAGAAAGTTACGAAATTAGGCTTCTGAAAACGAAATTCAGTAACTTTTATAGTAAATTTACTAAATTTTTATTAACATTATAAGTTACTGTGACCGAAAGAAGTGCGCGGTTAGCAACTGCGCACTCCTCGCTTCTCGATTGCGTACGAAGCGGACAAAGTATGGTGGTTGTGGTCATGGGCGGCAATGCACTGATTTTTTTTTTAATTATAACGATGAAGCAAATTTATCTTTTCCGATATTGAATTATCTCAAGCATGAAAAGGATTTGAAATTTGCACGAGAAGAAGAAACTTAAAAAAAAGCTATGTAAGTTAATAATTAATCCAGGTTTCAATTGAATGATGAGTGCGCTGTTCACCTCAAATGACGCCCTCTAATAATTATTACAAAGCTAAACAATTTTTACCTTTTCTCGGTTTCAAATTCAAATTTTTATAATATTTTTAGTTGAAGATTTAAAAAAATTATCCTTCAAAACTGAAAAATATTTGATTCGAAAATTCCAAGAATAAATATATAAATATATATAAATATATAAATAATTCATATATCAGTCAGTCAGTGACAATTCTAAATGAAGTGTTAAAAATTACCTACACGATTTAAAACTAAAAAGCTAAAAATTGTTTTATCCAAAATAAAAATAGATAAAAATTGAACAACCTGAAATTGATTCCTCTGTAATTAAATAATTTTTTTAACTTTGGAGGTTTATAGTTTAGGAGTTCTGCATTTTTATGTTGAACGCTAAATTTGACATTTTTCCCTTTCATGAGTTTTAATTTTTCAAACAAAATTGAAATGATTCCATTTTTAAAATCATAATTAACGATTTAAAAATTGCCCATTTTTAAACAATTTGAATTAACTTGAAAATTGTTAAATTTAAACATCCATAGTAGCCAATTTTTCATTTTTAATATTTCCCATTTAAAACTAAGTTTTATTTTGAACGTTTTTTTTATAATTTAATTTTAAAGTCTTATATATAATTATTATTAATAATGCAAATTTGTCCATTCTGAACGGTGAAAATGACGGTGAATTTCCTTTATGATCTTAGAAAAATTGAACCGATCAATTTTTAATCTTAAACTACATTCTTTATATATGTAACAATAATTTTGCAATTCTAGAATTTTACATGCTTTCACTTTAAATCATTTAATTTAATTTTAAATTGTTAGATTTTAATCGATTCGAATTGAAAATTATTTAAATTCGAAAGTTAAAAAATTTTAATAATTCAATCTTCAACGCTTTTAATCAAAAATAACACAATTTCAATTCCTTTGCAATTCTATTTTTCACAATTGTAATCTGAAAATATGCTTTTTTTTAACTTTTAGAAATTTTCCTATTTTCGAAATTTTCATCTGAAATCTTTCAATTCCAAGATTCTTCAATTCAAACAACACATTTTAAGTTTTAAACACTTTAAATTAGAAATTATACAACTTCGATTGCTTTGAATTTTAAGTGATATAATTTTAAAAATTAAAATATGAAAATATTATATTTTTAAGGTTTTGAAATTTTTATATTTTCAAAATATTCATCCAAAACCATTCAATTTCAAGATTTTTCTATATTAAAATTGTCCATTTTGAACGCTTTGGATTAGAAATGATACCATTTGAATTCCTTTGAGTTTTAAATGATCTAATTTTCAAAATTCTAATCTCAAAGGATTCTATATTTAACGTTTTAAAATTTTCCTCTTTTTGGATATTTTCATCTGAAATCACTTAATTTCAAAATTCTTAAATTGAAACAAAAATTGTTCAGTTTTGAACGCTTTGAATTAGAAATGATACAACTTCAATTGCTTTGAATTTTAAATCAAAACAATATATTTTTAACGTTTTGAAATTGTACTACATATTTCCGAAATTTTCATCTATAATCATTCAATTTGAAGATTTTTCTATTTAAATTGTTCAATTTTGAAGGCTTTAAATTATAAATGATACCAATTCAATTCATTTGAATATTAAATGATCCAATTTCCAAAATTCTAATAACAAAGGTTTCTAGATTTAACGTTTTAAAATTTTCCTCTTTTTGGATATTTTCATCTGAAATCACTCAATTTCAAGATTCTTCTATTCAAACTAAAATTGTTCAATTTCGAACGATTTGGATTAGAAATGATGCAATTTCAATTTCTTTAAATTTTAAATCATCTAATTTTCAAAATTCTAATCTGAAAGGATTCTATATTTAACGTTTTGAAATCTTCCTCTTTTTGGTATTTTCATCTGAAATCACGCAACTTCAAGATTCTTCTATTCAAACTAAAATTGTTTCATTTGAACGCTTTGGATTAGAAATGATGCAATTTCAATTCCTTTCAATTTTAAATCATCTAATTTTCAAAATTCTAATCTGAAAGGATTCTATATTTAACGTTTTGAAATTTTTCTCTTTTTGGATATTTTCATCTGAAATCACTCAATTTCAAGATTTTTCAATTCAAACAAAAATTAGTCAATTTTGAACGCTTTGCATTAGAAGTGATACAAATTCAATTGTTTTGAATTTTAAATCATCTAATTTTAAAAATTCAAATCTGAAAACATTCTATATTTTTAAAGTTTTTAAATTTTCCTATTTTCGAAATTTTCATCTGAAATCATTCAATTTAAAGATTCTTCTATTGGAACTAAAATTTTTCAATTAGTATTAGAGTATTGGGATAGTTTCCAACGTCGGAAACTATTAGAATCCGACGTAGGATCCTACTACATTTTTTTCAAGATACATTTTTTGTGCACTAATAGCTGTTACATAGGTAATTAAGTTGTCATTTTTGAAAAAGTTTAAAAATTAAATTAAATATTAAACAGTTGTATTATTATAGCCTTTTTCGACAAAGTACTTTTTCGCATATAAGTACATAGTACTTAATAATTTTATTTTTTTTATTTTTTTATTTTTTTTTACTATGATACTTTAGTATATACTACATCATTGTAAAAGACTATAGTATATCGTCTATCTAGTTGCATAAGGTCGTAAGCCACAAGGACAATAATTTTACTCCAGAGACAAATAACTCACATTAGGGGTTTTACAAGATTAGCTTTCTCGACAAAAATTGCCAGTGTCTTATCAGTGAAAAAAATTGTTTCTAATGATCTTAAAAACTCATAAAACTTGAATAATAACAAAAGATTCATGGCAGATTGAGGTTACAAGATTGTGTGGCTTAAACCCATATGCAATTAGATAGACGACCTACTGTATTAATTCTGTTAAATTTAATTTTTAATTCTGACATCGGATCCAAAGTTGGATCATACGTCAGATTCTAATAGTTTCTGACGTAGGAAACGTCGTCGTACATAGAAACCTACGTCGGAAACTGTTAGGATCCGACGTAGGATCCTACAAGATTTTTTTTGGACGTCGAAACCTACGTCGGAAACGATTCCTATACTTGAAGACGTAGGTTTCTACGTAGGCAACTATTAGGATTTTAAGTAGGATCCTAAATTAGATCCTAATAGTTTTCAAGGTAGGTTTCAATGTAAGCAACTATTAGGATCCTAAAATTGGGCATAATAGTTTCCAAAATAGAAACCTACGTAGAAGACGATTCCAATATTCGACAACGTAGGTTTTGATATGGGCAATTATTAGTGTCCTAAGTACGATCCTACATCAGATCCTAATTGTTTCCGACATAGGTTTCGATATAGGCAACTATTAGGATCCTACAATGGCTCCTAATAGTTTCCGACGTCGAAACCTGCGTAGGAGACGATTCAAATACTCAACTATTAGGATCCATTGTAGGATCCTAATAGTTCCCTACATCAAAACCTACGTGGGAAACTATTAGGATCTGATGAAGGATCCGATTTAACGTCAAAACCTACGTCGTCGAGTATTATAATTGTTTCATACGTAGGTTCCTACGTAGGTTTCGATGTAGGCAACTATTAGAATCCTAATTAGAATCCTACATCAGATCCTATTAGACTCCGACGTAGGTTTCGACATCGGAAACAATTAGGCTCCATTGTAGTACCCTAATAGTTGCCTACGTCGAAACCTACATCGAAATCTACGTCAGAAACTATTAGGATCTTATCTTGGATCGACATCGACGTCGGAAACTATTAGGATCTGATGTAGGATCCGACTTAACGTCAAAACGTACATCGTCTCGTATTGGAATCGTTTCCTACGTAGGTTTCGATGTAGGCAACTATTAGAATCCTAAGTAGGACCCTACATCAGATCCTAATAGTTTCCGAAGCAGGTTTCAATGTGTGATTCGACGTCGGAAACAATTAGGATCTGTTTTAGGATCCTAATAGTTGTCTACGTCGCTACCTACATCGAAACCCACGTCAAAAACTATTAGGATCTGATGCAGGATCGACGTTGACCTCGTAAATTATTAGGATCCATTCTAGGATCCAAATTGCTGCCTACGTCGATACCTACATCCAAACCTACGTCGGATACTATCAGGATACGACGTAGGATCCTACAATATTTTTTTTTGAACGTCGAAACCTACGTTGGAAACGGTTCCAATACTTGGCGACGCAGGTTTCAACGTAGGCAACTATTAGGATCTTAAGTAGGATCCCAAATCAGATCTTAATACTTTTCGACGTAAGTTTCGATGTAGGCAACTGTTAGGATCCTACAATGGCTCATAACAGTTTCCGACGTCGAAATCTACGTAGGAAACGATTCCAATACTCGACTATCAGGATCCATTGGAGGATCCTAATATTTGCCTACATCGAAACCTACGTTGGAAACTATTAGGATTCGACGTAGGATCCTACAAGATTTTTTTTGGTCGTCGAAACCTACGTCGGAAACGATTCCAATACTTAACGACGTGGGTTTCGACGTAGGCAACTATTAGGATCTTAAGTAGGATCCCAAATCAGAACTTAATAGTTTTCGACGTAGGTTTCGATGTAGGCAACTATTAGGATCCTACAATGGCTCATAATAGTTTCCGACGTCGAAACCTACGTATAAAACGATTCTAATACTCGACAACGTAGGTTTTGATGTGGACAACTATTAGTGTCCTGAGTAGGATCCTACATCAGATCCTAATTGTTTCGGTAATAGGTTTCGATGTAGGCAACTATTAGGATCCTACAATGGCTCCTAATAGTTTCCGACGTCGAAACCTACGTAGGAAATGATTCACGTACTTGATTATTAGGATCCACTGTAGGATCCTAATAGGTGCCTACATCAAAACCTACGTCGAAAACTATTAGGATCTTATGTTTGGTCGACGTCGACGTATGAAACTATTAGGATACATTGTAGGATCCTAACAGTTGCCTACATTGAAACCTACATCGAAACCTACGTCGGAAACTATTAGAATCTGATGTAGGAACGACGTCGACCTCGTAAATTATTAGGATCCATTGTAGGATCCAAATTGTTGCCTACGTCGACACCTACGAACCAACCTACGTCGGATACTATTAAGATCCGACGTAGGATCCTACAAGATTTTTTTTGACGTCGAAACCTACGTTGGAAACGATTCCAATACTTGACGACGTAGGTTTCGATGTGGGTTTCGACGTCGGAAACTATTAGGATCAATTTTAGAATCCTAATAGTTGTCTACCTCGTACCTACATCGAAACCCACGTCGGAAACTATTAGGATCTGATGTTGGGTCGACGACGACCTCGTAAATTATTAGGATCCATTGTAGGATCCTAATAGTTGCCTACGTCGAAACCTAAATCGAAACCTGTGTCGGAAACTATTAGGATCTGATGTAGGATCCTACTTGACGTCGAAACCTACGTCGTCTAGTATTGGAATTGTTTCCTACGTAGGTTTCGAGGTAGGCAACCATTAGAATCGTAAGCAGGATCCTATATCAGATTCTAATAGTTTCCGACGTAGGTTTCAATGCGGGCTTAGACGTCGGAAACTATTAGGATCTGATGTAGGATCGACGAAGACGTCGTAAATTATTAGGATCCATTTTAGGATCCTAATAGTTGCCTAAGTCCAAACCTACATCGAAACCCATGTCGGAAACTATTAGGAACTTATGTACGATCCTACTTAACGTAGAAGCCTACGTCGTCGAGTATTGGAATCGTTTCCTACGTAGGTTTCGACGTAGGTTTCGATGTAGGCAACTATTAGAATCCTAAGCAGGATCCTACATCAGATCCTAATAGTCTCCGACGTAGGTTTCGATGTGGATTTCGACGTCGGAAACTATTAGGATCCATTTTATGATCCTAATAGTTGCCTACGTCGAAACCTACATAGAAACCTACGTCGGAAACTATTAGGATCTGATGTAGGATCCTACATGAAGTCAAAACCTACATCGTCGATTATTGGAATTGTTTCCTACGAAGGTTTCGACGCATTCAACTGTTAGAATCTTAAGCAGGATCCTACATCAGATCCTAATAGTCTCCGACGTAGGTTTTGATGTTAATTTCAACGTCGGAAACTATTAGGATCCATTTTATGATCCTAATAGTTGCCTACGTCGAAACTTACATTGAAACCTACATCGGGAATTATTAGGATCTGATGTAGAATCGACGAAGACGTCGGAAAATATTAAGATCCATTTTATGATCTTAACAGTTGCCTAAGTCCAAACCTATATCGAAACCCATGTCGGAAACTATTAGGAACTTATGTAGGATCCTACTTGACGTAGAAACCTACGTCGTCGAGTATTGGAATTGTTTCCTAACTAGGTTTCGACGTAGGTTTCGACGTAGGCAACTATTAGAATCATAAACAAGATCCTACATCATATCCTGATAGTATCCGACTTAGGTTTCTATGTAGGTTTCGACGTCGGAAACTATTAGGATCCTCATAGTTGCCTACGTCGAACCTTACATCGAAACCTACGTCGGGAACTATTAGGATCTGATGTAGGATCGACAAAGACGTCATAAATTATTAGGATCCACTGTAGGCTCCTAACAGTTGCCTACATTGAAACTTACATAGTAACCTACGTCGGAAACTATTATGATCTGATGTAGGATCCTACATGACGTCGAAACCTACTTCGTCGAGTATTGGAATCGTTTCGTACGTAGGTTTCGACGTAGGCAACTATTAAAATCCTAAGTAGGATCCAACTTCAGATTTTTCAGTAAAGTTCGGGGTTTAATATTTTATAATTTATTGGAATTGAAAAGGCCGATTTTGGAAATCCATACATTAATAAAAATCGTTTTTAGATTGAATGTGGAAATTAAAGAAGAAAAGTAAACACCCTGTATATATTTCTGGTTCTACTAGTGTGTGTATAAGCTCTCGCGGCTCCCCCTTGCTGAGTCTCGTTCGAGAAAACGAGACAATAAAGAAAAAAAGGAATAAAAAAATCAGAGTCACTAATCTTAAGTTCAATGATACCGCCCCAATGTTTTATATCTCTGTTCCAAAAAAGAAGAGAAACTACTGTCTCGAAAATCTGAGTCAGAATCTACTTGACATTTTTTTTTATACCAAAACATTTTTCTAAAATTCTTTAATTCTATTATTTATCATATTATATGTAATAAAAAATATTATCAGCATTTGTTTAACGCGAAGGGTAGATTTCTTTTTTTATAGCGTGATTTTTTCACGAGCCTAACTTTCAATTTTGAAACAAAATTTGGACTTTTTTAATTTTTAACCCTTCAAGTTTGAGTTCATTTATTTTTAAAGATTTTAATTAGAAAGCATATAATTTTCAAATTTTTTAAATTAATTAAATTTTAAAGATTCACGATATTTAAAATTTATTTTTTTTTGCAGAAATGACATTTTTTATTTAAAAGATTTAACCAATCACTTAGAATGTCATTTGATACTATGACACTTATTAATCAAATATTTATCATCTTTACCATTTCTGTAATTTCAATTTAAAATTTTAGTTTTAAATGCGGAATTCTAAAACAGTTAATTTTGGAAGCCTTGAAATTGAATTTTTTTGCTTCAAAAGCATAAATTATAAAATATTTGGTTAAAATTTTCTTAATTTTTGAAGGTCTATAATTTAAAAATTCACAATGTTGTTCAAATTCAAAACTTAAAAATATTTTCGGTTGAATATATAAAAAGATGATTCCTTTAGAATTGAAAAATATTTGCTTGGAAAATTCCAAGAAAATTCACGATTTGAAACAAAAAAGGTAAAAATTGTTTTGTCCAAAATCAAAACAGATAATCAAATCATTTTTGTAATTCAGAATGGTTACATTTTAAGAGTTCTGCATCTTTATGTTGAACGCTAAATTTTCAATTATTTCCTTTATAAAGTTTTAGTTATGCAATATAAATTGAAATGATTGAATTAAAAAAAAATTTCAATTTTAAACGTTCCGTAGTAGCAGGTACTTTATTTTTATTGTTCCCAATTAAAAATTACTTTCTTTTTTTAACGCTTTTTTTTTAAATAATTCAATTTTAAAATTTTATGTATGAAAATGTTCCATTTCAAACATTTAAATTAGCGTGAATTTATTTTTTGATCTTAGAAAAATGTATCTGACAAATTTTAATCTTAAATTATAATCTTTATATGTGATAATAATTTAAAATTCTAGAATTTCAGTAGCTTTCGCTTTAAAACATTCAATTTAATTTTCAATTGTCAAATTTTAATCGATTTTAAATAATACAATTTCAATTCTTTTAAATTTCAAATTATCTAATTTTCAAAACTCTAATCTAAAAATATTCTATTTGTAACGTTTGGAAATTGTCCTATTTTTGAAATTTTCATCTGATTCTTGATTCTTCAATTCAAAATAAAATCGTTCAATTTTTAACAAGACAATTTCATGACCTTTCGTATGCAATTGTCCAATTTTCAAAATTTTAGTCTAAAATTTTTCGATTTTGAAAGTATCTGATTAAAATTGGTCGATTTCAAATACTTTTAGTTTCAATTTATTCAACTTTGAACGATTTAATTTAGAAATGATCCAGTTTCAATTGCTTTTCATTCCATTCGAAATATTGTCCTTTTTTTTTAATTTTACCTACTATTTTTTTTAATTTTACCTACTATTTCAAAGTATTTCATATCCACTTGGGTAAATGTTTGTTAGAGGCTTCCTATTCGATCACTAAAGTTAAGCAGCGCTTGACGCGGTTTTCTTCGGATGGGGGCCGTCGTACTAGACGGGGTGTATTTTATCAGCTTTTAAGCTGTCTTCACTCTCAAAATAATAATTAATAATAATAAAAATAAGTGAGATCCGCCTTGGATTGTCAATGATAAAAGAAGCCAGTTTTTTTTTAATTAACATAGCGAAATTTTTTTATTTTTCGCGAAAATTGTATAAATGAGTTTTTTGCAAATTTTACATTAAAAACAATGCAATTTTTGAGATATTAGGAGTTTTCTTGTTTCAGCAAAAAAAAAAGCAAAAAACATGTGTGTGTGTGTGTGTGTAACCTATCATTCCTGAAAATTTCAACGGAAAAATTGGTAGGTATTCTGAGAAAATTTCGTGTTTTATTTTTCAAAAAGGGTTTTGACAAGAAAACCAAAAGTAATTATGTTCTACCGAAAAACAAAAATTGTTACGGTTTTTAAAGCAAAATTGAAAAAAAAAAACTCATTTTACACTTAAAATTTCAAAATATTCATAAAAAATGTCGGTATGTTAATTTAAAAAAATACGTGTCTACTTATTTTTCATGAAACGAAAAATTTAATTGGCAAGCCAAATTCGGTCTAAACTTTTTTGATTTGGAACGCTTAAAATTTAAAATCGTTCAACATATATATATTTTTTTATTTCGAACAAATCTCAAAATTATTTATTAATTATCGTTTTCAAAAATTTGAAACCTAATATTTATAAATTTGGTAATAATTAAAGGATTTTGAAATTGTTTATATATTTCATGTTAGGAAATAAAAGTCTAGCGCGTGTGCATTTACTACTAGTATTTTATCTTTAAAAAAATCTAGGAATTTTTCCAGGTTTTCCAGGACTAAATGGTTGAATTTTCAAAAACATATTGTTGAATTTTCAACCTACAAAAAAAAATTTTGAACCAAAAATTGAAAGTTAAATTTTCAGTTAAAAAATTAATTTTCACCCAAACAGAGGATATCTTAAATAAAATTATGGAATATTTAGCTGGATTTCAAAAAACGAATTTTCATCAAAATAAGTCAATTTTCCACCGCAGAGATGAATTTTCAATTAAAAAGATAAATCTTCAACGGGGGAAACAATGAATTTTTTAACAAAGGAGTTCAATTTTCAACCATGTAGTTTAATTTTCACGAAAATACATGAGTTTACAACCAAATACTTGAATTTTTCAATAAAAAAGATAAATTAAATAATCCAATATTTGAATTTTCCACCAAATTGATGAATTTTTAACTAAAATGATGAAACTGGATTAGTTAAAGTTTTAGTTTAGAAAATTAATTAAAAAAAAAAAGAATTTTCAACTGAAATAGTTAAATTTTCAGTAAAAAACATAATTTGCAACCAAAAGAAAAAAGAAGTTTAAAAAAAATAGGTCAATTTTCAACGGAAGAAATAA
>JAABKJ010000755.1:104675-224167 GCA_011634705.1 Andricus grossulariae
TAACAAAGGAATTCAATTTTTTTTAAGTAGTTGAATTTTCAATGAAATTCATCAATTTTCAACTAAATACCTGAATTTTCAACAAAATACTTGAATTTTTAAATAAAAAATATAAATTTTCACCTTAAATGATGGAATATTCAACTAGATTGCTTAATTTATCAGTTAAAAAAAAATTAATTTGTAACAAAAAAAACGAATTTTCAACAAAATAGTTACATTTTCAGTTAAAAAATTATTTTAAAAAAATCGAATTTTCAATCAAATAGGTAACTTTCAACCGAAGAGATGGTTTTTCATTGAAAATTATGAATTTTCCAACGAAAAAATTAATCTTTAAGAGAGTAGTCTAATTCAAATCAAGTATAGTTGAATTTTCAACCAAAATCATTAATCTAATACCAAAAAAAGACGAATTTTCAACAAAATACATGAATTTTCAACTAAATACTGGAATTCTCCAATAAAAAAGATAAATTTTCGACCAAATTGTTGAATTTTGAAATTAAAAACATTAATTTTCAACAAAAAATGGGGAATTAGAATTTCTAGTTTAAAAAATTGAAACAATTTGTTTTATTTTTAATGAAAAAAGAATGTTCAACCAAATTGCCGAATTTTAAAACAAAAAAAATCGAACTTCAAGTAATAAAAGTTGAATTTTCAATGCGAAAAGTTGAATTTTCAACAACAAAATAATTTCTCAATGAAAAATTAAATAGTTGATATTCCAACCAAACCAAATATATTTTCAACAAAATAGTTCAATCTTCAACCAAGGGGTTGAATTTTCAACAAATATAGGTGGGCTTTTCACCAAATAGTTGAATTTTCAACCAACAAAGATGAATTGTCAAAACGACGAAGTATTAAAAATAAATATTCATGTTTATTTAAAATGTTTTTCTTTGGTCTATAAATTATTAAAATTCCTATTTATTTATCGCCGGCTTCACAGTCTTTTTAGTCTTTTTTTGGTTAAAAATTTATCTGTTTCGGTTGAAAAATCACATTTTCGGGTTGAAAATTAAACTTTATGTAAAAAAAATCGTATTTTCGGCCCGAAAAGTAAACAATTTGGTAGAAAATTGAACTATTTCGTCCAAAATTAATGTATAATGTTGAAAATTCGTATTTTTTGGAAAAAAACAACATTTTTTGGTTAAAAATGCAATTGTTTCATTGAAAATTAATCTGTTTTAGATTAGGATTCAAGTATTTTGTTGAAAATTTGTATTTGTTGGTTAGATTCAACTGTTTTTTATTTTAAATTAAAATCTTTTTTGGTGAAATATTAACTATTACATTTTTCGTTTAAAATTCATATTTTTAGATTAAAAATTCAAATCATTGGTTGAAAGTTAAACTACTTTCTTGAAAGTTCATTTGTTTTGGTTAAAAATGTTTAATTTCAGTTAAAACTTCGTTTTTTTTTGGTTAAAAATTATTTTTTTAAACTGAAAATTTAACTATTTACTGGAAAATTCAACTGGTTATAAAATAACTTTTTTGTTGAAAATTCAAACTGATATTTTTGGTTAAAAAATAAAATATTTCGTTAAAAATTTATGTATTTTGTTGAAAAATCTTATTTTTTGGTAGAAAATTAATCTTTTTGTATAAAAATTAATTTTCTTGTTTGGAAATGCATTTTTTTGGTTAAAAATTCAAGTATTCCAGTTAAAAATGTACAATTTTAGTTGAAAAGTTAACTTTTTGGTTGAAAATACAAGTACTTGGTTGAAATATAAACTCTTTTGTTAAAAATTCATCTATTTGACTTTTGGATCAGAATTCATCTATTTCAGTTAAAGATTCATCATTTTAGTTTAAAATTTGTTGTTTTTTTCGGGAAAAATAATTTATTAACTGAAAATTTAACTATTCAATTTTTGGTTGAAATCTGATATTTTTAGTTCAAAATTCAACTATTTGGTTGAGAATTCATGTATTTTGTTGAAAAATCGTCTTTTATGGTAGAAATTTAATCTTTTTTGTTCCAAATTCAACTATTTTGACAAAAATTCACCTATCTTGTTTAAAATGGAATATTTTTACTATGAACTGTAGAACTTTGAAACGGTTCAAATTGAATTTAATACAGGACCGACATTAATTTGACCTAAATATGCACTGAGTTTTAAGTATAAGAAGATAAAATGGAAATTTCTTTGAATTATTATTCAAATTCATAGATAAGTGTATTTTAATAAAATTCTCTTCATTATTAAAATAAGTTGACTTTTTCTCCCTCTTTTTTCATTGTGTTATTTTTGTCTCTGATGAGTCGAAAAGTGCGGTTATTTGGAACTTTTTTTTATTTGTGAATTTTTCTTTTCTTATTCTGCAAAAATTATTCATGATAAAATGGATGGACAGACCTCGAGCCAGTTTTACTTCATTGCGTTATTACAATGTTTATTATTATATTATTACGTTATTAAGTTTTCCCAACTGTAGCTAAATTTGTAATTTAAATTTTCGTATGGCACATGTAAATAAGTTACATTCATGTTTCGTTTTAAAATATCCACTTTCTCTCTAAATGGGCTTCTAATATTATTATAGTTGGAGCATGGTCCTGATATCAAGGTTTAAAATCAGGCATTCGTCCTGCACTTTTAATACAAGGAGGACGTGCTCCACTGACAGCATAGAGTGATGTACAGTCCACTTCGACTAATTACATTATAGTTTTAATTATATTCACCGTACCGTGAAACTCACACCAACTGCAAAATACCAAGCTCGGAAGCTTTTAAAAGTTTGGAACAAAAGTGGTCTCTCTGGGGACTTTTCGATGGACATCGAATCCGAGCTCAGTTTCTTCGTTAAACGGAAATGAGCTGCGCGCTAATTGTGTCCGGTTCTTGAGGCGAGTCTTTTTCAACAAAGGAGAAAAGTCTGATTTTCTCTCTTTCTTCTGATTCCTTTGATCCTGAATACCGGACCGAGTTTCATCTCGAATTTTGCGAAAGTTTCAGACGAAAGTCCAACTGAAAGTAGAGATGAAAAGTGGACAGTAAATTCTAAAAGGAGGCAAGGATCTATGTGAATTATTATTATTGTTATTATGATTATTAATCAGAGCTTTATTACTTCTGTCAAGTATCTTGGAGTTAAAAATCAGGAGCTTAACTCTTACAGGAGTCGTATAATCAGTTTAAGCTGTAGGAAGTAGTTCATTCGGTATCTTTCATGAACTTGTTCAGAGATACTTACTCGAGAGCTATCAATGGACCAAGTCGGTCTTAAAGCAATTATTGAGAGAAACTGTTCCAAGTCTTCTTCTTTTCGTTACTGGAGACATCTCGCACTATTCAATATAGAAAGTTTCCAATTGTCATTGCTTTTCTAGTAGGTGCTTTTCAATTTCATATCACTTATTCATCAGTGTTTTATCTCAACGAAGAATAATAAATTTGTATGCAAATATAAAATTATTGGAATCATCCAAATGCGTGTTTTAAACTTGGGAGGCATCAAAATTTGAAGCTTTATCCTGTTGGAACTTTTACAACTTCAAGGGAAAGACATTTTTCAAGTTTGACAATTTTATGTTTTTAGCAGAAGCCAAGTTTGGATTTTTTCAACAGATAAGTTTCAGAATTTTTTGCTTTCGATATGTTTTTTTCACGCCCTTTCAAAAAGTCAAAAAGAAATTTTTTCCCTTTAATAGCTTTGAGCTTTAAAAATGGGATTTCTATTTTTTATTCATGAAAATAGGAAATGAGTGGCTTTCGAGAATACATCTGTTTTTTGTTGTGATTTTTAACTTCTTTAATAGCAATAAAAGCAATATTGTCTACTATAATTTCGATAGGGTTCTTCGCCTTTTTCATTGGACGCAACTATTTTTTTGGATAAATAAATATTTATGTTTCAAAAATGAAGACAAAAAATGAACTTGATTTGTTTCGTAAAAGGGCCTTCTTTTGACAGTTTTGTTAGGCTTGAAAGAAAGCTTGTTTTTTTTTAATTATCTTGAAAGTAAAATTTAATTTTTTATTCACGAAAATATGGTTTTAGAAACTTTGTTACATTCACTTGAATTACTTTTAATGTACACTGAATTCTTTTAATTTCATCTTGGATTCGTATTAATATAATCGAATCATCTTGCCTTCTTTGAAATTTACTTCAGTTTTACTTAAATCAAAAAATATTTTTGATTCAAAATTTTTTTTGCAACTCATTTGAATTCATTTAAAATTCACCCTGAATTCTTATTAATTTATCTTGAATTCTTTGAAATTCAATTGAATTCTTTTAAATTCAGTCGATTGTACTCAATTCAATGGATCTTTTTAGTTTCTAATAATTCACCCTAAAGTGCTACAAACTCATCTTTAATTCTAAAGAATTTCATAAAATTCTTTTGAATTTCCTTGAATTCTTCTTAATTGACTCAAAAATAGTAAATAAAACGAATTTTGTTAATATTTTTTAATTATTTTCAATTCACTTTATTTTTTTTTAATTCACCTAGAATTTGCATGAATTTCATAGAATTCTTCTAATTTCCCCTATATTCTCCTAAATTCACTAGATTTTTATCTAATTAATTTTTTTAAACATTTTTTTTTAATTTAATTAAATTCTTTTGTTTACTTAATTCAATCGAAATTATCCGATTTTTTAAATTTTGTTCAATTCACTGAAATTCTCATAAATGACATCAAAGTCTCTTTAAATCACCCGAATTATTTTTAATTCACTACAAATTCACTGAAACTTAAATTAAATGCTTTCTGAGTATACATTTTTTAACTTGAATGCTTCTTACGTATTACATTTTTACCTTGAATTCTTCCAAAGTTTAAATGATTAAAGTTGAATGCTTCCAAAGTTTAATTGATTAAACTTGAATGCTTTCAAAGTTTAAATTTTCGAATGAAATGCTTCCAAAGTTTAATTTTTCAACTTGAATGCTTACAAAGTTTAAAATTTTATCTTGTGCTTCCAAAGTTTAAATTTTTAACTTGTGCTTCCAAAGTTTAAATTTTCAACTTAAATACTTTAAAAGTGTACATTTACAACTTTAATGCTTCCACAGCTCAAATGATTAAACTTGAATGCTTCCACAGTTTAAATTAATAAACTTAAATGCTTTCAAAGTTTAAATGATTAAACTTGAATAATTCTTAGGTATACCAATTTAAACTTGAAAGCTTCCCAAGCATTGCATTTTAAATTTGGATGCTTCTCAAGCCTAAATTCCGAACTTGAATGCTTCCCAAGCATACATTTTAAACTTGAATGATTTAAAGTTGAAGATTTCAACTTGAATGCTTCCAAAGATTAAATTTTCAACTTGAATGCTTCAAAAGTTTACATTTTAAACTTGAATGCTTCCAAAGCTTAAATGATTAAACTTTATTATTAATTCACTTGATTTGTTTTTTAAATTCACTTAGAATTTGGATAAATTTCATACAATTCTTCTAATTTCCTCTATATTCCCCTAAACTCACTAGAAGTTTATCTAATTAATTTTTTTAGACATTTTTTTTAATTTAATTAAATTCTGTCGTTTACTCAATTCAATCGAATTTATTTGATTTTTTAAATCTTGTTCAATTCACTAAAATTCTCATAAATTACATCAAAGTCTCTTTAAATCTCTTGAATTCTTCTAAATTCACTACAATTTTACTCAAATAAATGATTTTTTTTTGTATTTTATATAATTCCTTTGAATTCTTTTGTATTTTACTGGAACTGTTGTGAACTTAAACTGAATTCTTATGAATTTATCCTGAATTCGCTTAAATTCATCTGGAATTCTGATAAATTTCATATAAATATTTTGAATTCTTTCGATTTTTTTTAATTCTTTCGAATTGTGTTAAAGTCCTTCGAATTCCTTCGAGTTCTTTTGAATTCAAAAGAACATTAGTTACGTTATTAATGCACATTAGTCACTTTTAGTTAGTTTTTGTTTAGAAATATAGTATCAGATTAGTACAAAAAAGTCATGTGCATATTATTTCATGAAAAAAATGTTTACAGAACGATTGCCGACCCGAATAATTGTTTTTAATTTCCTGATAAATAAGAAATAATTTCTAGGGGAAACATTTAGCATTTGTTTGATATTTTTCAAAAACCTAAAACTGGGAAAATTCTTTTTCGGACCAAAAATAGCCCAGAGGAACCTTGACATTTTTTTTTAATTTATATTTTTTCACTAAAAGGAAGGAATTCCGAGGGAGCGTTTGCATTTATAATAAACATCCAAGCAGTACTCAATCCTGTGGTTTTTTCAATTTCTAAAATCCCCCACCGTCTGCAGCCGGATTTTTATCAAAAGTGCTCGCATCCGCCAGAAAATTTGGTTAGAGAAGTGGAAAACTGCAGAAAACCGAAACTCCTGAGCACAGCCGGTCACAGACATACTTTTATTTTTCGCATTCCTAGAACTAATAACGTCTAAAATAAATGAAGTTGTCTTATTCCAAAATTGGAAAATTTAAACACAGTAACGTTTTTAGTTAAATTCTGTGAAATGTGCACCTCAAACTAGGAAAATCAGCAAGTATAATCCAAATAAACCCCGCCAAAAACTTTCTAAATTTACAAAACACACAAACATATCTGCATCGAAAATGAAATGCATTCGAGAGTTTGTCCCACTTTATTTTGGAACTCTTGGCAAATACAGTTTTTATCCAGTCTTTACCATAAACATAGAAAAATACTGATATTCAAGTATCAAGTTTCGCAAGTAGAATTTCAGCGAAACGAGTTTCAGAATCCTGCTTAAATTCAGAGCTTATTTCCTGCCACTTGGCCAACAGGAACGACAATATCACGATGCATTTTTGTTATTAAAAGGAAGAAGAAACGGAGGCAAGTGGCAGGGTCTAGTGGATGAAAAGTTGAGGTCAGAGGGATGAAGTAGAGTTGAGTGAAGTACACTAGAACGCGCTGCAAAGCTGAGTAAAAGAAAAAAAGTTTGAGGTTTTAGCTAGGGAATCAGAAAGACAAGGAGAGAAAAAAAAAGAAAATAAGAAAGTGAAGGATGAAGTGGTTGCAGGACATATGAATTATACCACCAACGAGATTTAAATTAATTTCTCTCCGTGGTTGTTATGAAAAGAATTCATTACTTTTCCGAGACCTTTGAAGTGCCAGAACTCAATAATTCCGAAGCAATGGAAAAAATTACGTTCAAGATCTTCCCTGCTGTTCTTCTCTTTGTCGGATCCTTTCTCCTCAGAAACCCTTTTAACGACCAATTTCATGCTCGCTTAAATGTGGATATGACTGGGGAAATAGACAAGAAAGACCTTTTATTTAAGGAAATATTCATGCTTGAGAAAACGCATTCGAAAGTCCCTTCGGATACTGGGAATGAAGCAGTAATGGAAAATGATTAATTAAGCAAGTATTTAACAATTTCCTTTATTACAAAGGTCAAAGTTCGTTTATTTTTCATAATTGCTGGAAAGCTAATTATTTGCTTTTACAGAGGCTTTTACAGAGGCTTTTACGATTTTCGAGGTTTGTGTTTGGGTTGGAAGTTTACTTTGAAACTGGCATAGTATGATAATTAAGCTCTGGATCCTCCCAAATTTGGGAAGGTTGTAAAGTTGGATCTATCAAGATTTGAATAATTTTAGAGAAAATAATACATTAATTTTTCCTTTAATTATGTTGTTGGAAATGATTGAACTTGAATGCTTCCCAATAGTAAATGATAAAACTTCAATGCTTCTCATAAAATTTTACACTTGAATGCTTCCAAAGTATACCATTTTTTACTTGAAAGTTTTCCACGTATATATTTTTTAACTTGGATACCTCCCAAGTATTAAATTTTAAACATGAATGCTTCCAAAGTTTCAATTTTTGAACTTTAATGCTTCCAAAGTTTCAATTTTGAACTTGAATGCTTTCAAAGTATAAATTTTAAACTTACAATTAGATTCTTTGCAAGTTTATCATTTTTAACTTGAATGTTTTCCAAGTATACATTTTTTAACTTGAATGCTTCCCAAGTATTACATTTTAAACTTGAATGCTTCCAAAGTTTCAATCTTTGAACTTTGATGCTTCCAAAGTATCAATGTTGAACCTGAATGCTTTTAAAGTATAAATTTTAAACTTAAATCCTTCCCAAGTTTATCATTTTTAACTTAAATTTTTTCCAAGTATACATTTTTTAACTTCAATACCTCCCAAGTATTACATTTTTAACTTGAATGCTTCCAAAGTTTAAATTTTTAAGCTTCAATGCTTCCCAAGTATTACATTTTAAACTTGAATGGTTCGAAAGTAAGAACTTTGAATTCTTCCCAAGTACATTTGATTGATCTTAAATGCTTCCAAATTTTTAATGATAAAACTTTAAAGCTTTCCAAGTATACAATCTTAAACCTGATAGCTTTACAAGTATTAAATGTTTATCTTGAATGCTTCGAAGGCATACATTTTGATGTACCTGAAGTTCAGAACGTTGAAATGAACGAAACATTTTTCCCCAGTTTTATTTTATCAACAAATATTTTTCCAACTGCAATGAAAATGATGCATTCGAAGTTTATTTTGTAGCTTGTTATTTGCAATATAAATTGAATCAATATTTCAGCGCTGTTTCTAGTTTACAAAGTCATCAGTAAAAATTTCGTTCATTTGAACGTTCGGAACATCAAGCTCATTACATTTTGGAGATTTTTATGCTTCCCAAGTATACAATTTTAAGCTTGAATGTTTCCAAACTATAAATTGTTATGCTTGAATCCTTCAAAGTATTACATTTTATATTTCAATAGTTCCAAAAATTAAATTTTAAACTAAAAGTATACATTTTCAATCTTGAATTCTCCCCAAATATACATTTTAAATTTGAATGCTTCCAAAATTTAAATTTTAAACTTGAATGCTTCCCAATTACATGTGATTAAAATTGCATGCTTCCAAAGATTAAAAGATTAAACTTAAATGCTTTCCGAGTATAAATTTCTTAACTATAATGCTTCTGAAGCATTATATTTTTACCTTGAATTCTTCGAAAGTTCAAATGATTAAATTTGGATGCTTCAAAAGTTTAAATTTTCAACCTAAATGCTTCCAAATTTTAAATTTCCAACTTAAACGCTTCCAAAGTTTAAATTGTCAACTTGAATGCTTCCAAAGTTTAAATTTTAAACTTGAATGCTTTAAAAGTTTATATTTTCAACTTAAATGCTTCCGAAGTTTAAATTTTCAACTTACATGCTTCAAAAGTTTACATTTTCAACTTTAATGCTTCCAAAGCTCAAATGATTAAACTTGAATACTTCCAGAGTTTAAATGATTAGACTTGAATGCTTCCAAAGTTTAAATTAATAAACTTGAATACTTTCAAAGTTTAAATGATTAAACTTGAATATTCTTAGGTATACAATTTTGATCTTGAAAGCTTCCCAAGCATTGCATTTTAAATTTGGATACTTCCCAAGCCTAAATTCCGAACTTGAATGCTTCCCAAGCATACATTTTAAACTTGAATGATTTAAAGTTGAAGATTTCAACTTGAATGCTTCCAAAGATTAAATTTTCAACTTGAATGCTTCAAAAGTTTACATTTTCAACTTGAATACTTCCAAAGCTTCAATGATTAAACTTGAATACTTCCAAAGTTTAAATTATTAAACTTGAATGCTTCCAAAGTTTCAATTATTAAACTTGAATGATTTTTAAGCATACAATTTCAAACTTGAAAGCTTGCCAAGCATTGCATTTTAAATTTGGATGCTTCCCAAGCCTAAATTCTAAATTTGAATGCTTCCCAAGCATAAACTTTAAACTTTGATGCTTCTCAACTTTATGACTGCTAACTTGAATGTTTTCAAAGTATACATTTTTTAACTTCAATACTTCCCAAGTATCAAATGTTAAACTTGAATGATTCCAAAGTTTAAAATTTTAAGCTTCAATGCTTGCCAAATATAAATGATTAAACTTGAATTCTTCAAAAGCATAGCATTTTTAATTTGAAAGTTTTCTAAATATACATTTTTCAACTTGATTACTTCCCAAATATTAAATTTTAAACTTGAATGCTTCAAGAGTTTCAATTTCAAAACTTGAATTCTTCCCAAGTTAATGTGATTAAACTTGAATGCTTCCAATTTTCAAACGATAAAACGTTAAAGCTTTCCAAGAATATAATTTTTAACCTGAATGCTTCACAAATATTAAATATTTAACTTGAATGCTTCCCAAGTATGAATGATTAAACTTGAGCGCTTTCCAACTGAATGATTAAACTTGAATGCTTCGTGAGTACACATGTTTGAACATCAATGCTTCCCAAGTTAGAATGTTTAACCTTTAATGATTCTGAAGTTTACGTGATCAAATTTCATTGCTTCCCAAGTACAAATAATTAAGTTTGATAGTTTCCCAGGTATACATTTTTAAACTCGAATGCTTCCTGAGTATAAATGGCTAAAATTGAATGCGTCGCAAACATAGCATTTCGAACTTGAATGCTTAACAAGTATAACAATTTAAACCTGAATTAATTCAAAGTATAAATGTTTAAACTTAAATAATTTAAATTTCAAACGACTAAACTTGAATTGTTCTCAGTTCAAAAGACTGAAGTTGAATCCATAGTTTAAATATTCACACATGAATGCTTCCAAAATTGCAAAGCCGTCATATGTCTTGATTTATGATTTTTCCTCGTCAACTGGAAGGATGTTTTGTTTCTTAGATTTAAAAAAGTAATATTTCCGTGATTTAGGTCACATGTTCAATTTTTCGTAGGAAATGTGGAGTAACTACGTTCACCGACCTCAAGTTGCTGGCAACGCGATGCAGTCCTCGATTAAAGTCGCACCTCGCATATCATTTTATATAGCGTCGCAGGGCAAGTTTAATTTTGAAGTCTACCATGCCATATGGCTCACTGGGAGTTGGATTAACATTCAAATAAGATCAGAACGGTGAACAGACATATAATAAATAAGCTTAATTTTCTGGGCAGATGCAAAACTGTTGGCACCAAGATAAAAAAAGGTGCTTGTCTGATTTAGATTTAGTGGATTTAGATGTAATTATATTTTTACGACTTTGCTTTCCTGAATTTCCCGATACGACGGAGATGGAAGTAATATAAGATTGGAAGAGGTTTAGAACTTTGAAATTTTAGAACACTGTAAGCATCCAAATTTTAAAACTTGACTACTTCCAAACTTAGAAAAATTCCAAGTTTGCAGCTGCCTAAGTTAGCAAGCTCTCAATCTTGGTTGGTTTCAAACTTGGATGCTACCTAAGTTAGAAAACTTAGAAGACTTTGCTGCATCCAAAGTTTATATTTCTTAATTCGGAAAGCTTTGAAAATTTTGCTGCTTCCAATGTTTATGCTTCCTAAGTCAGCTTTAAAAGTTACAAAATGTTCCAAATTTACAGCTTCCTTAGTTTGAAATTTCTGAACAATGATTGCATTCAAACTTGGATGCTACCTAAATTAGAAAACTTTGATACTTTGCTGGTTCCAAAGTTGGATACTTCCTGAGTTAGAAAACTCTGAAACATGGTTGCTTCTAATTTTGGGTATTACCTAACTTAGAGATCTTTGAAAACTTTTCTGCATCCAAATTTTATGTTTCCTAACTTGGAAAGCTGTAAAAACTTTGCTGCATCGAAAGTTTATATTTCCTAACTCTGAAAGCTTTGAAAAATTTGCTGGTTCCAATGTTTATGCTTCCTAAGTTAGAAAACTCTGAATCTTGGTTTCTCTCAATTTCAGATGCTTCCTAAATTGAACAACTGAAACGTTGCTGCTTCCAAATATTGATGTTTTCTACGTTATAAAATATGAAGTGTGACTGTTTCAAAAGTAGATACTCTCTAAATTGGGGAACTTGGCAGCTTCAGAAGTTAACAAAATTTCCAACTTTACAGCTTCCTAAGTTAGAAAACTCTGAACATTGGTTGCATTCAAACCTGGATGCTACCTCAATTAGAAAACTTTGATACTTTGCTGGTTCCAAAGTTGGATACTTCCTGAGTTAGAAAACTCTTAATCATGGTTGCTTCTAATTTTGGGTATTACCTAAGTTAGAGAACTTTGAAAACTTGGATGCTCCCTCAGAAAACTTTTATGCTTTGCTGGTTCCAAAGTTGGATACTTTCCTCAGTTAGAAAACTCTGTAACATGGTGGCTTCTAACTTTGGGTATTACCTAAGTAAGAGAACTTTTAAAACTTGGATGCCACCTAAATGAGAAAACTTTGATGCTTTGCTGGTTCCAAAGTTGGATACTTCCTGAGTTAGAAAACTCTTAATCATGGTTGCTTCTAATTTTGAGTATTACCTAAGTTAGAGAACTTTGAAAACTTTGCTGCATCCAAATTTTATGTTTCCTAACTTGGAAAGATGCAAAAACTTTGCTGCATCGAAAGTTTATATTTCCTAACTCGGAAAGCTTTGAAAAATTTGCTGTTTTCAATGTTTATGTTTATTAAGTTAAAAAACTCTGATGTTGATGTTTTCTACATTAGAAAAATATTAATTGTGACTGTTTCAAAAGTAGATGTACTTTAAATTAGAAAACTCGGCTGTTTCGGAAGTTAGCAAAATTTCAAATTTTACAGCTTCCTAAGTTAGAAAACTCTGAACATTGGTTGCATTCAAACTTGGATGCTACCTGAATTAGAAAACTTTGATACTTTGCTGGTTCCAAAGTTGGATACTTTCTGAGTTATAAAACTCTTAAACATGGTTGCTTCTAATTTTGGGTATTACCTAAGTTAGAGAACTGTGAAAACTTTGCTGCATCCAAATTTTATGTTTCCTAACTTGGAAAGCTGTAAAAACTTTACTGAACTCGGAAAGCTTTGAAAAATTTGCTGCTTCCAATGTTTATGCTTCCTAAGTTAGAAAACTCTGATGATAATGTTTTCTAGGTTAGAAAAATATGAAATGTGACTGTTTCAAAAGTAGATGGTCTCTAAATAGGAAAACTTGACTGCTTCGGAAGTTAGCAAAATTTCCAACATTACAGCTTCCTAAGTTAGAAAACTCTGAACATTGGTTGCATTCAAACTTGGATGCTACCTAAATTTAAAAAACTTTGATACTTTGCTGGTTCCAAAGTTGGATACTTCCTAAGTTAGAAAACTCTGAACACTAGTTGCATTCAAACTTGGATGCTACCTAGATTAGAAAACTTTGATACTTTGCTGGATCCAAAGTTGAATAGTTCCTTAGTTAGAGAACTCTGAAACATGATTGCTTCATATTTTGGGTATTACCTAAGTTAGAGAACTTTGAAAACTTTGCTGTATCCAAATTTTATGTTTCCTAACTTGAAAAGCTTTGAAAATTTTGCTGCTTCCAATGTTTATGCTTCCAAAATTAGAAAACTTTGAAACTTATCAAAGTAATATAAGTTTGTAAGATCTTTTACAATTCAGGGACTTTCGAACATTGTAAACATCCGATTTTTACATTTTCTTCATCTAATAAAGCATCCAACTTTGGAGGCATCCAATCTTAGATTTTGTTTACTCCGGCATCCAGCTTTGAAAGATGCCATATTTAAAACTGGTTTAACATCGTAAAATTTGGAATTTTTCTTACTTTGGAAGTAGCTAGGTTTTGATTTTTCCCAACATTGTAAGCATCTAAACTAGGATTCTTGAAGACTTCGGAAGCATGCAAGTTTCAAATTTTTCTAACTTTGCAAGCATCACTCTTTCAGAAGAAGAATTAACGGAAAAGATTTTTAAAAATTTAAGAATTTCCAGAGTTTAAATTTAGAAGCTTTGGAACCAAAATTCTTAGATCGAAATAATATACGTTTGCAAGATGCTTTAAAACTTGAGACTTATCTGACATTGTAAGCATCCACTTTAAGCTTCAAATTCCAAAAAAATTCTTTTTTGTTTTAAAATGTCATCATTTTGTTGAAAATTCATCTTTGTAGTTTGAAAATTCAACTATTTTGTTGAAAATTTAATTTTGTTGTCAAAAATTGAACGAAATGGTTAACAATTCATCATTTTTGTAGATTAAAAACACAACTGTTTTGTTTACCATTTGTCTTTTTGGGTAGAAAATTCGTCCTTTTGGAATGAAAATGCATGGTTAAAAGTTCATTCTTTTTAATTGAAAATTCTACTGTTACATTTTTGGTTCTGAATTCATCTCTTTTGCCTGAAAATTCATTTTTTTCTTTTTTTGAGAATTCATTTCTTTTGGTAGAAGATTCTACTACTTGGTTGAAAATTTGATTATTTTGTCGAAAATTCAACCGCTGAAAATTTAACTGTCTTCTAACAAATGCATCTTCTTAGCTTGAAAATTCAACTATCATTTTGTTGAAAGGTACCTACATTAATTTTATTTACAACAATTTATTCCCCTTATATTCCCCTATTTCAAGAGAATTTTGGGCTGTGGAATCTCTTATTTGTTAACTTACCCAATAGAGAAGAAATTTGCTCAAATATCTTTATAACTCCTTAACTCACCTGAAACATAAAAAAGTTACAATTAACATTAAATTCGAGAATATATAATTAAATAGAGAGATTATATAGCTAAGGGAAAAAATCCTGCATCTTGAAAATAATTCTTAACTATCTCTAGGAAATCTTCCACTAATTCCAGGACCCTATTAAAATCATAACTTCGGCCCAGATTATTTTCTTGTGCTTTTCTTGGCCTCCCCAGGGTGCCAAAGCCACCTGGGCGTGCTTGGCTAACCAGTTTATAAACTTATAACTATAAGTGTAGCTTAATCTAGAAATATTTGCGGGCAGAGAAAACCTTGAAAGTTTGGTAGGAAGCTCATCTTTGGCATTTTTGTTTCCTAGATAATATTCACTTAAGCTTGATGCAGGATTACCCCAATTTTCTTAAAGACCCCGTTTTCATTAAACGATGATAAAAGCGCCCTTGGAGGGACACACGAGAGGAAATTGCTGCCACACAAACTCGAGGCAAAATCGAAACTCATAAATTACATCCTTCAAGTTCCACACTTTGACGGTTTCATTCGCGAGAATATTGGCCAATTTAAATTCTCTTTAAAATAAATATTTTCCCGCTTTAACGAAAATTTTTTGCTTAAAGGTGCCTTCCCAGCTCGCTAAAAGGTAAAGTATCGATATGATTAATTAGAGCGGATTGAAAAAGAAGTGCAGAAAAAAGTTTGCGAGAATTCGAAGTTTCTGATTTCCCGGTAAATTTATACTTTGAAGGATAAATATTTAATTAAATTGAAAGAGCTTTTAAGGTGAAGGCATCTCAACTTTCGTTTCTCAGAAAAATCTCTATACTCGGGTATTTTAAAATTGACTGCGATTTAATTAAGGTATTTTGAAATTTTGATGCTTTCAAAGTTAAAAGCCTGGAGCAGTAAAGTTATAATGTTAGTTTTTAATTAACTTTCAAGATCCCGGGTAGCAGGAAAACTTCATTTTCAAAGTTCTCTCATTTTTACCTAATTTTTAATATTCAAAGACCAGCATTTTTTTCTTGCAACATTTTCAACATGGAATATTTTATAAGTGGGTTAGAACAATTTCAGGCTAAAATTAACAAATTTCACATTTATTTATATATTTAAATCAAAAAATATGACTTTTCTACCATAAAAGGTGAATTTTCAATTCAAGCAAGTGAAATTTCAACAAAGCAGTTGCATTTTCGGCATACAAAAATTAATTTTCAAGCAAATGGTCCAATTTTTTAGAAGGTATTTGAATTTTCAACACGAAAAATTTATCAAACATCTGAATTTTCAACATGCAAAGTTTAATTTTAAACCAAAAGTTAGATTTTCTACGAAAAATGTAATAGTTGATACTTTAACCAAAAAAATAATGAATTTTCAACAAAATAGTTCAATTTTCAGGAAAAGAGTTTAATTTTCAACAAAATAATTAATTTTTCAACAAATATAATTTTTAAGCAAATAGTCGAATTTTCAATCTAAAAAATGAATTTTCAACAAAAAAGTAATAGTTGATATTTAAAACAAAAAAGTTAAAATTTCTACCTGAAGAGATGAATTTTAAAACCAGAAAGATGAATTGTCAACCAAGAAAATTAATTTTCTACAAAAAAGACGAACTTGCAACAAAATTCATGAATTTTCAAACAAACAGTTGCGTTTTCTGCAAAAAAATTAAATTTCAACCAAAAAAAAACAAACAATTTTCAACAAAATGGTCCAATTTTAAACCAAAGAGATGAATTTTCTAACTAAAAAGACGAATTTTCAACCAATGAATACTTTTCAGTCAAGAAACAAAAAATAGTTCATCCAAATTGCTAAACTTTCAGGACAAAAGGCGAATTTTCTGTAAAACAGTTGAAATTTCAACCAGAAAATATGAAGTTTGAACAACAAAAATTTACTTTCAACAGAAAAGTTAATTTTCAACTAGAGGGTTGAATTTTTTACCAGAAAAAACAGGAAATTTCAAACCAAGAAGATAAGTTTTCTACCAATAAAGACGAATTTTCCACAAAAACATATCAATTTTGAACGAAAAATGGAAAAGTAGTTTAAATTCTACCCAAGTAGTTTTTGGTTTTTCAAACCAAAAAGATTATTTTTCTACCAAAAAATATGAATTTTCAATTACAAATCATAAATCTTCAACCAATAATGCAAAAGTTACATTTTCAGTTGAAAAAATTAATTTTTAACCAAGAAAAAAACTAATTTTCAGCGAAATATTTAAATTTTTAACAAATGAAGTGAATCTTCAACCAGAAAGATTAATTTTTATTAAAGTAGTTCAACTTTTACCTCAGCAGTTGAATTTAAAAAAAAATCAATTTTCAACAAAACAGTTAAACTTTCAACCAGAGATGAACTTTCAGCTAAAATTATTAATCTTTAACTGGAATAGTTAAAAAAAATTTTCAAGCATCAATTTTCAATTTAAAAAAAAACTATTTTTCAAGCAAAGAGATTAATTTTCAACTAAAATGAAGAATCTTCAGAAATAAAATAGTTTTTTGACAAAGTGGTTCAACGCTCAACCAAGTAGTTCAATTTTGAACCAAAAAAGAAGAATTTTCAACGAATAATGTAATAGTAGAGGTTTCAAACAATAAAGATTTGAATATTAAATCAAAAAAGTAATTCAACCAGAAAATACGAGTCTTCAACAAAATGTTGAAACCTGAACCAAATAAGATTAATTTTCTAAGAAACGGTGGCATTTTTAACCAAAAAATATGAAATTTCTACCGAAAGGTATGATTTTTCAAACCAGAAAGACAAATTTTGTTAATGAAAGTGTTGGAACTTCAAGCGAAAAATATTCTTCAGTCCATAGAGAAAAATCAACCAAATGAATTTTCAATCCCAAAGGGCGAATTTTCAAAAAATAGTTGAATTTTCAACCAAGACAGATTCCAATTGAATTTTCAACACCAAATTATGAATTATCAACAGAAAGTTAATTTTCTATCTAAATAGTTGAATTTGCAACCCAAAAAGACGAATTTACAAAAAAAAGCAGTTGAATTTTCACACAAAAAGGATGAATTTTTAACAAAATTGTTGAATTTTTAACTAAATAATAAATTTTTCAACTAAAAATATAATTCACAGAACTTAATTTTCAAAATTCCCTAATTTTTCCCTGACCATTAATATTCAAGAATCCGAATCTTAATCTTGTAACATTTTTTACATAGAATCTTTTATAAAGGAATAAAACAATTTCAAATTGGAATTAAATCTTTTTAATGTATTATCCTGAACAGTTCTTTAAAGTTCCTCTCAAAGAAATTCCCTGACTTTTATAAGATTTTTGTTAAATTTCTAAGTTACCACCTTAGAAGGAAATTTTTCGAATTTCTTTTATTGATCCAGAAGATAATTTTCGACCGCTAAGTAGATAAGGCCGTTTCTAATTGTAGATTCCGTTACCGACACAGTTACCGACATCTAAGTTTCTAGAAGGTTCTCGAAGGTAACCGATGACGTCATAAAATGGAATTGCGCAATTGTGAGTAACGAATTTTGCGTACGCAACTTCAAGGTTATTTATTATCTCAATTTGTATAGTTATGCGAAAAACAAGGATGATTTATTTCTTCCTTGTACATAATACATTTAATTAAATTAGAAGGAATCTGTATTACCATCGGAGTTGGTAACGATCAATCATATGTAGATAACTTTCACAAACTGTGAAGCTGGAAATAAACAATATCGATTTAAGGTAACTCCTTGAATAACAGAAATTCTTAACTCCACTTCAGACTATATCACGTTTGGAAATTTATAAATTACAATTTTTTAATTTTTTAATTTCTGAAATTAAAATTTCTAATTTATAGATTTTCAAACTCCATCTAGTCTGAAATGACGTTAGGAATTTCCGTTATTTAAGGAGTTACCTTAGATCGATATTGTTGATTTTGTTTCACAGTTCGTGAAAGTTATCTACATATGATCGATCGTTACCAACTCCTCTGATAATACAGATTCCTTCTAATTTAACTGTATTCAAAACATAATTGCTATGAAAAGCGTATATCTGAAAAAAGTATCTGGCTTCGATCTCTCTAGTAGCTTAGTGGTTAAAGCACCTGACCGGCAATCGGAAGACTTGAGGTTCGATTCCCACCGGAGCGAAGGAGAAAGATCTTCTTTCAGAAATTAAAAATTTTACATTTAATTGAATAAATAAATTTTGTTATTAAATGTATTATCTATAAGGAAGTAATAAATCATCATGGGTTTTCTCATAACCATACTAACTGAGATAATAAATAAACTTGAAGATTTTTACACAAAATTCGTTGCTCACAATTGCGCAATATCATTTTATGGCGTCATCAGTAACCACCGAGAACCTTCTAGAAACTTAGCACGGACACGAACCGCTTGAGCTGTAGATTTATCTTGATGTCGGTAACAGTGACCGTAACGGAATCTATAATTAGAACCAGTCTTTTTTATCTACTACAGTAGTGTGACTTTTTTTCTCTCTTCTATTCCTTTGAACGAGGAAATCCAGTGCCGTGTCTGAATATGCAGAAGTAAAGTCTTGACTAAACTGACAGAGGCGTCGAAATTACGAAAGCGTTGTTCACGTTCGAATGAACTACTCTGGTGAGACGAACATGCAAGAGGAAATTTACGTTCTTGCACAGCGTGTACATTCATCAGCGATGAGTAACAAATTTCACGTTTCTATTCTCCAATCTAGTTCCTCCTCCGCCTTTCTGTGTCATAATTAAATAGCAGGTTAAGTTCACCGGTGAGAATAACAGAGCCGACAGGAATTATTAGTTTATGAAACGAAATATTGCTACACTTGCTTCATTTCTCCTGGAAAACTTCCACTCAACTACTTTTAATTTAAAAGTAAAGTAATTTAAATCAACAGACAGATGGATTAATAAACAAACATGCAATAATCAATTTAAAAGTTTGAAGTGGTAAGTTTTTATTGAAAGGAAGCTTCTAAATTCTATCTTAGGAAATCGATAACAATAATCTTCGAAGTCAATGTGACAGTTTATTAGTATATATTATTTATCAGTTTTTTAAGGTTTCCTGAACCCTGATAAATTCGGGCAGGTGACCGTCCGTCGGTCGTACTTTTTTCCAAGAAGGGGAAGTGAGCGGAACTCCTAACTCACAACTCCTAACTCAAAACTCCTAACTCAAAACTCCTAACTCAAAACACCTGACTCAAAAATCCTAACTCACAACTCCTGACTCAAAACCCCTAACTCACACCTCCTAACTCACAACTCCTAACTCACAACTCCTAACTCACAACTACTAACTCAAAAATCCTAACTCACACCTCCTAACTCACAATTCCTAACTCAAATATCCTGACTCACAACTCCTAACTCACAAAGGTAGGGGAAGTAGGGAAAATGAATGGAGGGGAGGTAAAGAATGTGAGGAGAAATAAGGGTAGGGGAAGTACGAGAAGTGATGGAAAATGCGGGTAGGGGGACTTGGGAAGTCAGGCGAGCGGAATTAACCCAGAAAATTAATGTTCCACTAAAAAAGACAAATTTTCAACAAAATACATCAATTTTCAACAACACTGTTGAATGTTGAAGCCAAAGGTCGAATTATCTACAAAACAGTTAAATTCTCACCCCAAAATAGGTTTTTTTCAACAAAAAAGTTAATTTTCTGCAAAACAATTAAAATTTTAACCAAATGCTTTAACGTTCAATCAAAAACATTCAAAATACAAAAAGCTAATTTTCAAAAAAAAAGTTAATTTTCAACAAAAAGTTCATTTTTAGGCAAACAGTTGAATTTTTGACCCAAAAATATGAATTTTCAATGTTGATATTACAACAACAAAAATATTTCAATTTGAAATAAAAAATAGTCGAATTCAACCAAAAAAAGATGAATTTTCAAAACAAAAAAAGTTGAATACTCCACCAAAATAGATTAATTTACCACCAAGCAGTTGCATTTTTAACCAAAGATAATTAATTTTCTACCAAAAGACGATTCTTCAACAAAATAGTTAAATTTTCAACCAAAGAGATGATTGAAAATTCATGAATCTAAAAAAAATGAATTTTCAACAAAAGAGTTCAACATTCAAGCCACACAATGATTTTATAACCAAGAAGATTAATTTTCTACAAATGGAATAGTTAAACTTTTAACTAAAGAGATGAATCTTGAAACAAAAAATGAATTTTTGACAAAGTAGTGCAATTTTCAATCAAGTATCTGAATTGTTGACCAAAAATATGACTTTAGCAGAGTTGTTGCATTAAAAAAAATTAATGTTCAACCTAATAGCAGAATTTTTAACCAAATGAGATGAATTCCGAACCAAAAATATAATAGTAGACTTTCATCCAAAAATAGTTGGATTTTCTTATTGGGCTCTAATAATTCGGTTCGCATTAAGGCGAAAGTTTAATTTTTAACTAAGAAGTTGAATTTTTAACCAAATAGCTCAATTTTCAGTCGAAAAAAATTAATTTTCAACAAAAAGTTAATTTTAAGCCAAATCGTTTAATTTTATACTAAATTGTTGGATTTAGAAGCCTAAAAGGAGAATTTTCTACAGAAGAGTTGAATTTTTGACCAAAAATATGAATTTTCAATGTTGATATTTCAACAAAAAAGATTTTATTTTGAAATAAAAAATAGTCGAATTCAACCAAAAAAGATGAATTTTCAAAAAGATAGTCAAATTCTCCACCAAAACAGATTAATTTTCCACCAAACATTTGCATTTTTAACCAAAGAAAATTAATTTTCAACCAAGAAGATTAATTTTCTACCAAAAAGACGATTCTTCGACAAAATAGTTACATTTTCAACGAAATTGATGATTAAAAATTCATGAATCTCAAAAAAAAAAAAATGAAATAATTTTATAAACAAGCAGATTAATTTTCTAAAAATGAACTAGTTAAATTTTTAACCAAAGAGATGCATCTTCGAACAAAAAATGAATTTTTGACAAAGTAGTTCAATTTTCAATCAATGAGCTGAACTTTTGACCAAAAAGATGACTTTTTAACAAAGTTGTTGCATTAAGAAAATTAATTTTCAACCTAATAGTAGAATTTTTTACCAAACGAGATGAATTCCGAACCAAAAATATAATAGTAGACTTTTCATCTAAAAATAGTTGGATTTTCTTATTGGGTTATATTAATTCAGTTCGCATTTAAGGTACATCAGATTAGTTTCTAACCAAACAATTGCATTTTTAACCAAAAAACTGATTTTTTACAAAAAAGACGAATTTTTGACAAAATACATCAATTTTCAACCAAAAAGTTCAATTTTAAATCAAAACGATTAATTTTTAATCAAATAGTTGAATATTCAACTTAAAAAGAGAAATTTTAAACCAAAAACTTTTTGCAAAAAAATAATAATTTTCAACAAAATACATGAATTTTCAACCAAATAGTTGAATTTTCAACTAAAATGATGAATCTTCAAAAAAAAAAAATTTTTTAACGAAGTATTTCACCTTTCAACCCAATAGTTGAATTTTCAACGAAGAAAAATTTTTGAGTTAAGAAAGAAAAAAAATGTCAACCAAATTGTTGAATGTTCCAACCAAGAAGACGAATTTTCTACAAAACAGTTGAATTTTCAAGCCGAAAATATTTTCCACAAAAAAGATTACTTTTTAACAAAATCGTTGAATTTTCAACAAAAAAATATTAAATTTGCAACCTAATAGTTGAACTTTCAAGCAAAAGATATGAATTTTCAAGAAAAAAGTTAATGTTCAACCAAGAAAGACGAGTTTTCAACCGAATAGTTGAATTAAAAAAAAATCATTTTTAACCAGATACTTGCATTCACAACTGAATAGTTTAATATTTTATCAAAAGAGATGAATTTTCAACCAAAAAAGATTACATTTCCACTGTTGAATTTTTGACAAGAAAATATGATTTTTGAAAGAAATAATGAAATTTTCAACCAAATTGTCGAATTTTCAGATAAGAGATATTAAATCTCAATAAAAAAAAGTTTATTTTTAAACGGAATAGTTGAATTTTCAATCCAAAAAGACGAATTTTAACCAAATAGTTGAACTAAACAACAAAAAATGTATCCAAACAGTTACAACATTTACAAAGAAATAATTGTACTCTCAATCTAAAGAGACGAATTTTCAAAAAAATAGATGAATTTTTAAAGAAAGAGTTGAATTCTCATGCCAAAAAGACGAATTTTTAAGAAGACAGTTAAATTTTCAACAAAAAAGTTAATATTCAGCCAAGAAATATGAACTTTAAAAAAGAAAAATTAAATGTCTAACTAAATAGTCAAATTTTCAACCAGGGCGTATGAACTTGTAACCAAAAATAGTTGAAATTTTGCATGGGATTCGATTACAGTCGAACCTGGATTTAGCGCGGGTTTTAAGGCTGACCTTGACGTTAAATCCAGAGACTCGCAACTATTTTGTCTCTCTCCTGTTTCTCTCTCTCTGTTTTGTCACGCCTGAGTGCACACCGCACATCGCCCCGCGAACGCCACTTACGTATACCCACGGCGCGGCGTCAATTCTTGGAAGGGCAAAATCCAGGGGAACTAAATCCAGTTTTCTTTGTAATTCAGTTTGCATTAAAGCGACAAAACGAGAAAAAGGAGAAGTTTCTTGAAAACAGGGGAAAGAGAGGAATTATTTTTTAAAAAAAAGGGTAAAATAGGGTATTTGGGGAAGTGTGAATTCTGAAATTAGGAAATCATGAGCTTATGATAATTCGTTTAGTGCAAAATGGTTGTCGATTAATATTGGCTCTCTGAAACCTGTCAATTGCATCAGGTCTCTGAGCCTATCTGAAGGTTTGAGGTGATCACAGGGTTCCTGGCTGGATAATGACCTTCCCGGGGCATCGATTAAGATGCGAATCTCGTGTCTCGATAACCACCACTCGATTAATCGCACCATTCGATTACGTGGTAATTTAACGCTTCCACGTGAAAATGTGCTGTGCATCCTTGCGCTTCTCTAATATCAAGATCTAAACACTCTAACGTCTGTTTCTCGATTTATGACCCTTTCAATCTATCAGTGCCCCAATTAAATGAATCCGCCGCAAAATCAAATTAGAATGATCAAGGTGGCCACTAAACTTCATTTTTAAAATCCCTGACTTTTCCCTGATTTTTCACTTACTATTTTTTTAATTTTCAATTACCATTAATATTTAAACCAAACTTTTTGTCACGCTCATAAGGTGCTTTTTTCGCGCTCAAACGGTAACAAATTCAGGATAAATTCATAAGACTTCAAAAAAATTCAAGGTGAATTCACAAGAATTCAAATGGATTGGAAAGAAATTTTTTAATTAGAAAAAGTCGATTGATTTCCGTAAAACTGGGTTGAATTTAGAGGAATTTGAGGGAAAAGAGAAGAATTCGAAGAAATTCATAAAAATTCAAGGTAACTTGAAAAAAATGCAAAGGAATTGAGAACAATTTCAAAATATGATTAAACTTCATTGAATTTATTAACTTTGAAATGAGCTTAGAAAAATTCACGGGAATTCAAAAGGTAGAATTGAGTAAATTTAGAAGAATTATAGTGAAATTAAAAAATTCAAGAGAATTCCGAAAAATTTAAAAGAATTCTGGATAAATTAATAAGAATTCAGGGTGAATTCAAAAAATTATTTCAAATCTCTTTAAATCTTTGAAATCCTACTAATTTCTAACCAAACATGTGACTAATGACTAAAAAACAATTCAAAAGAATTCAAATGAATTGGAAAAATTTTTAGAAATCGGAAAAATGCATTTAGAGGAATTTAAGGGTAATAAGAAAAATTCGATGAAATTCAGAAATATGTCAAGCGAATTGAGAAATTTCAAGTGAATTTGAAACAATTTAGAAATATGAAAAAATTCACTGAATTCAGCAAGTTTGAAATTAGTTAAGAAAAATTCACGGGAATTCAAAAGAATTTCGAGCTCGAGATAAATTAAATAAAAAATAAAAAAATATAAGAAATCCATTGAATTGAGTGAATTCAGAAGAAATTAAGTAAATTAAAAAAATTTAAGAGAATTCAAAAGAATTCAGGAAAAATTAATAAAAATTCCGGGTGAATTCCAAATTATTGCAAAAAATATTTTAAAATCACTTAAAATTTTTGAAACCCTACGAATATCTCAATTCTTGTAAATAAATTCTTTGAAACCCATTACAACATTATGAAATCCCGTGAAATTACATGAAATCTGATGACATTTTCATTGAAATCCCCGGAAATGTTATAAAAACCATTCCATAATTTCCGAAATTCTTTAAAACCCCATAAAAATGTGTTTAAATCCCTTAAAAAATATTAAAATTCTTGAATATTCCTTGAAATCTTTTACGTATCTTGAAAATTCCTTCAAATTTTTTTGAATGGCCTTAAAATATTTCAAATTTTTTAAAATCCCTTGAACGTTTTTAAAGCTATTTAAAATTCTTTGGAAAATATGCTTTGATTTCAGTAAAATTTCAGTGAATTTAGAGAAAATGAGAAAAATTCGATGAAATTCATAAAAAATGAATTTGAAAATGAGTTTGAAATGAGTTTGAAATGAGTTTGAAATGAGTTTAGAAAAATTCAAAGAATTTAGAAAGAATTTCATGAAATGCCTGAGAATTAAAAGTGAGTTTAAAATATTTCAAGATGAATTAAACGAAAACTAAAAAAAATTTAATCTGAAAATTGCGTAAATTTAGAACAATTCAAGGAAATTAAAACAATTCAAGAAAATTAAAAAGAATTAAAAAGAATTCAGGATAAGTTAGTAATAACTCAGGGTGAGTTCCAAATGAATTCATATGAATGACAACAAAAAGAATGTTGAAAATCACTTAAAATCTTTGAAACCCTAAGAAATCCCTCACTTTTTGTAAATAAATCGTATGGAATCCATCAAAATATTATAAAATCTTGTGAAATTTAATGAAATCTGATGTTTCCCGAAATCCTGGAAAAATGATTAAAATGCCTTGCAGCTTTTAAAATCTCTTCTAATCATAAAAATCTTTGGGAATCCCTTGACATTTTTTTAATTTCTTGAAAATCAACTAAAAATACCTTGGAATATATTTAAAATCCTTTTAAATCTTTTGAAATCCCTTGAATCTTTTTTTAGCTCTTTAAATTTTCCTCGGAGTTTCAAAAATAACCCAAAAACTTTAAAATCCTTTGAAATCCTTTTAAACAATTTAGACTTTTTAAAGCGCTTTAAAATACCTTGATATCTTAAAAACACCATTAAATATTTTTAATCCTTTAAAATTCCATTAAATTACTCAAGTAGATTCAAAATTCCTTGGAATCTTTTAAAATACCATAAAATATTCCAAATGCTTTAAAATCTTTAGAAATTCTTTGAAACTTTTTAAATATCTTAAAAGTTTCTTGGAATTTGTTTAAATCCCCTAAAATCGTTAAAATTCTTTGAAATTCATTACTTTCTACTTAAATTATTTAAATCTATTTAAAATTTTTTGAAATATTCTAAAATACCCTCAAGCATTTCATAATAATTCAAGAAAATTCAGAAATAGGTATAGACCTGAATTTAATAATGGTTAACCCATGGGATTATTTATTGAAGGAAAAGTGATCAAAGTGATCTTTTCATCTAAAAAACTAACTTTAGTGATTTTATCTTCAAAAAGTCACCAAAAAGTGAATTGAGAAAAAACTGACTAAAAATTAGTGTGACAACTGATTATTTTCAAGAGAGCTTCTTATAGAAATTCCCTGACTTTTCTCATTTGTTTCAAAATTCTTGACTTTCCCTGATCAAAAAAATTTCCTGATTTTTCCTGACCTGCAGCCACCCTCAATTAAGCTTTCAAGCTTTTTTTCAGGGACTGAATTAATTCCGGTCTTTTGAATGGAATTAAAAATGAGAGAGAGAAATTCAGTGCTTCCTGACTCTGAAAGCATTCAAATCCCCAATTTATTTGGAGGAATATAATTATAAACTTTCTAAGGAATCAAATATGGAAACTTCTAACTTTGGAACTTTGAAAGCTCCTTAAGTAAAGGGCAAAAGATAAATTTATCTCTCGGAATGAAATCATGAAAGGAATAACACGTCATCAGTTAATGCCATCCTGTTCGTTATTAATATTAATATGAAGGTAGACATCTCTTCCAATCTTCTCTCGTAGCTTAGTTATAATTTGGAATTGCGGTCACCGTGGAAACGGAAGTCTAGAGTGTAAGAGAATTACAGGGAAACAGGAAGCCGTGTAAACGTAGCTGGTAGCACAGTTTCTGTCGTTTCCTAAAGTTTCATGCTGATTTACGCACTCAGCAACAGCCTCCATCTCTCGACTTAGTGGTTTAATCGCCTGCTCGCAGAGTTGTGGTGCTACCAACACGATGCAGATAATTTAGACGTGGATCATGCATTTTAGCACAGGGTCTTACAAGGGCAAATGTCAGAGTAAATTGTTGTTTGCAGATGTTATCGGCATCTATACTAATTTCTCCAAATATTTACTGGCACAGAGAGCGATTCATTGTGTAGAATTACCTCCACTTGTCTCACTCTCTCCTTTAATCAATCATAATTTTCTCATATACTTCTCCTAGTTATTCCATTGGAACTTGAGCATGTGGAAGTCATCTTCTCTGACACAGTAAAAATGGCTATTCATTCATGAAAGCTGAGTTTATATCCTCCTACTCCTACATCTCCTCCACATCCTCATCTTCTTCCTCCTCCAACGTAATCTATTAAGACGCTAATTAAATCGTTCACATCTCTCCCCTTACACTATCATTTCCCCCTCCCTTCTATCCAATCCTGTCTTATCAGATCCTATCCGACACCCTCTTCTTCCCTACACCACCTTCTTCTCATCCAATAATATCCTTCGTAGGCCATCTCCCTATCCCTACCTCCCTTTACACCTTCCTCTTACTTACCCGACCTTCCCACCCTAGTTCCTTCTCACTACTTCACCATCCACCTATATTTGCACGACCATTTCTTCTCCTCCACTACTGTCCCTCGCTTCTTAACTATCACTTCGCCTACTTCTCCACCCTTCTACTTCTACTTGCCCATCATCCCACTCGTACTTCCACCATTCCATCGTTCGTCATCCCATCATTCATTATCTACCACATCATCCCGTCATCACATCTTCACAACATCCGATTATTACTTCTACCCCTCCCTAACCTTGCTCCCCACACTATCACCTCCTCTACTTCCCTCCCTTCCCTTAATTTTCCTTTACGGGGAAAAAATTCTACGGAAGGAAAGACCGACATCCGCCTAAAACTATAAGGGTTTCTATCCGGGGCTACGAAATCCTAACAATAGATAAGACCAGGAAACTAAATGAACCCAGTAAATCCAGGGATATCAAGCAGTGGCATATCATTCTGGTTATCAACTTCAGATCAAAATAATCCACCTTTTGTGATCCAAAATCAATTTTTACCCAAATTTATTCATATAAAGTGGTAGTTACTTTTGAACTCAAAAAGATCAATTTTCAACAAAATAGTTAAATTTTCAACCAAATAGATGAATTTTGAACTCAAATGATGAATCTTCATTTAGAATAGTTAAAATGTCCAGTTGAAAAAATTATTTTGAAAAAAAATTTAGTTTTTCACCAAATAGATGAATTTTGAACTAAAATTATGAATCATCAACAATAAAAAGGAATTTTTAACAAAGCAGCTGAGTTCTTAACCTAGTCGTTAAATTTGGAACCAAAATGATGATTTTTCAACCAAGAAGATTCATTTTCCAGGGCTCGGAACTGCTTAAGCTTTAAAGAATAGTAAAATAGTAACCATACTTCCATCAAAAAATTCATCGAAAAGTAACAATCATTTGGCGAAAAAGTAAACAAAAAGAAAGATATCCTACCAAAAAAGACAAAATTTCCACCAAGATTATGAATCTTCAGAAAAAAGAATGTTTAAGAAAGTAGTTCAACTTTCAATCAAATGGTTGATTTTTGCTGCCTAGAAAAGATGAATTCTTAACGAAAAATGTAATAGTTGATATAATCACCAAAAATAATTCATTCAGAAAATACGATTTTTCAACAAAATAGGTTCTTTTTCAACCAAATTGTTGAGCTTTTAGGCTAAAAAGGCCAATTTTTACAAAACAGTTGAATGTTCAACCAGTAAATGTAGATTTTTAACAAAAAAGTTATCTTTTAACCAAATAGTTGAATTTTCTACCAAACCAGGGGAATTTTCAACCCAAAAAGACGAATCTTCAACTAAAATGATAAATCTTCAACAACAAAATACAGTTTTAATAAAAGTTGTTCAACTATTACCCGAATTTTCAACCAAAGAAGATACGTTTTCATCGAACAATATAATACATAAAGGGATCACAGCGCAAAAGAAGCTCAAAAAAGTGAAAATAGGGTAATTTTCACACAAAAAGGAAAAAATAGGGGAAAGATTAAGCATTTATTTTTACATTTTGAAAAGAACAAACAACCTTTTCATAAGAGATTTTGAATTTTTAAATAATTTTCAATGATTTTTCAATGCTTTCTGCCATTCATGAATTTATTTTAAAAAATTGGATATACTTAGGTCGTTGGAAATCCATTCAGAGTGATATAAAAAAGATCAGGTTTTAACCAAAAATGGAATAGTTTAATTTTCAGTTGAAAAAAATAATTTCCCACCAAAATTATGAATTTTCAACTAAAACGATGAATCTTCGAATGGAATCGTTGAATTTTAAACCAAAAAAAAATTCTTTTCAACTAAAATTATCAATTTTTAACTAGAGTAGTTGAATTTGCAACCAAAAAACAAACCAAACTTACCAAAATAGACGACTTTCAAGAAAATAAATGAATTTACAACGACATAGTTGAATTTTCAACTGAAAAAGACAAATTTGCAATCAAACAGTTGAATTTTAAACTTAAAAAGATCAATTTTCAACAAGAAATGGAATAGTTAAGTTTTCATCGGCAAAAATAAATTTTTCACAAAATTGATGAATTTTCAAGTGGAATAGTTGAATTTTGAACCAGAAAGATTAATTTTTTAACAAAAAAGAAGACTTTCAACGAGATAAATGACTTTTCAAGAAAGTAGTTAAATTTACAACTAAAAAAGATTAATTTTTAACCAAAAATGGAACAGTTAAATTTTCTATTGAAAAAATTAATTTTTCACGAAACTCGTGAATTTTTAACTAAAATGATGAATCTTAAACTGAAATAGCTGAATTTTAAACAAAAAATATGAATTTTCAACTAAAGTGATGAATCTTTAACTAGAATAGTTGAAATTTCAATTTGAAAAATTAATTTTCTACCAAAAAAGACGATTTCAAACAAAATAAATGAATTTTTAACCACAGAGTTGAATTCTGAACTAAAAAAGATCAAATTTCAACCCCAAATAAAATAGTTCAATTTTCAAATACAAAAAAATTAATTTTCCACACAAAAAAAAATTCGTCATAATTTTTGAGCCAATAGGAAAAATTCATAAATAGTTTATTCAAGTACCTACTAATTTCAAATAAATAAATATTTAAAATTTCAACCAAAAAGATGAATTCTTAACAAAAAATGTATTGTTGATATTTCAAACGAAAGAATATTTTAAAGAAAAAACAGTTGAATTCAATAAAAAAAAACGAAGAATTTTCGACAAAAAAGATGTACTTTCTACCAAAATAGATGAAATTTCTACCAAAAGAGATGAATCTTTGAATAAAAAAAAGACAGATTTTCAACAAAAATTTGGATTTTTTAACCAAGAAAGATTCTTCAGTCAAGAGAGAAAAAACTTTTAACCAAATTGTTGAATTTGCAACCCAAAAAATGCGAATTCTCTACAAAAGAATATATTTTTTAACCCAAAAAGATATATTTTCAACGAAACAGTTGAATTTTTAGCTAAAGGGATGAAATCTCAACCAAAAATATGAGAGCAGACATTTCACCCAAAAAGAATGAAATTTCAATAAAAAATAATTGGATTCTAAACCAAAGAGACGTATATTTCTACAAAAAAAAAGAAGTTTTAACTAAAATGATAAATCTTTAACACTAAAAATTAATTTTTAACAAAAAAGTTAAACTTTTCACCCAGAAGTTGAATTTTTAACCAAGAAGATTAATTTTATACAAAAAAGACGAACTTTCAAAAAAAGACATAAATTTTCAACGAAATAGCTGAATTTTCAACCAAAAAGGATGCCTTTTTAAAAAAATTACTGAATTTTTAACCATATAATTCAATTTTTAGCTAAAAATATAATTGCCATAAAAAAACTGAAAAAATAAGAAATAGAAATATAAGGCAAATAAATTACTAACAAGAATATTATATCACGGTGGCCGCAAAATTCATTTTCCAAATTCCCTAACATTTCCCTGCCCAATTTTTCATTTTAACCGACAGTTATTTAAAGTTATTTATAACCGACAAATCTTGATAGATTTGAACATAACAAATTTGAAAAAAGCTTATAAAATTTTCCAGAGTTATCGAGCCCGATTTTAATTATTATAATTTAATAATTTTAATAATTTGTTTATAAATTTGTTATTATATCATGATAAAACATCTTCAACTAATAATACTGTATGAAAAGTAGGTGATCACAACAATTTTTATAATAATCACAAACACCCCGATTAATCAATCATAATTTTCTCCTATTCTTGGCCTATTTATTTCATTAGCTTCTTTCCCCATTCAGAAACAGTTAGCAAACACAGGACAATAAATTGAGTTAATTTTCGTGCCTCACATTCCTCGTGTAATTCGTTGGACCACAAGAAAAATCTCCTCCGAGTGACAGAACGAAATGAAGTGAAACGAGGGTGAAATGAAGTTCGAAGGGTAAATGTGGAGTAGAGCAAGGCATAAAGGGACAGACGCGATCCTGAAATTCCATGCCGACTATATAGAATGGCACGCGATGGTAAATGTTGGCCAGAAGCCAAAATTAATTACAACCAGCATCTTCCGCTGCTTCCCTCGATCACAGCTATCAACACCCTCGGAACCTTGCCTCTTCTCTTACCTTGGCATTGTCTTCATTTCACCACCTTTTTATTCCCAACGCGAGCAGTAAGTTCAACTTCGTTTGGCTGCGATCTGAAAATTCACTGATGCGAAAAATTCCATTCTGTTGAGTTTCAACTGCTGTTATGCAAAACAGCCTTATTCTGATATTCACCTGCACATTTCGGGAATTTCATATTCCGGATTATCTAGCTTTAAAAATATTCCATTTTATGGTAATCAACATGAAGGGATGAAAGCAAGATTCCTTTTAAGTAGAGATGTTTACCTATAAAGCTTCAAAAGTTGATTGAATCCAGTCAGAAATCATTCCAGACTTCAAAATGCTCTCAAAATAGGGAAAATGAAATTATTGAGGTTTCATGGCCTCCCCCTCCCACCCACTCAATTCCCCTCCTACCCCCACTTCACTATTAGCCCCTCCCTAGTTTCTTCCTCCTCGACTTCCCCTACTTCCCTTCCCCAACCTTAATTTCCCCAGCCCTACTCACACTCATTTATAATAATACCCCTTCTTAATTAAATTTTATTCAGAAAAAAGATCTTCTCCTTTCACTCCGCTGGGATACGAACACCAGGTCAACTGATTTTCGGTCAGGTGCTCTAACCACTGAGCTACTGGAGATGATACTAGAGAAATGGAAATCGACAATATCGACCAAAGTTATATTCTACTATACAGAAAATATTTTAATGTCATTTCAGACAAGATGGAAATATAAATTTAAAACTTTTTGATTAATATTTCCATCTTGTCTGAAATTACGTTAAAATATTTTCTGTATGGGAGAATATAACTTTGGTCGATATTGTAGATTTCCATTTTATGTGTGGATTTCTCTTCTCGATCTGTTACCTTCTCCGATGAATACCAAATCGAGCGCGAAGCGCGAGATCCAACAGGTGCGCGCCCTAGGCGCGCTCAAACTTGCGAGCGAAGTAGAAATTTTAAGCTTGTGACGCAGTTTATAAAACAAAATTTTATACTCATTTTTAGAGTTGCAGTATCAGAACAAAGACTGATATTTGGCTCTTTCTTGGTTCTGATTGATATTTTTGTTCACTTTCAAACTCAGCATGAAAATAAAAAAATAAAAAACAAGCTATGAAAATGGCGGCGGTTTTTCTGAAAATCTGTGAACTCAATTTTCTCAAAAAAGCCGCTTTTTTATTGTTTCTTGAGTGTTTTCTAAGTTGGTACTAATATGGTGCAAATTAGATTTATTTGTATGAAAAATAAAAATTTGAAGTTCTCAATTCCAAATCTTCGATAATAAAAAAATTTCAGATGAAAATCATCAGAATTACAGAATTTTCAATTGTAGAGCTTAAAACTTGCATTATGTTTAATTGTTGGTTTCAAAAATGAAAATGTCTGAAATTCTAAGGATTTATAATTGAAAGTTTTACAATTCGAAAGAGTTACAATTTATAATCCTTTAATTTTCAAAATGTATGAATAAAAATTTTTAAGTTTGAAAGAATATGAAAGTCAATAGTCCAGTATTCTATTCTAACTCATTCAAATTAAAGATATTTCGAATACTAAGCGTCAAACTTACAGAATTTTTAATTGTGAAACTTAACATTCGCATACTTTTTAATTCTAAGTTGTCACAGTTGAAAACTCTGGAATTCTAATGATTTACGATTTAAATTTATACAATTTTGTAGAGTTATAATTCAAAACTCTTCAACTCGAAATATGGCAAAGGGCCAATCGTTTACATTGACATGCGAAAATTCCCAAACAATCTCTGATACTGCCTTCGAAAGGTGCTATGGGTTATTTTGTTTGAAGTTAATATTCCTTATGGAAAAGATGTTGAAGATGAGCAAAAAAATTTTTTAATTTGAAGTTGATAAAATTGATAACTTTTGAATTCTAAAGATTTACAATTCAAAGTTCTACAATTTTATAAAGAGTTGCATTTGAAAACTCTTCAATTTTAAAAATGTGTGAATAAGAATTCTCTTTGAATACTTTTGCTGATCAATGTTCCAGCTTTTGACTTTGAGAATTTGCAATTACAAATTATGCAAGTTTTAAGTTTCAACATTCAAAATTGTTTGGTATTGATTATTTACATTAGAAATTTCGAAGATTTGGATTTGAAAAATTTACTTCTGATTTTTCAAATCATCTAAATTAAGAAAAAAATATATTCATAAATCTTTAAAACGGAAGAGTTTTTAATTTTGAAAATTGTTGAGTGGAAAAACTTTGCTCTTTTGACTTTCTTCGTATCTCGTTTCGTTATTTCAACAAAATGGAAATTTTGATTTTTTAAACAAATAAATTCAGCCGCCAATATATACTTAAAAAGTTCTAATACTTTTAACTAATTAAAAAAAATGTTCTGCTAATTGGTGAAATACTGCTCGTATATAATACTTTCAAAAGCAACATATTTTGTTTTTGAATTGAAATTTTTTTAATCGAACTGAAAACGAAGCACCCAAAATTACATAAGGTTGGCGGCAAGAGTCTCACGACAGCCTCCAGATAAGTGTTTTTCATTGTACCGTGATAACAAGTCTGAATGAAGTGAAAATTGCACATATTATGACATGATTTTGAATTATACACGTTAAAAATGGAAGAGCTCTCAATAACACATATTCAAGACTTGCAAAACTATTACTATTTCACAAATATTTTCAAACTGATATTTATTCAAACTATAAACATTTGAAATTAAACAAATTGGAAAATTTTAAATTCTAGAAACCTGCAAAATGGATCAGCGTCGAAAATGAAAGACAGCCGTAAAACTCAGAATTCCAGAATGTCTTCTAAAAGAATCTTATAACGATATGAAATATCAAATTTACTGATTAATTTCACAGGTACACAGAAAAAAAGTGTCATGTGCTATGCATAAGACCACCAAACCTGTATGCTTTGGGGTTGCTGAATTCAAATCTGGTGTCAGATTTGCGCCACCATGTCGGGTTTTGAGATAAATTAGCAAATACCTGTGACTGCTCAAGATAGGCGATAGAAAAAAGTTTTTAACATAGTCAACCTGAAACACATGTTTCAATTATTAATTTTAACTGTACTAGAAGTTTCCAGAACGTTGGATTGAAAACTTATGTTGTTTTTCAAAACATGGCCAAAAAGGTTAATTTACTCAAACACCTGACGTGCTAGAGCAAAAGCTGACACCAGATTCGGATTCAGCAGCCCCCAAAACATATGGAAATGTTGGTTTTGTTCACTGCACACGTCATGTTTTATTTATGTTCCTGTGGTTTTTTTTGCTTTCGTTTCCAGCTGGGATGAGATCTTTATTTGTTCGTATAAACTGAAATTTAGGTCTACAAACCTGAATAATTTAAATAATTATTATATACTAATACATATTTGGAACTGAAAATTATTGAAAATAGTATTCATTTTTAAACTCAAATCATAGGAATCTTGCTCTAGTATTTGTATAAGTAATTTTTAATGTATAATGATTTCTGGTTGATGTAATTTACGTATAATAATAATGCTAGTAGCAAAATACTTTTGGACAATGGAATTTGAAATTTATGCCTATATATTTGTTACTAAGATGCCACTGTACTGTACAAAAGTGTTCATTTGCGATTATCAACATTGATTATGTTTATGCTCAATCATAAATTCTTCAAAGCAATTGAAAAAAAATGTTCCGTTTATCAATCCGCTCATTATTTTCTTTGAATAGGATGTCTGCTAGAACATTAAAAACATTTCCAAATTCACTGCTTAGTTTACGACCATTCTTTTATGTATTTTTTTTTCCTTACTCTTATCAAAATATAATTTGAAAACCTCATCATTACATCTATCATCTCGAGTTTTTAACTGTTTCAATACATTTGCCAGTTTTCCTAAATAATATCCAAAACCGTTTTGATCTTTTCTTTTGCAGTGCTCTTGATTCTTATCGCATTCATCCAATACAAGTGTTTCCTTTCCAGAACCTTGAGTTATTTTTCTATTTTTGTTTAGAAACCTTAAGTTCTGTATTTTTAAGTTGTTTGTCGCTGTAATCAAAATTGATCATTTTTTGCTCACTCTCTTTTGTAGTTCCTGATTGTAAATAAGTATTACGAAGGTATCCTGATTTATTGCTATCATTCTGTGACAAATTTTGATTGGATTCACTATAACTTGTCGTCGTTGATATATTTTTACTGTTTTCAAAGCACTTTGTTTCAATTGATTCTGTTGTTTCGGGATATACGTTAGTTTTCTCCTCCATTTTTCGAACTTCGTCTTCCACTATTACATTTTTCTCATCGCATCTCCATTTCGAGTTATCATAACTCAGCCGTAAGATTCCGATAATTTTTAATAACATTGCCAGAAAACCAATTTTTTTCTTATCAGTTGCTTCATTTTTATTTCCTGATGAAACTGAGATACCTGGCCTACTGAAATTCCAAGTATTTTCAACCTCATCATTATTTTTTTCAGGCATTTCTTCATTTGCGTTTAGTTTTTTTATTAAATTTTCAGAACGCTCCATTTCTTTCACATGATCTTTTATTTCTTTTCCGGCTTGAACCTCCTCCAATTTCTGGGCGCTTTTTCTTTTCCAATCACTTGATTTTTCAAATGGACGATCCATCAGTAAATTTTGAGTAATACCTAAATGAGAAAAATATTCTCATAATATTTATTACATCATATTTTATTTAGGAAAATAAAACGAAAAGGATTTTGTGTATTTTTTGCCTTGAAAGTCGAACATTTTTCAACTCTCACAAATTGTGAGTTTTGACTTATTTCATACAAAAATTTATCAAAACTATCAATCGCGTGTCAAGCGCGCGTGTATTTTTTTGTTGGGAATACAAAATTAATGAAATTACTCAAATTTTTCCTATAATTTTGACAAATCTTTTGAAATAAAAAAAATGCTTCAAAATCTTTGAGATATTCTAAGAATATTTTTATAAATCTTTTTAAATATTTGTAAATTTTCTTTAAAAACAAATTAGGAAAAAAAAATCATTAAAAATTTTTTCAGGAATCTTAAAAAAAATCATTCTTTCGAAGCCTTAAAAAATGCTTGAAAATCTTCAACATATTTTCCAAAATATACAAAAACCTACATTTTTTAAAAATTTTTCAACTCTTTTCAAATTTGAAGTTACTTTTTATACCTTTGAAAATTCTTAAAAAACTTAAAAATTTTTTTTCGAAATTGTCATAAATCTACATTCTGTTTCAAGATTTTTGACATCCTTTCAAATTTTGAAAAACTTTTTTCAATCTTTCATGCTTTTTTTTTTTAATATTTCAAGATGGTTCTAATTTTTACTAAAATTTAAAAACAAAACTCCTACAGAATGAAAAAATGGCTGCAATTTTCAGATTTTTTAAAACAATTTCAAAAATTCATACGAATTTTTAAAAATCTTTTTAAACATTCCTTAAAATTAATAAAAAAAAAATTAAAAATGATTTACAATTTTCCTAGGAGTCTCCAGAAAGTTTTCTCATTATCCTCAAACCTTTAAAATCCTTCCAAATTTGATTTCGAAATCTTCAAAAATCTGCACTTCTTTTCATACGTTTGGACTATTTATAAAATTTCCGAACTTACTAAATATCTTTTGAAGTGATTCGAAAATTTTCATAATTTTTTTCAATTCTGCGAAATTATTCAAATTACCTTAGAATATTCCAGATTCTTTTCTGAAAATTTTTCAAATGTTTCAAAATCTTTCTAAATATTGTTTGAAAGTAATTTAAAACAATAATGAATCGTTTTTAATGTTCTCGGGAATCTTATGACAATTTTTTTATTATCTTAAAACATTTCAAAATCCTTAAAAAACCATAAAATTTTATTTTGAAATCCTCAACAAATCTTTTTTTTTTCTAAATGTTTTGAAATTCTTTTAAATTTTAATGTACTTTTAATTTTTTTTTCATGATCATATAAAGATGTTTTAAAATGACTTTAGGTGTTCCTAAAATTAAAAAATAATCCTTCAAAATTGAGAACATTCCTTTTTATTCCTTCAAATTCATTTTCAACCACTTCAAAAATCTTTTCAAATGTTTCTAAAACTATTTAAATATATTTTTTTAAATAAATAAGAAATAAAAAATCATTTTCAACTTCCGCATGAATCTCAAGAAAATTTGTTTGATACAATAAAATATGTTGAAGTTCTTCAGAATTTTGTTTTAAAATCTTGAAAAACCTGCACCTACTTATAAATTTTTTTAATGATTGAAATGTTTTGAACCTAATAAATATCTTTTGAAATTATTTTCAATTTTTCGTTCAATATTCAAAAAAAATTTCAACATTAGCAAAGTTATCATAAAATCTTCCAGATACTTTTTTCAAAATTATTTAAATACTACGAAATGTTTTTAAATCTTTTTAAACATTGTTTGAAATTGATTTAAAAAAATAATTACTGATATTAAATTTTAGCAGGAATCTTGGGATAATGTGTATATTATCTTACAAACTTTCAAAGTCCTTAAAAAGCCTCAAAATCTATTTCGAAATCTTCACAAATCTACATTTGGTTTTAAGTTCTTTTAAATAGTTTGAAATTTTAATTATTTCCGAAATATTTTTGCAAATGTTTCAAACTTATCCTAATTTTTTTCAGATGCTGCAAAATTAAAAAAAAATTGCCTCACAACCTTTTAGATTTTTTTTTGACAACTTTCGAAATTTTTATTAATATTCTGGAAAAGTAATTTTCTGAATTAAAAAATTATTTGCAGTTATTATAGAAATCTTTTTAAAAAATTTGTTATTCGATTAAACAATTGTTTAAATTCTTAAAAGCCTTCTAAATTTTGTAATTAGAAATCTTGAAAAATCCGAATTTGGTTGCAAATTTTCCGAAATAATAATTCAAAGATATAAGTTATCTTGGAATTACCTTAAAACTTCTAATACTTTCAAATATATTTTAAAATAATTTAGCTTTCTTCAAAATTATTGTTATAATACTGCAAATTTACAAAAATGTTCCTAAAATTTTTCAGATTCTTTTTCAACATATTTTGCAGATAACAACGTTACACTTGAAATTATTCTTAAAAAGAAATCTCAATCATTAAAAATTTTCCCAAAAGTTTCATTGTCGTTACCATTTTTTCAGCAAGAAAATATTTTTTTTTTGCAAAAATAAAATGTTTAATTTAAGTGTAAACTGCTAAGAAAAAGGTAAATGTAAAGATTACGAAGTGGTTTAGATTTAAGCTTTCTACGAAAAAGTGTTTTAAGCTTTTCAAAAGTTTGCGTTCCATCGATTTAAATATTTTGTGAATAAGGTCGAGAAAAATATTGAAATAAATTATAATTTACCGAGAATCAAGTAATCTTTTTAGAGACCATATCACAAAACGGTGAAAAACATTCTTATATGGCGAGTACTGTAAAGCATTGTAATTTAGAACAAATGTTAAATTGTATATATTTATATAAAAAAATATATAAAATGTTATCTAGGATCAAACTTTTATATTTTTTATTTTACTATTTTTATATTTTATTTGGATCATTCAATAGATCAAGGATTCCCCCATCGTTTACAAAAATAGATAGCCAAATATATGTCATCAGTAGAAAAATACAGAATAAAAAAATCAGTCATTTTCCGACAATTAATCAATTATTATTGAAAGCTATTTTATGTTGAATGGGATGATTAGAAAGAAAATTGATGAATATAACTGAATAAGTGTCCTTCCTATAACATTTACTCAATTAGTAATAAGAGTTCCATCGTTAGTTTTTATAATTTTAACATTCAAAAAAGGTATAGAATTATCAATTTCCATCCCGTGAGTGAATTTTAGTCTTAAATGATAAGAGTTGAACTTTAGTATCACGTATTCTCATTTATATTCAGCTAAAATAATGAAAATATCATCAACATAGCTAAAAATAGGGTGTAAATTAAAACATAAATTATTAATTACTGTATTCTGTAAGTCTTGCATAACCAAATCTGCCAAAGTGGGTGATATTGGAGAACCCATTAAGGTACCATGAACCTTTCTATAATAGACATTATTGAATTCAAAAACTGTCTGTGTCATTTAAAATTCTATTCCTTTTTCAAATGCACTTAAAGGTAAGTCAATTTCATTTGTAATGTTTATCCATCTACTAAGAACACTATTCTTAACCAAATCTATTAGAACGTTTGTAAATAAAGATGACACCTTCAAAGACACCATAATTTGATCATGAGGAACAGTTGATTCTATTTTTAAACTAAACTGAATTTTCAACTTGACTCTTTGGATTTATTGAAGCGTCTTTAAACATTTCAATTGACACACATTCTTTACATATATGTTGACGATATTTTCATTATTTTACCTCAAGAGAAATTAGATTACGTCCTTCTAAAGTTCAAATCTTATCATCCAAGACTTAAATTCACTCACGAGATGAAAATTGATAATTCTATAACTTTTTTGAAAGTTGAAGTTATAAAAACTGACGATGGAACTATGATTAATGTTTGGTATAGAACAGACACTTATTCGGCAGATACATCAATTTTCATTCTAACCATCCAATTCAACATAAAATAGCTACTATCAAAAATCCTTTTAAGACAATGTTCAAACTATCACATGAGTCTTTTCACAATTCCAATATTGATTATACTAAAAATATGTTGTTTTTTATTAATTAACCGACAAAATTTGTTCAAGTACATATTAAAGATGAATTGAAGACACTTGAAGAACCTACCATAGTACAGCTGAATTTGCTTCCAGTTTATAATATTGATTTTTAATTTTTTCTTTCTATACCTTTTCATGGAATTTCATCGTTTGAAGTAAAAAGAATTTTGAAAGATTATCATATCAAAACAATTTTTAGAGTTGATTCCAAATTCGACAGATTTGTAAAATTATGTAAGGATGCTTTCGATATTTTTCACTTGACTAATGTAGTATATAACATTGATTGTTCAGGACGCGAAATGTGTTATATAGTTCAACCTGGTAGATTACTTTTTACTAGGACTAAAGAACATCATGATAATTTTAGGCAGAGTCCATAAAACCATAAAGTGATCACTGAACATCAGATTCCAACTGGTCCTCAGTTTTTCTGGAGACATTTTCAACATGAAGAATTTGTAGAATATACAACAATTTGTAACAACATTTTAATTCTAACACAGATAACACAAATTGAATTTTTTACATTTATAACCTAACTTTTGAAGGTGTCAATCTTCATAATTTAAATTAAATAATTTAATGAATTTCTTTCATTTACAATCCCAACTATTAATATTTACAGATTATTTAATCAAAAAATTGCAAAAAAGAGGATGGGTTGTAATGTATATAAATACACTTTGACCAAATTGAACTAATGTTTCTGATGAGGAGATCGGGCAAACTCATCTCGAAACGTTGCATTTTTATTTGAAATGAAGGTTCTGTAACACCATGAGGTCTTAATTTGTCTGAAGTATGTGATTTTCCACCAACAACATTGTTACAATTTATCATTATCTCAGACAAAAAAACACCAACATCATATCAAAAACATCGATTTGAATGAAGTTCATTTGCAAAGATAAATTTTTTTTTGGCTTAACAATGAAACAGTCCTATTTTCATTGTAGAATAATATCTTTAAAGGCCAATTTATTCTAACATCCCAAACAGGACCTCTCTGCATGATGTTAAATGGAATCGGTCATTACACAATTTGAAATTGTAGTAACCGGCTCTTGCATAGTTTTCCCTATTTCTGATGTTTTTCAAAACATCCAAAAAGTCATTTTTTTAAAAAGCACTTATTGATAGTAAAGTTCAATTTATTTTATTTAAAAGCTCCAAGTTACCTACCATCAGAATCCCTTCCATCTTTTTCCAATGAGTATCCATAGATTTGAGCTTCAGAAGTACCCGGACTGAAAATAGAACGTTTTTCATAACCAGAATCATGGCTCCAATCCGCATAGTCCATATTTGCCCGTTTTCTTCGAAACTGTCGATTTCTGTGCTCCATCTTCCGATACTCTCGAGAGGTTCTACCTGCAGGCTTATACTTATGCTTTCTGCCTTTCCAGTGCTTACGTCTGCGCTTTTTATGCTTCTTATGGTGATGCGGTTTTCGATGCATACTTCGAATATTTCTTTTTTTCACGCTATGCATCATGCCATCTTTAGATTCTGCAAAATGTAATCCCTAATTCTAAATATTTTCTGAATTAAAGTTCATTTCAAATCGGGCAGCCAATCTATGCTCAAGTCAAAAAATCATTTGCCACCCAAATATGTTGGTTTAGAAAGAAATGAAGCGAAATATATGTTACTAAATTAAAAAAACCAGTGTGTGACAGTGGGACTACACGGCAGAAGTGAAGCTGTGATGGTTTAACTTTGACATTTTTCGTGAGGAATCATCATAAGTTTTGAGGAGATCGCATCAAAAAAATTATTTACAAAGTTATGAGTTATGAGTATTCGAGCTTACACATTTTTAAATGCGAATTATCAATAATTGACCATAATTTTTGTCAAGAGTATGATATATTTTTAGCTAATGAATCCTTTGTTCCTTTGCGAATGAATTCTTTTGTTTCTGATTTTAATAGAATTTCTCGTCTTTAAAAATCCAGTGGAAAATTTTTTGAAAGTCCGAAATTGGCAAAATAACAGCGATTCTTCTGAAACTATCAAAAGACAATTTATTCAAAGCTCCACTGTTTCGATCTCTCTTGATATTTTTCTCAATTCTTTCTAACATAAAGTATATATCTTATGTTTGTGTGAAATCTACCCTTATTTTGAAGAGAAAAGAGAAAAAAGTCAAAGGAAGGAAGACCAATTTCATTTGAAATCTGGTAGGAAGGTTCAGCTTAGATGTTCAGATTTATTTGGTATTTGGCTACTTATATTATTTTATGGTGTAAAACAAGAGGCAAGTTTTTCACAGTTTCATGAAAATTTTTTTGTTAATTTGTTATAATAATTTGAATATTACCAATTGATTACACATTTTTAATAAAGTTTATAAGTCGGATTAAATAGCGGCTGTTCGTCTTCAATTCTTGAAAGTTAATTTTCCAAAAACCCCCACCTAGTTTTTGCTAACAACTGGTAATATCTGAACACATTAGAAAAATTATGTTTGAAAAATTAAATTTACGGTCCCTCAAATGGTTTAGCGCGCATAAAATTTATTGGGTGCCTTTCTTATATTGTCAGAAGCTTTTAAAAAAGATTCGTAAACATTTTTAATGAAGGTGAGCATTTTTATGCCCAGAATTTTTTTTCAATACATTTTTTTATTTCTGCTCGTAAACAATGCAAGATATCATATAGGAGCAGTAATTATTTCATGTATAAATTTTCAAGATATGTCAATCTTAATGTTAACATTCTTTGTTACCTTTTGTTGTTTCCGAGAATAATGCACAAATTCGACTTTTAGAAAATTAATTTTTTTAATGTGAAGCACTGGTTCCTAAGAACAAAACTAAAGAGATATAAAGTAAATATTACCATCTATTTCGGAGGAAAAATAATTATTTTAAAAATTGTGGTTTTTGAGAAAATCCGCCTTCAAGAATAAAAAAAAAGCAGCCGCCATCTTATAATTTGACAAATTCTTTTAATTTATTCAAGAAATTGCAATAACAAAAATTCCCACGTCAAATAAAAAAAAATCTTGAATACCTACACTTGTTAGGCAAATACCGCATTTTTAATAAAATGTCTACTATTTTTTGAGAATTCGCAAGCAATCTTCATATGATTGTAAAAAATGAAAAAAATTGATGTAGTCAAACTGTGAAATGCAGATTCCTTTTTTTTCTCTAAAATAATATAATTAAATAAAAAACCATTGTGCCAGACTTTTCTGAAATTTTGCCTGAGTTGGAATGGAATTGTTCGAAAATTGTTTCTCTATTATTACTGTCTTGTAAGGCTGTATTATTCCAGTGCTGTAGCACTGCGTTTAAAACCTATTTACATTTTATTTGAAAATCCCGGTGAATCAGAGGTCACCACACGGGTCATCGTCACTGCCAAAGTATCATTTGAGTCCTTTAACATGAGTAGATATACTACCAGACGACTCCATTTTACTGAGTATGGGCCTGTAAAGATTTTTCTGTAATTAAGTTGGGCTTAGAATCACTGTATGCATTCAATCGCAAACAGTGACAACCCGCTGCTGCATCCGACTTTATAAGAAGTACAGTGAACCCCAGAGATAGGGTTCCCGGATTTAATCATTCCAAGAATTGACGCCGCGCAACAAGTATAAGTGAGAGGAGCTGCGGGGGTGTGCAGTGTTTACTCAGGAGTGAAAAAACAGCAGCGATGCGGTAAGGCGCTGTGCCTCAACGGTCTACCTGCCTAACTGCACGATGACGTTGCGACAGTTCACTTGAAGCACGATGGCGAGCTCGCATCGACCAGAAATGTGTCTCCGATGCCATGAACCAACTGAAGCCGAGGGGACTGATCGGATTCCTTCATGCGATCGAATGAGCATGTCTTTGACATTAACAACAGCGCCATTTAACACGCGAATATATATCGTGAAGTAGTATCTTGAAGTTATTGGAGCAATGTTCATGAAAAAGAGCAGTGAATATCAATTCATTTTAATCAAAAATGTTATGATACGGTTTAAAACTGATTAGTTACTATAAGGTTTCTTTTTAATATTTTTTTAAAATTAAAATTCCTTCTGAATTGGTAGCGCTGTCGTAGCTACCCAAAAGACTCTACAATTCGACAAAGAAACCAAAGAAAAAGGAGTAGTATTGAATAAACAGAGAAAGAGAGAGAGCATGATCGTTTCGGAACGCAAGTGTGACCTGTTATTGGAACACAATCGGATCATCTCTGCCTATCTCACATGGTACAAAGAGAGGTCCGATCGACTTCAAGCATCGAAGTCCCACTGCAGTGTTTTGTAATGTCAATGTTAAATAGCTTTTTTGTCGGTCTGGTTATGCAACTGCGTCGCATGCATTATGCAATTACGCAGAAATGCATGCTTCGCCCACTTGAACTGTTTTGCGAGGTGTTTTGGTGAAAAAAGTGATGTGCTTTTAGAAGCTGCTGTCTTCGGATGGTTCATTCAAGTGAGCGACAGAATATCCGGACCGATAATTCAAGAGAAAGCTCTTCTTTTAAATGAGATGCTCAACGGCCCGCGAACGTTTCAAGCACGTGAGCAGGAAACACATTTATTTCAACGTGTAACAGCAAACTTTCCTCATTTCCGTTAAATATTTAGTTTACCCTTGTCTTCGTATCATAAAAACAATTTTCAAAATATTGTTCACCACACAGTAAAATCCACCGGAAATGATTTATACGCCCTGAACAGTTTACGTTCGGAGTGAACATAACTCCAGGGAGTTAGGTCCAAGGTCTGCTCCAAAACCTATCATATCTCCGGGATTCATTGTACTCGTATTTGCCTGGACGTTTGGCCAGGGGAGAGGAAAACTGCAGAGAAGCACCTCACGAGTTCAGCCTACCCATAGAATGCACACAATCATCCTTAGCATCAAACCTTCCACTCGACATGAGTTAAAACCCAGCGAATACACAAACCGGTCGTACGACGCAGATGATCACCCATCCGAGAACTATCCACGCTGGAAATCGCTTGATATCTGGACTCTTCCCGAGACGAGATTCAACTCGCAGCTAATGCGGTCAGTTAACTGTTTCTCTTAAATAGTTGTAGAAAAATATCTCTTGATACTTTATTCTTCAACGCGTTATTTTCCAGCTTTTGGAAATTATGTATAAAATCCTTTGAGATTAAATTTTTCTCAAAAATAATATTTTATGTCATGAAAAGCAAAAAAAAAAAAATAAATTTAATAGTTTTAACAATATGTTATTGGGAAAATAATGAACTTAGTTAGATGATCTTCTTTGTTTTTTATGACACTCTTTGTGGCACGGAAATAAGGCTATCATGTAATATACTCTTTGCATTAGGTCATTAGCATTAATCCAGAAAAAAATCAAGAGAGAAAAACACGTTGGGGTTTTTGAATGAATTGACTTTGAATATTTTCAGAAAAACGGCTGTCATTTTGTCAATTTTTGACTATATTAACTGAAAAAATATAACAAACATAAAGTTCAACCAATTTTTGATAATCCGCGTTAAAAATCTTTTTAATTCACTCGTAACTTTTGAAATATGTTCTTTAATTTGGTAAGATTCTTTGACTGGAGAATGAATGACCTGCCCGATTTAAAATGAATTCGGTCTTGAGATTTTTTTTTAAGTCTCACGTAGTTTTATGATTGAAGGCACGTTATCAAAAGAAGATGATGATTTCTTATGAAATCGTTTATTATCATTGTGAAAGGGCTTGTGACTTTCACCATCAGCTTCATTTACTTCTATCTTCTTCACAATATCATTCAGTTGCTTCACCTTTAAAAAAAAAGAAACAGAAAAAATAATTGGTTCAAATATATTTTTTGGGAAGCAATTATGTTTCAATTATAAAGACGGATAGCAATTTTCTAATTCTCATCAGATTGTGATAATAATAATAAATAATTTACTTGGTAAGGCAAAGTTTCTGAGTCAGTCACGTCTGATAGTATCCACTGTAAAATCTCCTGCTCTCCAGTGTCTTCTGGGTTCTCCGTTCGAGAAAGCTTTGAGCCCAATGCTTCCTTCAAAGCTTCATTTCTTTGAACCTATAATTTTTATATATTCAAGTTCATTTCGAATTGTCCAGGCAGATTCAATTTGAAAAAATAAAATCGAGAAATTACTCCACTAACCTTTCTATCTTTGGAATAATTATAACGTTTTTTTATTTTGTTCGCAGATTGATAAAAATGTTTCCCCTGAAAAGCTGTTTAATTATCATTACTTATGTTTTAGTTTTTTAAAGTGCAGGTTCAATTTTTTCATCTATGGATCTCAACAAAATAAATCCGGAATTTACCAAAAAAATGAATGAATAGAAAATAACAGCTCTTTCTAGTTTGATTCGAATACCTTCAGATCAAAATTCACTTTCTTTGTAAAATACTGTAAATTAAATTTTGGTTTTTATTCAAAGGATCAAGATGAAGAAATTTACCTGCATACTATCAAGAACTCAAAACCTCTGATACCTCAGGACTGTATTTCTTCATCGACTGCCAGTTTTTTTTATTTCCATTATTGTAGTTTCCACCATGATTATATTTATGTCTTTTATTTCTATTTTTATAGTTTCTTAATGCAGCTCTTTGGAATTCATGAAACTGGCGTCTTAATCGATTCAAATTAATTCGGACTCTGTGTTTTGATTTTTCATCAACTAGATCATTTTTCCCAAAAGCTTCCCTCCGCACTCTCAATTGCTCTATTTCCGGTTTCTTCTCGTGCGCAAAAAAGTGATCTACTTTATTATTCTGGATGGTGTAATTATGTTTACTTTTAGTTGGATAAGTATCTGTATCATTCAAATGATCTCCTACAATTAATTCGAAATTCTGCTCTATGCTTGAATTTTGTAACTCATCCTGAACTGGCATCGTTATCATATTCGTGACAGTGCTGTTTTTCTTAAAATTAGATCTGTCGGTCATTACTTCAACTTTTTTCAAATGTGGAAAACCAACATTATCATTTACAGTTTTTGTATTTTCCTGAAAACTTTTTAACCCTCTCCCGAGTCGTATTTTTCTATCATCATCATCACCAAAATCATTCATCCAATCAAAAGACTCCACAAATGATTCGTGCATCAAGTCGTCGGAATCGAGCATTAATCTCTTGTCTCGACTGGAATCTTTATTCATTTTACATGCAATTTCTTCTGGACTTTCCATATCTTCTTCTTTGAAAATAAAATCCGCTTCAATAACTGGTTCTTCGACACGACTTTCAGGCAATTCGTTTGCATTTATTTTGTGGTTTTCTGAATTAGTACTGCTATCACCGGCCTGTTATAGGTTAAATATAAAAATAAAGGTATCATTTTTTCAATAAACTGTGAGAATCTACCTACCATAGAAATATATTTAAAAAATCTTTCATTCCATTCGTGATGTAATATTACTAATATTTTAAATAGATAATCTTCTGCAACGTTTATCAAAGTCATTTAAGTTTCAGATTCTTATTTCTGCTCATAATTTAAATGCCAATTTTCACTGATTAATTAAAATATTTAAGTATGAGGTCCTACGTACTTTCATAACTGTGCGCTCAGAAGTTTTCTGTGAAGAAATTAACCCGTTCGATGATTTTGCCTCGGACGGCTCACTTTGTTCGATACCTCCTTTAAACATATCATCCGTGTTTTTAAGAGCTAAATAGCTACTTGCCGACTTTCTATCATCAGTAGTATGAGAAGCAGGGGATTGTCCTGGAGGAATAACAAGTAATTCAGCCAAACACTTTTTTCAAATTTGCAAGAAATTTATAGGATAATAAAGGTATATGCATAAATAGTGCTAAAGGCTTATTACGTTCGCATTACAAGGGATAAAGAATCCTATTTTTGAAACTATTTTAAATCGTAATTCTCCTTTATGAGTGAACTAGGTTTTTGTAGCAGACTTCCCTTGAGTTCCCTCAATAAACTTTGAAAAGTATTCCACAATATTAAAAAAACTCAACTAAATATTTCAGAATACTGCCAGTGAATTCTAGAACACTATAATAAGTTTTACATATTTTATAATTCTTTAAATTTATTCGAATATTAAGCAATATTCTAAAATGAGCGGTCGTCGAATCAATGGAAATACTTAATTTAAAAAGGAAAAAGTTTTCCAAAAATTCAAAAACTTATTTTTTTTTAACTTTGATTTGTGGACAGTCTTTGTTCATCTTTAATTCTATATTCTTTTATTTTTTAGAAAGACGAGAGAAAGAAAAGTAGCACAGTGTTTTTGAGGTCGCCTTGTTCCCTTTCTTAATTTGTTTCATTTATTTTTTAATAAAAGTATTTGAATATTCGCTCATTATTGCGATTCGGTCGTCCTTGGTTTTGAAATTTGTTTAAAAATTTCAAGAATTGTTGTTATTTTCATTTTAGAACCTTTTCATTGGAAATAGGCTCTTAACATTTTGAAAATTGAGTGAATAATTGTTGAAAATATACTCAAATTATAGAGAAAAGCATGTATTAACCTTGTGGTTCTCTTCCGAAAAATTGATATCCTTCACTTTGGCTATTCTGTTCCTCAGAAATTTTATTGCCTTCATCGCTTTTGTAACTTTTCCTCTCTTCATCTGAGTCAGCTATTCTGAATTGATAATTAGACAAAAGCGAAAGTTCGAGTATTAATATAATAAAACAGTTTTCTTTAGTTATTCTTAAAATTATTTGTAGAAATTAGATGGCTTGGTGGGTATTTATATTTATTGGATGATCATCCCTTGTTATACAGACACGTAATCAAATGTTCTAAGGGGCATTCCATTTTATTTTGTTGAAGTCGGTTGCGATCTAATTTTCAAAAATCTCAATACGTTACTATAATAAACTTTAATGTTTTTGAACTCATTTATACGAATGATTCATCAAAATTTACTTATTTTTATTCAGATATTTGATTCTTAAAATTCGAAGATACCGAGAAAAGTCACGTTGTGTATTATAGAATAGAGACAAACTCAAATTCTACACAATATTGTTGAATTTAATGACATCGCACGTATTCAATATTCTTTAAACTTTTATATTACATGATAAAAAGTACCTTTAATGTTAAATAATAAATTGCGAGAAATTTTGATTCTCAAAGGTTCAGCCAACTTCAACTTGGCCGTTACTACTTTAACAAAACCTCAAAATTTAAATCTTTCGGGCTATTTTTATAATCATTATTTCGGTACAAAAAGGCTCAGAACCATCGCGAAATTTTATTCATTTGAGCATCCGAAAATTAAAAAAGGACTCAAAGTCTGATAAGTCTGCTAAAAAATGAACCTTATGAGGTGAGTTTTAATGTTTAACAAGAAACACTGCAATTTTAGTAACACTTCAAAAGTGTCTGGTTTCATTCAATTTAATTTTACATGGTAGAATTTAGGTATTACTCTATTTTGTAATGCACAAAAATGTGACATTTTTCTGCACCTTTGCATTTTGGAAATTGAATATCTGCATAACTATAAATTAAATTTTGTTATAGATGAGTATCGCAAAAATAATCTCGCAATCGACTTTGGCTAAATAAAGTTCAATGAGCCATACATTCATTACAATTAACGATACCAAATTTTGGAATTAATATTATCAAAAAATAACACTACCTTACCTGTCTCGTTCTTTCTGGTTCCAGTTTCTACGAGATATTTCACTGTATCCATCAAATCGATTTTTGCCCGCATCAGAAGCTTCTTCAGAATCGAGATCCATTCTATGATCCCCTCTTAGCCTGAATCTTTCCCTTATTGGTCCTTCCCAGTCATTCGTATTTTCCAGCTCTTCATACTTCTTTCCTGAATCGTTTTCTTGATTTACAACACTGTTTTCTAATTTGCGATATTCTTCATTTCTAAAAGCAGGAAATCGCGTTTTATTAATAAATTGTGCACACAATATAAGATCTTCCCCAAATCAGACTTTATTAGTAATATTATTCGAAGGGCGATTCCAATATGCCTACTTTTGCGGTTCGTAATCTTCCTCGTTGTTTTCGAAACTCAGCAGATCATTATCCTGTGCAAACAGACGCTCTTCTAATGGCAGGTCGTTACTTAAAAAGTCACTAATAGCTCCCGCTTTAAGCTTTCCTCGAACGTTAAGATTATACTCTAAGGGTTCTGCGAATATGAGTCTTCTTGAGTCCTCGTTATCCTTATTTAAAGCTTTCGAACGCTTCTGCGTTCCAGACGACTGATCAGACCTGTTCGATGTTCTGTACTGTCAATAAATTCACCAATTTTCGTAATTTTAACTTCACATGGAAGCAGTGATAAAATTATCACGCTCTATTGCAAATATTTTTATGGAGTATCTCACCATATACTTGGGTCCCTCTCTGACCTATGATCGTTCAATCTATCTTCACCTTGTTTTTCCTTGCCACGTTTCATTTTATCACGAAAGGGAAAATCCTTGTGATTTAGAGTTTCTTTTGAAGTTTCGTTTTTAGAAACTTCGGGTACGTTTATATTACCAATAAATTCTTTCGTTGGAGTTTTATTTTTCGTTATTTTCTTATCCTTGTCTAATTTTTCTTCTTCATCTTTCTGCTTATTCTTTTTCTGAGGATAGGCATCAGACTGTCCTCTAGGCGTATCTATAAAACATGATTTAAATAAATTGCTTTGAAAAAATTTGATCTAAGATGAATAATATTTGAATTGATTGATATCAAAGACATTCTATCAGAGATGGCGAACTGTATACATCATATACTTAATTTTGGAACCTTTTCTTTTCGACTGAATTTTAGTCATGATAGGCATTTCTTCATCTTCATCATCAGCATCTCCTTCATAGTCAAAATACTGAACTACTGGTACATGTCTTTTTATTATATAGTCATCTTCTGTATTAAGATATAACCCTGACAATGAGTTTATTTTCGATCTTCCCCCTTGTTTCAATTCGTCCTCTACAAATTCCATTCAATCGGTTTAAAACAATGTTGTTCTAAACTTAAGCACCTTTTTTCATTATCTAAAAGTTTATAAATTATATACCATAGTCTTCAGTCTCATCTGCCTCATAATTATAATTATGAACACTATCTTCCTTCTCCTTATCTTCATGCTCTCTAATATCTAACTTCTCGTTTTGAGCGCCTGATAATTTTCCTAATTCTTCACCTTGATTGTCTTCTATATTTTCATCTTTCTCCTTGTTCTGACTTCTTTTGAATGATTTACCAAACCTATCAATTTTATTGTCTCGCTTGTGAAACTTCGAATGATTTTCATATAAATTTCTATTTTTGTTAGCAGAATCTTGAAGTATTCTTCTCCCCATTCTATACTGAAATTTCATCATCCTGTCAGCTTCTGTAATATGTTCAGATCCTCTTTTTATGTCTGTCATTAATAAACTTCTTTGATTGTCATTGATTTCTTTTAAGTATAGTAATTTTTTCTCCGGTTCCTTACTCGTACGACCGAGTAGATAACATACTCCTGGATCTTTAATAATATTATCATTTGCAGTCTTGTTATTTCTTTCATATGCAAATTTTAAAGTTTGATCTAATTTCCAAGGGTTGTCTTTTGAATAAACAATAATTTCAAGTTCTTTTAAATTCCAAAAACTCTGATCAATATGTGTTTCATTTACATAATTTTCTTCTATATTGAGATTTTTTTTCGAATATTGAACATTATTATCTCTGATATTCTTATTTACAACTTCACATTTTAAAACACTAATATCACTTATATTTAAAGATGCGTTTAAAAGAAGATTTATGATTAATAGAGATTTATCAAAATCATTTTTTTCCGATATTTCATTTTTATCTTTAGTTATTATATTACTCAGATTTTTGTTGCATATCTTAGTTTCAAAATAAGACTTTTGATTTTCTTCATTTTTACTCTGAATAAGATTTATTAGTTCGTTTGGACCATAAGTCGTATTGGGAACAACAGAGTTGTCAATTAAAAGTTTATTTAGTCTTTTCACAGAATATTTACTATTGTTCCTTATCGTTTGCCTAATTATGGATTGTGAATGGGCTTCCATGGCATCTTGTGTTTCCTCTCTTTGTACACTTTTCTTATTACTTCTTCTATGGCCTTTCAGAATTTCAGGGGATAACTCCCCAAACCTTGCTCTCTGAAATAACTTGAAGTCTTCCTCTTCTTCATTACTTTGTCTTTCTCTTTTCACTCTTTGTGTCATTTCTTTAAAATAAGAAATCTCACCCTCATTCTCATCTTCTAAATCATTACACTTTTGTGAATAACTTACATTTTCTGAATCACCTTCCCTTCTTTCGAGACCAAAGATTTCTGCTGCTGGTCTAGAATCATCCCAACATTTGGAACCTATACAATTAAAATGCTTCTTAAAATATTTAGCCAAGATTAGCAACAGTGAAGGAAAGATTAAAAAAGATGTTTCAAAAGAGTATTCTATAACTCAAGGTATAATGGAGTAAAGTAATTTTAATTCTGATTTGACATACTACTTTTAGTATAATCTTACTTTTGTCTACAATTCCAGTATTGGATTTTTTTAAATCCCTCAATGGCATATGGCTTTCATGTTCATTCTTCGGATGACCTTCTTCATTTCTAGTATCTTTCTCAACCTGTTTGTCATATTCTTCAGGTCTTGCAATGTTCGTTACATTGCCGTTTCCATTCGTTCCTTTGTTAGACTCAATGAGACTCTTTCGTCGTTCCCGTACATGCTGCTTCAACTTTTCTAAAGACAGTGGCAACTCATCCGCGTTTGCGTCTTTCATTGTTTCCGACTTTTCCGATAAAACAGTACCTATTATTTGACTCAATCTATGTTTGACTACAAAGTCACCTGGTTCTCCTACCCCACTGTTAATTTTTGTATTCTCTTTCTCATTCATTTTTAAACAGGCAAGGTGAAAATCTTTTCTTAAAATATCTATTTAATGTATCGTGCTATAAAAATATTCCTGCCAATAGGAATATAACATAGAAGTAGTGTTTAAAAAAATTTTTAGACGTACCTGAAGTTTCAAAACCTTTAGAAACAGTTTCATAATTATTTGGCCATCGATCCGTATTGTCTTTAAGTTTCTCGTAACTGAACTTTAAATCATCCCTCTTGCTTAATAAATCCTTTGAAACTTCTATTTCTCCGTTAATTGGTTTATCGATTGACCTAAATTCGTGAAAATGTATTGTTCACAAAATATGAAGATAAAACAGAAATAAAACAGTTGCTTTGATGAAATCTATCATATCTGATTACGAGACTTGGGTTCAATTAAGTTTAATTATTCTCTTATTGTGAGTATTACTCTTATGATAATCATAAAAGTATTTACCTTGATAACTTTTTATCATATCTAAAATCACTATTGTTAGCATGTCTGTTGGATTTAATTCCCTCGCCTGAATTTATTCTTTCGGGGACACCAAGGGAATCCTCGTATTTCCTTTTTCGGTGCTCGGCTGATATCTCGGAATTCCGATTTGTATTAAAGCCTCGCTTTTCTCTCGTGTCTTTTATTCTAGCAGCAGGGACAGCAGCTGATCTCAAAGAATATGTACTCTCCTGCTTTGTAAAACTGAATGCAAATTGTAGAAATGAATATCAATGCACTCACTCACGAATGACAAATTATTGTAATAAATCTTCGAAAAATCTCTACTTCTCTGCATTTGTTTGCTTCAATTTCATCTTATGTACTATTTGGTCTATCCACTTTAATTCATTTTGTTCCTCTGAAGCATTTTCCAAAAACGAATTGAGTGCAAGAATGTTTTCATTTTCACTGACAAATACGGCATCTTCAGTATTTCTAATCCCAATATGAGCTACCTGTAATATTCAGGAAAGGGTATTCAATTTTGATGAAGTAAGCAAATAAGACATTATTTCACGGATGCTTAGAATATTAAATTAAAAATTGTGTATCATTCGAGAAGGGCGGGCTTCATTCTGTTGAACCTCAACAGTGTGAAACTGCACGGTAATTCTTGATGAATTCGGTACAAAGTTTGAAAAAATTAGCATCAGAGCTGACTTGAAAATTTGAAAAGGAAGATGATATACCGACTTGTATACTGCTGATTTCAAAACTGGTGGACAATACGTTGACCTGTACTACTGCCCCAACTTTGCCCTCCACACTACTTACAAACAATTTTTAATTCAAAGTGTAATAACCCCCTATACTCCGACACCTATCACCCTATTTATTCATTAGTCCAATCCCCTTTATGTCACCATAGAAGACACACCTTCCAAATCCCCTATCAGCAACCCCTTCACTATCTCATTCTATCAGCCCCCTTTTTCTCTTCCCTTTTTATAGACTATCATTTTCCTTTTTCTATTCCCCACCCACATTGAGCCACACCGTATCTTCTTAATTTTTTATAGTTTATCAGTTCACCCTCTCTTATTCTTCAAAACTTAAACTGAAGAAACTTAATAATGGACACTAGAGTGGTCCAAAACATTTTTTTTTTTTATTGAAACAGATTTCGATTTTTTCTAAATTCAGGACAGATGATTAAGTTTGAGCCCTGAAAGAATGATTTCTTCTATAAAATAATTTTTTAATTTATAGAAATAAATGCAGAGTGAGGTAGAGGAAAAAATTTTGGATAAAAAGCAGTCTGATACTAAAGAGTAACATTTTGTGTTTTCTGGAGGCTCTAAAAATTATCCTGCAACATTTCCGAGCCTCGGAATACTATCTGGCACCAGAAAAGCATCCTGAATACGATACAAGACTTTAGCAATTAAAGTGGCCAAATCTTCAACCTATTCAGTGCCTTGGCACTTCCATTGCTGAAGTCTTTTCATTTTTTTAGAACTTTGTTTAATGTCAAAAAGATTTTAGACGCTCAAAAAAATGTTCGCATGATTTGCAGAGGTTTCAGAATTTGATTTTATTAGGGCGTCCATGGAAATACGATTATCCATTGGATAAATTCATTATTCAAAAAAGGATCAAAACTGTAGACAATGTAGATTACGAAAAAATTAATATCAGTGATTTTAAGAAAAGTCTGTGAATCACACATTTTTACAATCTCATATCAATGAGAAGGTTTTGGTTTTATTCTTGTTCATTTCGGCTCCGCACAACCTAATGATATTTATCCTTCTATTTGAAATTCTACAGTGGTTATGTGGGACAAAAAATTAAACTTCTCAATACTGGGCTCTTTTGGATTTACGAATTTTGTCATCTTCAACGGAAAATTAATTGAAGATCTATTAGAAATAAAAAGGAAAAATAATACTCTCTTTGTAAAAGATAGAGAATTTCAGTCGCTATGATTCTCTTTCAACATATTATTGCTAGTAGACTATGTTTCTCGGTTGTTAATCTTCGAGGAGAAAAAATAAAATGTCAAAAGTTTTTTGAGCGTAAAAAAATATTACAAAATTTCGTCTGTTTTGATATTTTCAACATTCACACATATCTTAAATCATATCAAAATTTGTATAAGGATAAAAAGAAGTTGCCCTGCGGGAGAACATTTTTTACATTTTTAATTTTTTTAATTCAAACATACTTTATGGACGTATGATAGCTTTCTTTGGATCACCCTCATAGATAATTAGGGTCAATAACTATAAAGAGAGCCACTATTTTACTACATCTGAAAAAAGTTAACCGTATGACAACGAAAGTGGAAAATTGAAATTTGAGGATATGCGAAATTGATGTTTTAGGAAAACCGTTCCTTTGTGGGTCCAATCTAAATTGCTGTACTACCAAGATAGTTCTGGAAATGTGTTAATCGCGACTTTAGAACGTTTGAAACTAATGGTTTCTCTTACCATAGAAACAAAAATTTCATTAAATTGAAAAAACGGAAAATCCACATCTTAAAGAGTGAAGATGTCACAAATAAAAATACATTCCTTTATTTTAGTTATGTTTTGTTACTGTGTGAAATAATCTACTGTTATCGAAAGCCAGCTTACATAATACTTTTTCGTTACTAATGTTTCATCTTTTATTATGATTAGAGATATAATCTTAATTTTATAACAAACAAAAATTGATACTAATTTTCACTACAAATGTCCTCTTCATCACACTAATCTCGCTATCGAACTTACCAGAGTTGGCTCGATAATAATACTTATTGTTCGATACAATGTGGCAACCCTAAAATTGCATTAGTGCCAGAAATCATTAATTTTTGGCATAATGATAATCAAACACATCTATCTATATAACAAGGGGGCCATGGAATTCCGTATTCCCCTATGACAAGGTCGCCACAAAACTTAGTGCACCCATCCACCCTCTTGCTGACCCAAGAAGCCCCTAATCAATTTATCATCCAGTACCAAATTGCCATGGAACTGGAAGCTCGAGGCACGTGCTGGGAGATCGATAGCCATCGATACCTGGACCAGGAGATATACTACTGGTATTCTACCTTCTCGTCTGCGGAAGTTGGCAAAGTCGCAGAAAAGGCTGTCCTCTCGGCGACAATTCGCGGTCCCTATTTTGTTCCAGGGCGCTTTATAATAATGGGTGGGCTCTGCAGTACGCGTTTCTTGCGTGGAGACGCCTGAAAGACAATGGGTTCTCCATAGAGCCTAGAACCGTAGGTATGGCGGTGTTATTAAAAATTCACTCCCTCCAGAGGCTGAAGTGGCCTCTGGCAATCTGCATCTCATTCCCGGCGGGCTCTTGTAGGTACACCAACCATCGTTTGGTGGGAGCGGGAAACAGTGGAACCACAGAAAGCAAGAGAGTTCACTGTCAAGAGGACATGGTCGCAGTGTTGGAAAAACAGAGGGAATGAGAGAAAACGTGAGGAAAACGGTAATGTTATACCCAATTACACACGGCATTCAGCTAAATAAACTACTTCACCCTCTCTACACCAACTACATTTTCTCCGCTTTTTCTCACTCCTGACCGTCCCACCTCATCAGCTCCACGTGCCTGTCCTGGATTGTTGCGTTTCTTTCACCGCTCTTTTAATAGAACACTCAAGGTCTGTTCTTTATTCTTTTCCTAGAGAAACAACGTCTGAAAGGCCAGGAGATTTGTGCTTCTAATGTGCCTCTATTTGTTTCCTACTAGGAAATCTTCCAAAGTTTTCTCAAAAGTAATTTGTCAAAGTCAGTATTTAATTTGGAGAAGATAACTTTTAAGGTAGGGGCAATTAATAAATATTTATTGTAAGAAACGGTCTTTCGTGTTTGGGGAAAGCAGTACGAGGTGAATCCCAGTACGAACTGAATACTGGGAAAAAGTTTCTGGGGTTTGAAGAAAAAGTTCTATAGTATTATTGTTTCAAGTGCCAAAATAGAAAATGGGTTTTATAATCACAAGAGTGCCATAATAATGAAATTGCAACGTGTTGAAAAAAAGGATAAAATGTAGGATAAAGGGCTAAGATAATTCTTGTGATTGCATTGCTATCTTCAAAATAAATGTTTCTGCTGTAATTTGGTATGTAACACTTTCCCTACTTGTTCATCATATATCAATATTATGTCTTCAAAATTTGTCCTATCCACCTGGTACAGCTTTCCCCGGTTCTGATTTTTTATATATTATACACATCCTTATAATAAATCAAGTTTTATTATAATGTCTAGTTTTCAAATTCTGTACTAATAGTTTGGAAAAGGAAAAACAGGAAAAATTTCTGACGAATGTTAGAGCATATTTGGCTTGCTGTTTGTAATTTAAACAAACTTCTAATTATATAAAAACGCTTTTACATATGGATTTCTTGATAATTTATTTTATTCACCTACTATATCTTACTTTTGCCTAAACTTTCAACATTTAAAGCACATCTATCCCTCGTTAAAATAAAGAAAATCATATTTTAGAATGTATCAAAAACATACTATAACGTTAGGAAAACATTTTAGATATCACTTTCTCTATATATTTTTGTTAGTCTGCATAGAAAAATCTTCAGCATATGTTCAAGAAGAGGAATCCTTAGTACAACTTAAAAAAGATCGAATCCAAATGCCTTATGTTATCACACGGATAAATTCATGAAAAGAGATATCCATACAAAGATCATTAAATAGGTGAGTACTGATAACAAAGTATTTTTCTTTGATTTTTTAAATTAGCATTAATTCTGAATTTCAATTTTTTCTTAAATTGAAGTGCATTGAATTCTGAAGAGCCAGCAGCTCTGAAATTTTACCTTATTGTTGTTTACAACATATCAAGTTGAAATATTGAAATAGTGATATTATTTACGAAACAATTTTATGCGTGTAAATAACTGCTCAGTTAAACTTTGTATCCTCTTTAATCAATACATCGATGAACAAATTGGCAAACAGTGTTTTTATCATTAAAAAAATGTTCTTTTTGTTAAAATTGTTGCGTATTAATCTATAAATGAGATTTAATCACAAAAATAATTAAAAGGGGAATCATGAACATTGCTGTTCTGTGGTAAAATACCTAACTGTCTGCTATTACGGACTTTTCCGTGAAACTAACCCAGCTCGTCATTCAGGGCAATATTACGGAAAATTCCGTAAAACTAGCCCTAGCGCTATACTTACCCAGTTAGTTTCAAGGAAATTTCCGTATTACTAGTCAGTGGATTGTTATCAATGAATAATAAGACTGTATGCTAAGAATATGTACTTATTAACTTTAATAAATTTTTTATAAACAAATTTGTTAATTAATTTGTATTAATATTTAAAACTAACTCAGTATCTCAATTTAGTCAACATTTTGTGTTTGTTTCTCTAATTGGCTTATACAAATTTAGATTGTTATATTTCACTAAATATTATTAAAAATATATTATTTTTTGAAATATTTTCAGCAATTCAGATTATTAAGGGAAATCCAAAAGTGAATAAACCTCGAATTGCAATATTTTTCCTGCAAAAATGTTTATAACAATAATTCTTGTTAACTTTTTAATAATTCTGTTAGTTAAATGTCCTTTCTATATTTAGACGAAGCAGTTTGAGCAAAAATTTCATCTTTTTGGCGATAGGAACACTATAAACGAATTTTTTTATCCAATTACTTTATAACAGTTAAGTGGATTAATAAGCCAATTTGTTCTGAGTCCCCAAACATTGATTTGAATGATTTAAAGTTTAGCTGAGCAGTTATCATAGCGTAAAAAATTGTTTAGTAACAAATGTCGGTTTGTCATATTTCGAGTGCAAGTTTTGTAAAGAAGTAAATGCAAAAGTCTAAAGTTCAGAAATAGGGCTTCTCTACAATTTAATACGCTTTGATTGAAAATAGAATTAAAAATCAGACCAAAATCAAAGGCTCAAGATTTTAACTAAAAAATGGCATTACCTCCCACTCAAGACGGATCGACGAAGCTTACGAATAATTGGTGTGAAAAACAAACCAAGAATATAGATAGAAATAAGCGTTAATTATTATTTTCCTTCTATATAATTCTCATATTCATATGTTTCTGAAATACAAAAGTATCTGAAAAAGTACCAACAGTAATTTTTTTCGCGGAAGTAACTAAGAAACATTTACATTTTGAAACGTTAGCGATAACTAGTTACATTTTTCGTAATTTAACAAAAGTACTATCTTAAAGATCGAAATGAACGTATACACTTTCGATAATGAAACAATGTTTATCTCTTTCAATCTTTCAAGCGTTTTTATATATGAAAGTGATTTAATTACAGATGTAGGTAAAATTGTAAAATCTCTATTCATTAAATATTTTTGTTGCTGATAAAAACACCAACCTGACGTCAAATCTATAAAAAGAGCTTCAACAATGCTGAAGATCATTTTAATAAGAGTTCAAGATTATGCGTTTAAAATAGGCCCGATTAATGAAAATAATATTGTATAATTGTAAAGGTATTATCAGTTTGATAAATTGACGTAATCAATTTGAAAAACAATTTTTTACGCGTATATTGTGATCTCTCCAATAGATCGGGCCACATGATAATTGGTCCATCTGGATTCTTCCAGATATCTAGATAGTAGCTATTCCGATTTGGTCCTGGGGTTGATACAAATACAATATATTTGTTTTTATTATGTTGTTTAAAAATAGAAATTTATAAATATTGCGATAATTTCCGCAAATGAATGAGTTTCCATTTTTCAGTTTGTTTCAATGATGTTCTAGAAGGTAGTGGTAGCACAGGATTAAAAAAAAGTCAGATAATGGTTGTTAAGGAAGGGGTTTAAAAGGAAGATCGTGAAGGGTGAATAATTAGTTCATATTTATGAATGGTCAACCAATTTGGGTGCCCAAGTCAACTCGGGGGGAGGGGGGGGGGTACAAAATCAGAATACATCAGTATAGGTCAAAGGTCGTTACTTCATGACAAAGCCTAATTAGGTAAGTTGGTGCTGGTCAATGTTTAGTCAGTCAGTGGAAGTTTACATTTAGGGGTTGTTGAAAAAAAAAATTTGGTCAGCCAAACATCTTGATATAAGGAAGACGATATATTCTCATAATCTAGAGAGGTATTATCTAAAGTAACAGAAAATTAATGCCTTGAATGTGTTTTTATTCATTTTTTGCCAGAGAATCGTTTAAATATTTCCCAGAAGCAGTTTGTCAAAGAAATTGACTTCACATTTTGTTCCCTATTCACCTTTTACTTTTTTTTTCGTTTTTTAAAGAATTCTTATTTTATTCCCTGTTTTCAGAAACTTCCTCTTTTTCTCGTTTTTTTGTTTGTTTTTTCTTTGCTTCAATGAGAACTGAATTAAGGCCATGTGCCGAGTGGGTCACGTGACCGGCTTCCTACATTATCGACACTTTTTTTTATATGAAAACTTAGTTTCACACGAAGAGCCACATCGAGTTGAAAATTTGGGATCATAAATAAGAAGCACTAAGAAACTCAGCTCTGGTGCTAAATTTTTATAATGATGAAAAAGGTTTTTCTTGTAAATAATTTATATTTTGCTTGGTTCATAATTATAAAAATTTAGGACCAGCTCCGCGTTTCTTAGTGTTTCTTATTTATTATCCTAAAGTTTCAACTCGATGTGGCTATTCGTATGAAAATAAGTTTACAAATAAAGAAAGTGTCGATAAGGTAGGAAGCCGGTCACGTGATCCAGTCGTCACTCGGCCTTAATAGAACCTAAGTAAGAAAATCCATCCATTTTTGGCTAAAAGTTTTTGTTTTGTTTCGTGGAAAGGTCTACTTTTATATTTTTAGTTCAGAATTCATCTCATGTGGTTAAAAATTCTACTACTCGGTTGAAAATTCAATTATTTTGTTGAAAATGTCACCACTTTATTAAAAAGTCATCTTATTTCGTCAAAAATTCAACTTTTGTTCAATTCAATTAACTTTTTCTATTTTGGGTTCAAAACTAAATCTTTCAACTAAAAATGTAACTATTCCATTTGCGGTTGAACAATTATCTTTTTTAGTTGAAGATTTAACTATTTGGTTGAAAATTAATCTTTTTTAGGAGAAAATTCAACTATTTGGGTGCAAGTTCATGTATTTTGTTGAAAATTCAGCTTTTTGGTAGCTAATTAATTTTTTTAGTCAAAAGAATCGTTTTTTAGTTGAAAATTCAACTATTTTGTTCTAAATTAACTTTTATGTTGAAAATTTACATTATCTCTTTGAAAATTCATATTTTTAAACTTAACTAATTTGTTGAAAATTCGGGTTTTAATGTGAAAATTAATTTTTTTGCCGGAAATTTATATTTTTAGTCGAAAAGGTATACTTCTTTGTAGAAAATTTATATTTTTTGTTGGAAAGTCATATGTTTTGTTGAGAAATCAACTATTCGGTCTAAAATAAAACTCTTCATCTGAAAATTTGATTTGTTTGCTTTTGTTATTAGAAATTCAACTATTTGTTTTGAAGTTGATCTGCTTTGCCGAAAATTCATTTCTTTTCAAGATCTATCTCTCCGACCGAAAATTTAACTACTTTGTTGAAAATTAGTTTGTTTTTCAAGATAAAAATTAGTTTTTTCTGAAAGCCTAACCATTTCATTTTTGGTTAAAAACGTATCATTTATATGTTTGAAATTTATGTATTTGTTAGAAAATTCGTGTATTATGATGAATATTTGTCTTCTTGGGTAGAAAATTAGTCATTTTTGGTTTCTAAATTAATCTTCTATAGCAGTCCTTTCTTAGTGAATTTTTTGAATTACATTTTGAAATTGTCGTCTTTTTAGTTTGAAAATTTAACTTTTGGATCAAAAGTTCAACTGTTTTCTTGAATTTTCGTATTTTCTGCTTGAAATTTCAACCATTCAATTGTTTACTTGACTGTTTAGTTAAAATGAACTTATTGCATTTTCATCATTTATTATAGAAAAAGTATTAGAATTTTCAGAAATTTCACACCTCAACTTTTCAATGGATCTCCACGTTTTGAGACACCCTGAAGCAGAAAATAATAAAAAATTTCATTTTTTGGTCAAACTATACAAGATAGGAAAAAAGATGAATCGACAAAAATTATGCTTCCAAAAATGATACACAAATTTCTTGAAAAGCACTTCTTGATAGGGCGCGTAGTTTTTGTTTTATTCAAGAAAAATAACATTTAAAATAAAAAAATAAATTTTTTGGAAAAACGACACAAGCTACAACAAAATTATTAAACAAAAATTGTGCACCTAAAACACATCTATAAATTATCTCGAAATTACTTATTGATAGGTTGCGTAGTTTTAGTTTTAATAGTAAAAAGTAATATTGTTAATAAAAAATTTAATTTTTGAACCAACGACACAAGCTATGGAAAAAATGAATGGACAAAAGTTGTCCGGCCAAAAAATAACTACATATTTGTTATTCATCATTCTTTTATGGGACGCGTAGTTTATGTTCCAATCGTAATAAAATAACAATTAAAATATATAACCGAAGGTTATGGTTTTATCCATCGAAAATGTTATTCAAAAGTCGAATATTCCGTTTTTACGCCAAACGACGACCGATACATAAAAAAAGTTCGAAAGAAAAATTGAATCTACTAGTTTTTTTTTTTGCTTTTGTACATCAAAAATGAATAAGTCGAAGATTTTAATTTTAAGCTAAACGATGACAGATTAGTAAAAAAGTATTGAAGGAAAATTGTAGCTTTGTAAAAGACCTATAATTTTTCTATTGACCATTTTTTTATAAGACTCGATATTTTGGTTTTATTTTTTCGAAATTACTACGAAAAAAATCGAGAATTAAAATTTTCAGGCAAGTAATGCAAAATATGGGGAAGTGTCTCATGAAGTAATTATAGCTTTTGAAAGGTCCTAAAAAATTTTCGAAATCATTGTTTGATAGGTTTTAATAGGTTTCAACAGGTGATTTCGGTTTTATTTATCAAAAATACTATGACAAAAATGTAAAATTCAAATATTGAATCAAACGACGTGAGATACGAGAAAAAGTCTTAAAGAATAGTTATTGCTTTCGAAAAGTCCTACAAAATTTGCTTGACCCATTTTTGATAGTACTTTTCATTTTGGTTTTATTCATCAAAAATACTGTGAGAAAATCGAAAATTCAAATTTCAAATCAGACGTCGTGAGATAAGGGAAAAAATTTCAACAAGTCATTGCAGCTTTCAAAAAGTTCTACAAAATTTTTTTTAACCATTTTTTGATAGGACTTGTCAGTTTGGTTTTATTTATCAAAAATACTATAACGAAGCCGAAAATTGAAATTTTGAGGCAAAATACTCAAAATATGGGGCAGATTTTTTGTTAAAAATTCGTCTTTTTGTATAGAAAATTCATTTCTTTTGGTAGAGAATCTTGTCGGGTTGAAAATTCAACTATTTTGTTAAAAAATGAAAATGCAATATTATGTATACTTGAATTTTCGAAAATTTGAAGCATTTCATATTTAGTTGAATATGCTATCCTAATTAATTTTCATATAAAAGAATAGATTCCCTATTATTGTCCTATTTTCGAGAAAAATTCCCCATTTCCCCTGTTTGAGAGCCAGCATTTTGGGTTGTGAAGCCTGATATTTTAATATTTGTAATTATTGTTGATAAGAGCAGAGGGCAAGATGAAACTATGGTCCTCTATAGTTTATGGACGAGGCCTAATTATTTTAATCACTACGATGATATTAAGGGTGCGGCATCTTTTTTTGCGGTTCGGTCTGTTTTACAGCGGCGGTCTTTCACACATCGATCAATCGCATTTCGAGGGTGGCAACAGCCAAAATTGCAGGGAACATAATCAATCACGGGTCGTTTTCGGCTGGCGGTTTTCGAAGGTGGGGGTAGACAGTTCGCATAGTTCCGAAACGGAAACGGTAATATCGCTGGCCCCGGGCGACCACTCCTTTGTCATTTTGTCATCCAGTGTAAGAATCTACCACTTCAACGCTGGAGTGAAAGAGATGGAGAGAGATGCCAAGACAACGGTTTTCAAAAGAAATCAATGTCTGAGATATTAAAATACCGTCGAGTATCATGCCTACTTTTTGTTCATTTTTTCCTTGCGTCGGTATGGCTTATCCCCTTGCTAATTAGTTTACAACCACGAAGGCGACCAGGGTCCATCAATTTTTCTTTTGTATAAGGAATTAGTACGATGAGTCGATATACTTTCTTGAATTATTAAAGCATCGCATCCTTCGTAGGTTTCGTAGCCTATTGAGACATTAATTAATTTCCTCTTCTCCCCCCCCCCCACTAGGGCACGAGGTAATGTTGGCTAGGGTTGGGGTAAAGTCGGCTAGGGCACGAAGTAAAGTCGGTTAGGGTACGAGGTACAGTTGGGCAGGGTGCAGGATAAAATCACCAAGGGTACGAAGTAAAGTCGGCTAGGGTACGAGGTAGGTCAGGTGACATACGGGGTAAATTCGACTAGAATACGAGGTAAAGTCGGCTAGGGTACAATGTGAAGTCGACTCGCGTATGGGGTACAGTTGTGTAGGGTGGAGGATGAAATCGGCTAGGGTACGAAGTAAAGTCGGCTAAGGTACACGGTAAAGTCAGGTTGAATACAAGGTTAAGACGTCAAGGGTACGGGGTAAAGTTGGTAAGGGTATGAAATGAAGTCGGTTAGCATACGGGGTAAAGTCGGCTAGCGTACGGGGTACAGTTGGTAAGGGTATGAAATGAAGTCGGTTAGCATACGGGGTAAAGTCGGCTAGCGTACGGGGTACAGTTGGGTAGGGTGCAGGATAAAATCGGCTAAGGTACGGAGTGAAGTCGGCTAGGATACTATAAAGGTTGCTAACCGGGGCTACAAAACCCAAAAAAGGTTGGTGATAAACGGAATAAAAGAAAAATAAGTTTCCAAAAACTCTTCTTTCATGCAGAAAATGATCGTGCATATGGATATCTATCCTTCCTTTTTTAGATTTTTTTGAACCTTGATGTTTCGATTTTATGCTAATGTTGATATTAAAAATTCAACTTATTTCTTGATTTTTTTTTAATTTAGAAAATTTAAGGAACACTTATTCTACAATTGAAAAATAATGTTCTCAAAATATAAAAAAAATCTATTCATATTTAGTTGAAAAGAAGAACATTTTTGACCCAACAACTAGCATAACAAAGTTTTGGCATTGTTTAGCTTTTACATCCTAACTGACTCGAAATTTTGAAATGAAACTTTTTACGAATTTCTAAAGTTTTCAATAAAATAAGAAATTTTTTTTTAAGATTCGTGAGACAATTTCAAATGATTTAAAAAAAAATTAATTTGAGGAGAAAATTGAAAATTGTTTCAAAACATTAGAAATGATTTGCCAATATTCTCAAAAACAATGTAGAAGATTTTAAAACAAAATTTTTTCTTTTTGCAAGATGGCAAAATTTTAGAAAAAATCAAAGAGAATCCAAAATTTTCTAAAGATTCTTTAAAAAATTTCAAATGATATTTTGTTTTGAAAAATCTAATTTAGAACATTATTTAACTAGATTTTGCAATATCTCGAGAGAATTTCAAAATTGTAAAAAAAGAATACTTTAATTTCCAAGGATTTTTAATAAATCTTAGGAAAAAGTCGAATAATTGCAAAAGATATTTAGAGTTTAGAAGATTTGAATATTTCAAAATGAAACTTTGAAATTTTTTAAAGATTTTGAAACGTTTCAAGATATAAAAATTTATACGATTCATGGGTAAAGTTTAATTGTTTTTCTATGCTGAGAAGTAATTTAAAGGAATTATGCAAGAAAATTTGGAAAAATCTCAAAAGATTTTCAACTCTTTCAAAAAAGATTCTGAAAGGTTTTAGGGACATTTTTTTCAATTTTGAAATATTTTTAAAAAATGGTAGAAAAAGTTCAAATAATTTGAAAAAAAATATTCAGAAGTTTTTAGAAAAGTGTCAAAAGTTATTAAAAATTTAATAATAATTTAAAGAATTCAAATCGATATGTAGGTTTACAAAGGTTATGAAATAAAATTTTAAACTTTTAAAGGATTTTAAATCTGGAAGGCTCTAAGGAAAATTTTAAAAATTTTGAAACATGCCTCACAATTTTCGGAATTATTTGATACAGTTCAAAAGATATTGAGCAACTTTAGAAATTTTAAAGCGATTGAAAATATTTCGAAACTTTTAAATATTGCTGAAAATTCATAATAAAAAAATTTTTTTTTTCAATTTTCTACAAGTCCTAAATATTTCTGAACTGACCTAACTTTTTCCTGAAATTTTGTACAATCCTTCGTAATAAAAGAGCTTACTTAAAAAAAAACTTACGAAATAAATAGTTATTCGAAATTTTTATTTTTTAAATATTATCGATTATTTTTCCCAAAAATTATAATATGGTGGAAATTTTGTTTCTTTGTTGACTGAAAAATCTTTTTTTTCAATTGAAATTTAACTATTTTATTGAAAGTTCACCTTTTTTAGTTGAATTCAACTGTTTTTGATCTAAAGTGAAAATATTTTCGGTTGAAATACCAATTTCAAATATTTCTAAAAACTTTGACAACATTTTTAAATTTTTTTGAAAATTTTCAGCATAATTATATTTATATAACTTTGCAAATAAATAGACAAAAATACTGAGGGACTAAATAGTTATTCAAAATTGTTGTTTTGTATTTACATTTTTTTTGTTCTCACTTTGGAATGCAACGTGCGTGTATAGCGTGCGATTGATTATGCTACTAAACATAAAAATAAGGTACCACAGACATTTCTTTAATAAGGATCAATTGATTCAACTATTTAAAAAATAGTATATTGTGTTGCGACTCAGCAAACCACGGCTTTGACGTCCCAAGTAGATGTTTGCAGCCCGAGGCGTACATACGCGCGCCGAAGACGCGCGCATAGCCGAGTACTGTAAGCAGCAAGTGAGGTGGTTGATGGTTTGCTGAGGAGTGACACACGATATTTTTTGCAAAAACAATATGGTTTTCGTATGCGAGTGTGTGTCGGGGGTGAAGCTTTCATGGGGGCGACGGGGTCTTGGGTGGTGCGCCGGCGGAGACGAGTAGCGGTGCCCCAGTTGAGATGGGGGGGGGGGCAAGGACCCCGTGAGAAAAATACAACAATCATTTTCAAGTTCTTCTTGCATATGAGGTGGTGAGCACTGCATAAACCCCATCTTGATTATCACTTGCCTCTTCACTTTCGCTCTTCCAAATTTTATAAAAAGAAAGTACTTCAAGTAGTTTTTAGAGTAAAAGTATTATTTTAAAGAAGAAAATTTTCTGAATTTCAATACAAAATTTTGTAATATCGTTCATTGTGAAATGATCGTTTTTTAGTCAAAAATTCAACTACTTGGTTGAAAGTAAAACTCTTGTGTTAAAAATTAATTTTTGTTGGTTGAAGATTCATTTTATTCGAAAATTTACCTATTCCAGTAGAAAATTTAATTATTACGCTTGAAATCCCGTTATTTTTGTGATTAAGAATTAGATTTTTAATAGAAAATTTGATTATTCTATTTTTGGTTCAAACATGTATCTTTTTTGGATGAGAATTCATATGAGGCGCGCGCATGCACACCTCGTACTGCAAACATCGGCTTCGGACGTCAAAAACATGGTTTGCTGAGTCGTAACACAATATACTGTTTTTACATTTTTTTCAAATAGGGTATCATTTTCTTAAAAAACGAAAAGAAACTTCCGGTGGATGATTTAGAAAATCTAAAAAAAAAGGATTTTATGAGGCACCCTAATAGTCGTATGTTAAACCTAAGTATTAGTTATTTTGTTCAAATTTCGTCATATTCTTATAAAATAAAAGTTCCATGAGTTAAATTCGACATAAATTTCAATCCGTAATTGAAACTTGCCTTATTTTCTTGGTGTATCGTTGCTGTTGGTCGTTTTCCCTTCGCTAATGATTCCTCAGACTGTCTATTTATCTTCTGAATATCCTGTTTATATTTGCTCCCGTCTGAAGCGGAAATAATGTAGAGGACGAAAGCTAGGAAGCAGATTCGTAGGTTGAAATATGGCACATTTGATGCTAGCACGATCGTCATAATCGACCTGATTAAAGCATACATATTTTATCAACTGATTTTGCGAAATCAGTACAGTATCTTCAGTTATTATGAGACACAAATTTCAATATTCAATGTTAAATTAATTATTGTTTATACACGAGTAACATTAAAAATATTAACAATTTAAGCCATTTGGAAAAAAGGGGCCTAAGTTATGTTTCAGTTCAATTGAAACTAAATACGAGAAAAGGGCCTGTTATACGAGGTCTGTCCGGAAGATATCCGACCTTGTGCTATAACTTTGTACCAAGTTGTGCTATTGACAAACAAAAAGTATTGACTCTTTATAGCGGACCTCTGTGAGGCCCTCCACTAAGTAAGATGGACCTGCGAATATTTAGTCGACTAGTATACGCAGTTGCGTAAACGTCTAATCATGTACGCGTCGCGTTTCAGGATGACGGAACGCACCGAACAAAGATTGTGCATTAAATGTTGCTAAAATCTTAGAAATTTATGTGCGAAAACCATCGTTATGATTTAGAAAGTGTATGGTGATAACTGTAAGTGATAGTCAAATTAAAGAGTGGTCTAAGCAATATAAAAGTGGTTGTACCATAGTGGAAAGTTAACTTCGCTCTGGTAGGCCCGCAACGGGCAAAACCTCAGAATTTGGAACGAGTGCAACTTTCAAATAATGGAAATCATCGTTTGAGAGTGAGAGAGATAGAGAAAGACCTCGAGATTCCAAAAAATTTTGTTTTGGTAATTTTAAGTGGAGATTTGGTGTGCTTCTGAAAGTATTGACCAGACCTAACTCTTACTGCCAGTGAACTAAAAGGTCGCATACTTTTAGGACAGACATCGTATATTCTCCACTAACCTCTAGAATAAAAATTATATTAATAATCTCTAATTAATCTGAAAATTGATTAAAAAGTATGATGTTGGCCGACAAAAGCATCTAAGTCATTTTTAAAATGTTTTGCTCATGATAAAGGTTTAAATATATCTTACGATATAAATGGGGCGACCCTTATCAAAAAGCAGAAAATAAGTTTCACCACGTAAAAGGACAATCATTTAATGAAATAGAAAAATAAAGCGAATTAGAATGCTCTTTGATAAAGAAAAGTACTAGCTAAATCATGAATTGTATGTCATTGTCAAAAATGGATCTCAGTGTCATAAAAACAAAAAACAAATTTCGATAAACGTCGCTCGGAAAAGGGGACTAAATAAGCTTGAAAAGTTTTATATTTTTAACATTTTTCTCTAATATTTTTTAAATCATGAGCCTCAAGTAACAAATAAATAAAGGAAAATTATTAAGTAATAAGGACTACGGAAAACTGCCTTATTTCCCGAAATGTATACAAAATCTGGATCATCAAAAAGGAATCTTAGCAGAAAAATGAGTTAGATCCCATTTCCTCTGTGAGAAATGATTTTTTTAATTACATTAATAATAATTAATAATAAATTTAATAATTAATTTCAAACTAAAAACATTGAAAATTCAAAAAAATGTATTGTATAATTCTGAATTAAAAACGTTCCAAATTAATTTTATAATGGATTAAAATTTGAATAAATGACAATATTCCGAACGGAATTGAAAGGAATTAATCTAGAATCGTTTATAAATTAAAGCCTCTCAAAGTTGAACAACTTGACATTTGAAGAGATTGCAATTGAAAAATCTTGAATCAGAAGCTCTCGAAATTAAAAAATTGCAGACTAAAATTTAAAAAATTGATAAATGTATTTGAAAAAGTGTGGAAATTTTATTATTCCTAATTCGAAGCATTTAAAATTCAAAAAATTTATCCTAAATTGAATAGTATGGAAATTTATTCATTTTACATTGAAATCTAAAGAAAAAAACAGTCATAAAACAATAAAGAATTCAAAATTTTCAAACTAGAATTTTAAAAATTTGATCATTTAAAATTTGAAGGTATTAAAATTGCATTATTTCCGATTAAAGGCGTTCATAGTTGAATAATTTGAAATTTTTAAGTTTTGAATTTAATTAATTTTCTATTAAAAATTTGTAGAATCTCCTTATTTTTAAGGCTTCAATTTAAGAAATTATTGTCTTTAGGTTTCGTTTTTTTATATCTATTGTTTAATTGAAAACCCTTTCAACTGAAAATTGTTAGACTGTCACGTCTTTCAATCAGAAATTTAGGAGTGAAATTGTCCTAAGATTTTTAATATTTGAATTAAAATTTAAAATATAATGAAATTTGACATTGGAAGCCTATAAAAATTAATAACGTTCAGACCAAAAATTTTCGAATTTGAGTTTTGAAAGCAAAAAAACTGTACTTTCAAAACCTCAAAAATTAAACTGTTTCAGATTTGCGCATTCAAAGCAACCTATGAATTAAAAAAAAAATGAAAGAATTTCTAAGAATGGAAACCATATTAATAATAAGTATCATATCTTGTAGTATCAAGTGTCATTAAAGTGATTGGATAGATTTTTTCACTTAAAAATTTGATTTCTCTAGAAAAATATCACTGTCATTTTCACAATTCTAAATTAAGGAATTTGAAATATTTTGAACATTTAAATATCCATTATTCTAAACACTTTGAAAATTAGATGCTTTTTAATTGCAATCTTTTGAAATTAAAAAATTGGAACTCAATTTAATCTCTTAAATAAAGTGATTGTTGGTAAAAACTAATAAAGGCAGAGTTAAAATCGCAAATATTCTATTATACATTGTGCCTAATTATTGTCAACAATTTATTCAGACAAATAAATCAGTATGACATTTTGGTTTAGAAAAAAATTATTTGGCCCTAAAATCATTGTAATATAATATTAAAATGGTATAAGAAACGAAAAAATGTCATCACATAAAAATGGATAAACAACTCATCAAGTTATAAACAATTTTTTAACATATGGAGTTTCATGGACAAACCAATTCTACGAGAAATATTACATATAGTCCATGTATTAGATAATTTTTTCTCAATAAACTGATATACTGTTTAATACGTTCAAATAAATCGTTTATAATAATTTATATACAATTTATAGTAAAATATTTGTGATTTCTAAGACTACTGTGATGGTTCTGATTAATAATTACTCTTAACAGATTCATTTACAAATAATAAATTACGTGATTGAAATAAACAATTTCGCCGCTATATTTGTAAAAGAAGTGTTGAAAACAAAAAACAAAAAAACCTTAGCCTCCTTGCTTTTTTTTTAGAAATTTATTTCTGAACCAAACACACATCTTCAATTTTTCCGCCTAAATCCATTTTTGGTCCACAGTACGAAGGGGCAATTATGGACCATAATATTTGTTTGTTAAAAAAAAGCATGTTCACATTTTCTGTTGAGTCAAGATCCTATGGAAATCTTTGTTTGGGCAATTGCGAAGTATAATAAAAAAATTAATATTTAGTATAACCAACATTTCCCTATTTTTCAGTCTCTGCCACAAAAATTTCGATATATTATTGAACAAAAAAATCTCTAAAGCACCGAATATTCACTAAAAAGAATTTTAATAAAAGTTTGATTTTTTAAATTTGATCCATCATTTTTTTCCTGAAAATATGGCATCTCACTTTTTTCAATAATACAACAAAGATAGCAAATTTTTTTGCATATTTTCCATATGCATTTTCGATTCTAAAATATCCAAGTAGAAATTTCTTAAATTTCCTGCCTTCATGATTCGACAGTCGCTAATTTCTGAATTTTTTCGGCCTTTATAGTGAAATTTCCAATATTTGCGCGTAGAGGGTGGCAGTACAGAAATAGATAACCAACAAAATGGGACTTTTTCAAAAGACCGAAAAAACATCTTCTAAAATCGAAATCACTATTTAAAAATAAAGCTAATGCCCACTCTTGAGTCGACGTTTTGCTGATTTCAGAACAAAAAAGTTGCTTCTAAAAACATTATTCAGATTCGAGGAAATGGATGTTGAAGGCCTAATTGCGGATTGCAATGTAAAATTCAATTTTTAGTTTGAAAATAAAATAAATGTAAAAATATTTGCCAATTCCAAGAAAATCTACTGAGACTTTTAAGATTAATACTTCATGAGTTTTAAAATCGGCTAAAAATCCCATTAAAAAATCGTTAACTTACAATAATTTCAAGATATATCAAAGCTGAAAAGGCTAAACTGCAGCCCTTGACTTATAATCCAATAAAAAGTACACTGTACGCTTTAAATTGACCTAGTGCAAAATTTCAAAAATTTCACCATATCAACACAAAAAAATTAAAACCTTTTCGATCCATAATTACCGCGGTTAAAGGTATTATTTTTGAATCCTATTTTAAAATTTAAGAAATCTGCGTTGTTGAACAAAATGAGAAAATAAACATTATTCTACAGACTGAAAGTTATAGGTAGACAAAAGCCTCTTAGAATTGACTGCTTTGATTCAATTCTCTCCACGAAGTCTTTCCTACTATAAATCTACTCGCGCAACTGTTACAGTTGGCCGTACGCAGATACGTATATCTACGTTTAAGTATCTAACGACCTATTAAGCCCCAATGCTTGGAAAGGCATTAATTTCAAGAGGGGCATAACTTTTCTGTCACAATTTGCATCCCCTGTTTCTTAAAACACTGGGAAATTAAAAACGTCCGATCGTAAAACTCGAAAAAGAGTTGAAATTATGACTGCTCCCGCCTTCGGAATCATAATCGGAAATTTTCTATTCGCCGAATTTAAGGTGCTTCAAACGAGTCTGGTTTAAGAATCATACAAAATACGGTTACAAGGATGAATTTGTTGATGTAATATTTTCAACACATAAGCTAAAGGCTTATACATGTGCATGACTAGAGCCATTTTTTGAAAAATGATCTTGTTATTTTTTTTTGTTAATTGAAAATATGCTGAACATTCTGCGTCTGAAAATAGGCAACACGCCACTGCGCGAAACCATGGTGATCCGATAACAGACACAAATGTAGAATCAAGTATGCACCGCTTTACCTGACAAGCGCCGCTTAGCCCCGGTTTACGGTAGTTTTTAAAAATCATGTAATGATTGTAGAATCAAAAATGTAGATTAATTTTTTTCTTTAATATGTCACTCAAAAACTTTATTTAGGTCCTTTGAAGTGACAAGGTTCCATCTCGGAGAGACCAAATGAAATGGTGCTAATGCGTGGAGACAAAATGAAAAGGTTCTAACTCGCGTGGTGAACTCTAGAAGCTTCGACATCCCATATAAATTGTATTGTGAACATCAGCGCCCTCAACTTTATAGCACCGTATCATTGCATCTCCACGAGTTGAGACCTTTTCATATGGTTTCTCCCAGATGGAACCTTGTCATTTGGATACGTCAAAATCACTCAAAATAAGCCAGCTTTATCCAGTGCATTCATATTGAAAAATTAATATATACTACTATTACTATTATATTATTAACTGTTTTGAAATAAAAGAAATTTCCAATGATGTTTTATATTTTCATTTACACTCTGTCGTGTGAAAAAATAATCTTCAATAACGTTTCACTACTTTAACTTCAAAACTTGGATTATATAAAAATAATTTCAAAATAAAGAATTCGCTTATATTTCAAAAAAGAAACATGTTCTTATATTTAAATAACATTGAAAAGATTCTAGAGATATGAAATTTTAGATTTAACGACTTTTATTAATAATACAGAAACTTTTTTAATTAATTATGAAAATTAGTTAATATTTTATCTAATAGAATATTGAATAAGAGATCGTGTAGAGATGAAGAAAACATCTAATATTTGTTTACGATTTTGAATTCTAACATTTCGAAAAAATCACCAAACTGATTTTTCAAAACGCATCTATCCCCAGTTTTCTTTATTAAGATTTTTTTATAAGTTCGAGATATATCTTCAAAAAGAAGGGGAAGTATTTGTTGTATATTGACTTTTCGTAAAATTAAAATGTAGCATTTGTTTTTCAAAGAAAAATAAATAAAATAAGATGACAAGTATTTTACTGTTTGAGAAAAAATAATTTTCGCAAAGTTATGAGTATATAAAATTTTAGGGTTGTTCTCCAAACAACAAAAAAACAAGTTCTTTCTTTAAGCCTTTATAACTTTTGACCTTGTCCTCTTTCTAAATTCATAGAAAATAATAAAATGGGTTGGTTTTTCTGAAAATATTAAAAGCCGATTTTCCTAAAAGCTCCACATTTGGCACTCAAGTCACTCTTTTATGATATTTTGTATCGCTTGTGACAAAAAGTAAAAAATTGAGCTCTGGGGTTTACTATTAAATTTGACTTTATCTTCTTCATAGATTTTGAAAACATAGAACAATTGTATGAAAAACCCCATTTTCTATTTTAAACAATATTTTTTTCAAATTCATGATTTTATGGGGAGGAGGCGAACAAAAAAGTAATAAATCCATTTTTGGACAAAATTAAGATAAGAATTGCTTCTGCCTGTTTGAAACATCATCAATTCGATTATCAAACTTAAGTCAGCGAACAAAATTGTTTCTTCCCGGTTTTAACGTCTATCGATAAAGTAAAATAAATTTGAAAAGAATAGTATTTTAGGATTACAGATCAGTCTCGTAAATAGTACAAGATTGGTAAACATGTAAACACAATGGAAAATTCATAAATACTTTTCAATAATACTCTTAAAATATATACCTTACAAAAACTAAAAAATTTGATCTTTCAAATTAAAAACACATATAGTAATCATATAAAATTATCTTTCGATTACATATCTAAACAAGAAATTGTAAACTTATATCATAAGAACATGAATAATCAGGGAAATATGCCTTTGCTAAATCAAAAACAAATGAATCAATCTTTGTTTTGGTAAAAATTTCAAGACAGTAAGCAATTAAAAAGTTTTTTTTAAATTTCATTTATATTACAGCCCTACAGATTATAATGATGTACTATATTATACAATTTGAATCAAAACAAAAGTAAAACCGGTAAATGAACAGTTTTGTAAGTCATTTGACAAATATCAAAATAACGTAAAAATTGTCTAAACAAATAACTCTTATTTTTTTATAACAATGATTACACAGGACCACAAAATCTGAACCCTTGCAACATGGACCAAACTAGATGGGTCTTATGTTTTCGGGGTCGCTGAATTCGAATGCGTTGTCCGTTTGGTTCCATCAGGTCAAGGTGAAATTCAGTTCAATGTCAAACTTACAAAATTCATCGCTTACCAATTAGGTCAGGGTAACTATAGGTTTTTGAGGTCCCTGAATTCAAATCCGTTGTTCGTTTGGTCTTATCAGATCAGGTTCAAGGTCAATTCAAGGTCAAACTGAAGAAACAACGGATTTCAACTAAGCGACCCTGAAAACCTGTAGGTACTCTGACTTAATTGGTCAGCGATGAATTTTGTAAGTTTGACCTTGAACTGACCCTGACTCTGACCTGATGCGACCAAACGGACAACGGATTCAAATCCAGCGACCCCGAAAACCTATATGTACCTTGGTTTATTAGGTAAGCGAATAATTTTGTAGGTTTGACCTTGAATTGACCTTGAACCTGACCTGATGGGACCAAACGTACAACAAATTTGAATTCAGCGACCCCAACAACCTGTAGGTACTGTGAATTAATTGGTGAGCTATGAATCTTGTAGATTTGACCTTGAACTGACCTTGACAACGGATTTGAATTCAGCGACCCCGAAAACCTATAGGTACCCTAACTCAATTGCTTAGCGATGAATTTTTTAAGTTTGATCTTAAACTGAGCATGACCCTGACCTGATGGGACCAACCGGTCATGTAACATGTATTTCAGAAGTATTAACTAATACCACGATTGAGAAACGTTGATTTAATTATATTCACTGGTCATTAATTAAATAATGTTGTTTTGATATAATATTTAAATTTCTATTTATTTTTCAGTAAAAATACTTATAAATACGGAAATCCGATAGAGGCGTATAAAGGATAAAAAATCGAGACCCAACAATGAAATTTTGGAGGATTTTTCTCCTTACTGATTTCCTTATTTCAATCTGCATCCCATTTGAAAGGAGAGGTACAAAAAAGCGGAAATTATCCTTCTCATTGGGAGCCATAACGCTCTCCACTTCTGAAGTGAGTGAAAACGAGTCGACGTGCAAGAAAATCGAAAGAATTTTAGGGGGATGGTTTCGCCCAAAAGGCAGGGGATGCAAACGGAGAACAGAATTGGTTTCAAACGTCTAGCCACCCTGAGGCAAAACCCCTCCTCTTTCTTTTAGGTATCATACTAGACTTTCAAGAGCACTTTCAAATTTTTCGTCTTTTTTCAAATAAAGTAGGAACTCTTTTCTCGCACTTTTTGATACTTATTTCTAAAATGCACTACGTCTTGGAAAGAAAATTGACGGCCCGGATACAATAAGGACCTGAATGTTAAATATCATTGTGCATCTTTTTTTAATTAGAAAAAAGTTGTATCTTTCTTAGTTTAAGGATTACAGTAAAAACTGACTTTTGGAAGAAAACAAGATTTTTTTCAGTCATTTAACTCGAGCCCAGTTTATCAGTGTTTGAAAGTTTTAAATAAAATTTTCAAAGATTATACCTCAGCGGGTTGTCCGCCTGATGTAATAATCAGAATTTGAACATTTTTTTTTAAGAACAAGTTTTCTATGGCTACGTTTACCTAGGGTATTTCAAATGGGCAAAACAATTTAACATCAAATATTCGGAAAAGGGTATTATAATTATTTTTGGAAAGTTTCATATCAAAATATTGAATAACTTAGGAGCAGTAATGATTTTAGTTTATGATAGCGCTTGAGTTTTTGAGTTTACTATGAGCTCCGGGGCGCAGTGCTGAGCCACAGTAAAAATTCCCTGATTTTTCCCTAAACAATTTTTCATTTTTCCTGACCATTACCATTTAAATACCGGCATTAACTTTTTTCTAAACAAAAAAATGACTTTTCTACCATAAAAGATGATTTATTGATAAAATTCTTGAATTTTAAACAAAATCATTTAATTTTCTACCTGAAAACACAAATTATCAAAAAAAGGTGTAATAGTTGATATTTAAACCTAAACAAATGAAATTTCATTTAAAAAACAAAATCTTCAAACCAAAAAGATGAATTTTCAACAAATGAAGATTTTTCACTAAATAAAGAAAAAAAGTTAATCTAAATTGTCCAACCTTCAAGTAAAAAGACGAATTTTCTGTACAAAAATTGATTTTTCAACCAGAAAATATAAATTATCAGCAGAAAAATGAATTTTCAAGAAAATAGTTAAATTTTCAAACAAAGAGATAAACCTTCCTTCAAAAAGATCAATTTTCAACAAAGCAATTCAACTTTTTCCCACGCAGTTATATTTTCAATTAAAAAAGATCAATTTTCAATAAAATAGTTAAAATTTCAACCAAAGAGATGAATTTTCAACTAAAAATATGAAACTTCAACAAAAAAATGATTTCTTAACAAAGCGGTTCAATCAAAATTCAAACAAAATATTTAAACCAAGTAAATTAATATATCAACGAATGCAACTATTTAAAAAGTTTATAAAGTTAACTGAGAACCGATCTTTTCAGAACATCAACGAAGTCTAGGGATTTCTACGTCTCAGTTAAACAATTTTTATAAAGATGTTAAGAATCGTAATCTCAAACAACTTATCTTGTGAAGAAAATTATGCAAAAAAGGTTTCACCAAACAAAATAGGTTTCCCATCATCAGTATGTCCAGAAATAATAGGGAGAAATAAGAAAGAATGAGTGAGACTACCGGTGGTTGCAAACGTTTTTTTTTTTTTGTTAAGTCTTTTTGTATAATTCGTTCCACAAGATGACAAGATGATGAATCGAAAAGCTCCATTTATTGAATTCGAAGAGTGACAATGTGTGTGTTTGCACTCGAGGATACACAGGGACTGAAATATACCTAATTCCGCTAAAGACTTAGTTGCATTTAGCTACGTCTGGTCAAATAAAAATATTAACATTTCCAGAGTAATAGTGATGAACTTGAAATCTCGATTCATTTTTGCGCTCAGATGGATGGTTATCCAAGCATCAGCTTAAGAGTTTTTCCGTCAAAATCTGTGACATTTTTAAGAAAAAAAAAGAAAGTTTCTCCAAATACCTTAAAGTTTTAAAGTCAGCCTTAAATATCTTTCAGAAACAAAATAAAAGTTTTTCAATTACTGTTTCGATATCTGAAAAAAGCAACATTTTACCTCAAATTTGATTCATTATTAGAAATAAAGCTGTTACAATGAAACCCATTTGAAAACAAGAACGTACAAGTGGACGTAAAAAAGTATGTATAAAAGGAAATGCAAGAGGACGTACAAAAGGACATGCCAAAGGACATCCCAAATTGGGATACAAAATGACGTACTGTGGTACGTCCTTTTATACATACCTTTCTACGCCCTTTCGGACGTCCACTTTTTCAAGTAGGAATAGAAAGCTGAAAATTGTTGCACCTGAAAATCAGTGTGCAATTTTTTAGTGCATAAGCCTGATCACGTCCAGCTAGGCATTCATTTGTTAAACTTGAGGATAGGAACGACAAGAATTTTGTACTGTGTAAAGTCCTTTCCTGTTTTGTTTTGATTTTGTAAATGAGGCTCAAAATTCGTAACTTTTTTCGCATCGCAAACAAAAAGGAACCTTATTCTCATAGGTTGAATAAAATAAAAATTTAAAGCAAAATAATAATAATATACTTCAAGTTCAGAAAATAACGAAACTTCTTCAATTGTCCAAATTGCAGTAAGTTTTTCTTCAAATTTTTCTAAATTTTCATAAATGCAGCCAAAGCCCCCAGTTTGACAAGTTTATGGTATCAAAGGCAAAGTCAGAGTTTCTTCTGATATGTCTCGTTTTCAGGGGAAAACTTAAGTATCTTCCAATTTCGTCTTCAAAAAGAGAACGAAAGTTTTTCATTTTGTCTCGTTTTTTCGATACATATTAAATATTGCTTCGAAATTTGCTCATTTTTTAGAATAAAAATGAAATTATCTGCATTTACTATTATATTTCTTGAAGAAAAATTTCATTCAATTTTTTGTTTCGTTTTTAGAAACAAATATAACAAAAATCAAGTAGATCTATGACTTTTCTGTTTTACATTTAAATCTTGTTGAAAAGTTAATTTCGCGTTCTTTTCCTATCTAGGTTTTATTTAAATGAAATGTGTTTTTGAAACTTCGCACTGATTCTCCATCACACTTTTCAACTGACATTTGAGAAAAACAGGACCATTCAAAATGTTCTCACTTTCATACTTACATTCAGGAAACATTGTTCTTGTGCTATTTGGGGCAAAAAGGTCTTCTACCTAGATTGAAAATAATTAACCTATATTTGGTAGACGGTGTACCATGGCTCACAAAGAATCGATAAGACTAATTTAAAAAATATTGAGGCTAATATTGTCAAAACGCATAAAAGAATATTCCGTTTTGCCTTTCCGATGGTTGGCAGGTATGCAAGTATGCATCGTCTGTACTTTAACGTCTATAATACCTAAACAATGGCTACAGTTGCTAACACTGACATTCAGTATGTTTATACAAAAGTAACGCTCAAAGGTTAACGAAAATGTTCCTGACAGATAAACCAAGTAAATTAATATATCAACGACTGCAACTATGTATTTAAAAAGTTTAAAAAGTTAACTGAGAAACGATCTTGAAAGAACAGCAACAAAGTCCAGGGTTTTCTGTGTATCAGTTTAACAGTTCTAAGAATGATATTCAGAAACGTAATCTCTAACAAGTTATCTTGTGTAATGAATCAGGCAAAAAAGGTTTAACCAAGCAAAATATGTTTCTAGTCATCAGTATGTTCGCTTTATTAGGGACAAATTTAAAAGAACGAAGAGGGAGAAAGAGGAAAGAATCAGTGAGAGCACTGATGGTTGCAAACATGTTTTTTGGATAAGTCTTTTAGTATAATTCGTTAGACAAGATGATTATGTAAGAGATTATGTTTCTAAATATCGGTCTTAAAAGTTGCTAGAAAGCACCATTTATTGATTTCGAAGGGTGACAATGCGTTTTTTTGCACTCGAGGATATACAGGGAGTCAAATAGCGTGGTCTTGTGAATTGTTCATTTTTGTAAATGTGTAAACAAAAACATTTTGTCTTTAAAGTCCTAATTTCGCGAAGAATATAATCTCATTCAGATGTGTCTAACTTTCTAGGTTAGTTTTAGAAAGAACATCGATATGAGCTTAAATCGTTCTGGCTTCCTGTGGGCTACTTTCCCCTGCATACAATTTTTGTTTTGGTTTCGAAATCTAACGGAAAAACTTGCTTATTTTTACAAATGCATTTAAAGTATTATATTGGATTGTATAAGTGCGGAAAAAATACCCCAAATTCCTTCGTTTCTTTACTCCTATTATTAGAAACTTATTTTCGAAATTCCTCCAAAAATTCTTTGAAAGACAACAAATGAGTCACATGGACCCGACTGCGAGCTCAAATCCATCAAGAACATTTTAGCTAAATATATAATTGTATGTGTGAAAACAAATTTTGTAGCAGAAAAATGAACTTTTACGACTTTTGTTACAATCTCTTGCAAACGTGAAATTTAAAAAGTCTATTAGAATAAATTCATGTAGGCAATTTTACATAAACTTCAACTTAACCTTAGAGAAATCCGCATTTTCAAGATGGCAACTTCTATAAATTGGTATTGTAGGATCCTAGGGAATCATTTTGTCGATATTGGATCCGAAAGAGATATGGTTCTTCGCTTTTTGCATCAATATACACGGCACTTATATATACACTGTTTGAAATTTCTGTAGGGATTTTCAGAGAAGCGTCACTGAAGTTTTATGCAGGAACCGTTTCTAAATTTTCCTAAACTATAACAGGAATTTCAGCAATGGTGACTGCATGAAGCTTCAGTCACATATTTCAGAAAATTCTCTTTCAGTAGGAATTTTCAGTTACTTTAACTAAAAATTTCAAGGGTTACAAAATTTTTTCCGTTCATTAATTTTAACATAAGACATGTAGTCTATATTTGTCATGAGAATATAAATAGTAATAAAATATAAGTAAAATTAATACAAGCGGCTTCTTATGTGTCTATGTCATAATAGTACGTACACTCTTTGTATCGAATATATGATCAAAGTCCATCTTTTATGATAAGAAGTTTATCATCTTTACATTTGATTTATATTTGAGTATATTATATAACATAGATATATACGTTGTTATTATTCAATTTATACAAAAATACTTACTGCCTGGGCGCTTTTTTTCTTATCTTTTAAGATTTGCCAATTCAAAATAGCCTAAATATCAGATTTTCAACGAAATACTTTTTTAAAAAGATTAGGATATGCATATAACGTGCCTAATTTAAAATGACTTGTGAATGTAGAATAGGGTTGGAAAATATAAATGTAATTGCAAACAATTTTTCTTTTAATAGAATCTTTTAACACTAGAAGTAACGGCATGTTCTGATGATTTTTAAATGATTTCTGAATAATTTTTTTTTATAGAGCGCATCCAATATTTCCGAAAAAATTGTCAAATACTCCTATTCATAAATAATTTAAAGTCACATAACGCCATCTTTCTGCAAGCAACCGCTGCGGAGATTTACCAATTTAAAAATCGAAAGGGGTCAACTGACCCTGCTCGGTACTTCTAGTGTTAATTAAGTTTTCTTTATTTTTCGAAACAACAATGCAATCGAAATCGCATTTTCGCTATCTTATTCAACGAAAATCGTCTCAGAATAGATTATCCTTCAATTTTGTGAAACGTTTCTGCGTTAGTAAGGAATACTGTGTTAAGAAGGATGTCGTCTACTCAAATATAAATCAAATGTGAAGAAAAAAAACTTCTTATCATAAAAGATGGGCTTTGATAATATATTTGATACAAAGAGTCTACGAACTATTATGACATAGACACATAAGAAGCCGCTGGTATTAACTTCACTTATATTTTCTTACTATTTATATTCTCCGAACAAATATAGACTACATATCTTATGTTAAAATTAATAAACGGAAAAAAATTTGTAACCCTTGAAATTTTTAGTTACAGTAACTGAAAATTCCTACTGTAAGGGAATTTTCTTGAATATGTGACTAAAGCTTCATGCAGTAACCGTTGCTGAAATTCCTGTTATAGTTTAGGAAAATTTAGAAACGGTTTCTGCATAAAACTTCAGTGAAGCGTCTCTGAAAACCCCTACAGAAATTTCTAACAGTGTATATATAAGTGCCGTGTAGATTAATGCAAAAAGCGAAGGCCCATATCTCTTCCCGATCAAATATCGACAAAATGATTCCCTAACATCCAAAAATACCAATTTATAGAAGCTGCTATCTTGAAAATGCGGATTTTTTTTTAGATTAAATTAAAGTTGATGTAAAATTGCCTACATGAATTCATTTCAATACACTTTCTAAAAGTCACGTTTTAAAGAGATTGCAACAATAGTCGTAAAAGTTCATTTTTCTGCTACAAAATTTGTTTTCACGCATACAATTATATATTTAGTTAAAATTTTCATAAGGGCCTCAGTAAGGTCCATATGATTCATTTGTTGTCTTTCAAATAATTTTTGGAGGAATTTTGAAAATAAGTTTCTAATAATAAGAATGAAGGAGCGAAGGAATTTGGGGTATTTTCGGCAAAACTAGGAAAAATTTTCTGGCAGAAGTTGGACAAGTTACAAAAAATGGATTGAATCAGACATTATGTTCCGCACTTATACAATCCAATATAATACTTTTAATGACTTCGTGAAAGTAAGCAAGTTTTTCCGTTAGCTTTTGAAACCAAAACAAAAATTATATGCAGGGGAAAGTTGCCCACAGGAAGCCAGAACGATTTAAGCTCATATCGAAGTTCTTTCTAAAACTAACCTAGAAAGTTAGACACATCTAAGTGAGATTATATCCTTTACGAAATTAGGACTTCAAAGGCAAAATGTTGTTGTTTACACATTTACAAAAATGAACAATTCCCAAGACCATGCTATTTGAGTCCCTGTATATCCTCGAGTACAAAAAAAACGCATTGTCGCCCTTCGAAATCAATAAATGGAGCTTTCTAGCTACTTTTAAAACCGAAATTTAGAAACATAAATTTTTTTGCATAGTCATCTTGTCTAACGAATTATACAAAAAGACTCAACCAAAGAACATTTTTGCAACCATCAGTGTTCTCACTGATGGTTGCAAACCATATTCGTCTGTAATATACGCATAAAGATTTTTCTTGGAATTTTGATTTGACATACCTTAAATTTTCAAAAATCTTTTCGAACCTTTTTCAAGAGTTTTCGGAAAATTATATTTATAAAAACTTAAAAACAAATTAATGGTAATTCTAATTTTTCTACAAATTGTTTTTTCTACAATGTTCTACAAATTTTTCTTGTGCATATTTTATTTGATAAATTTTACCTATTTAGACCATTTATTTTACAATAAGATTAAAATGGCGCGAAGAGATTGTATTAAACTACCTTTTGGTGTCATTAACTCATTTGGGTCAAAAAAGTCTATGCTCTAAAGCCTACGGCTTTAGGCTCACGAAATAATTAATTTAATCAATTTTGCGACTTTCTTGCAATATTGAAGTATAGTAATGGGAGCCGAATTCTTTATTAAATTATTGGAAGAGATTCTTGAATTTAATGGGCAGATGTATGTTTGAGCAAAGAGAAGAGGTACTTGAGCAAGAAATGTGTTCTCGTTTCCTTTTCGTAGCCAAGTCTCATCTCACAAATCCTATTCTCTTCCTTTTCCTTTTATGCGGAGAGTGATTCCGGCCATGAACTGGAAGATTCGAATTCAGAAGGGGAGAGAAATGGAGGCAATCTAACTCATAAAGGATCAATTTGAAAAATATTCCATTCTATTGACATCTCATTATATCTATCGACGAGTCCCTTAATTTCAAAGACGAAGAAACGAAATATATCTTCCCTTGTGCGATAACATTTCAAATATCGACTGAATCGGTCTTATATTATTTGTGGATTGCTTTTAATTATTACAATATTCGAGTTTGAATATTTTAAAAAACTTAGTCAAAGTAGGCCCCGCGCGCCTACAAAGAAGGGTCTCGTAGCCTATTAAGACGTAGATTAAGTCGCTTAAGTCTCCCCTTTCCATAATTTCCTTCCCCTAATACCCCTCCATTCGCCCATTTCCTTCCCCCTCCCATATTAGCCCTCCTCTTTGTTCCCCTACTTCTTCTACTTACCCTCATTTCCCTCCCTTCCCATCCTTACTTCCTCCGTCTTCTCCCTCCTCTACTTCCACTTTTCACACTTCCCCTACTTCCCTACCCCTCCTTTTCCACCCTCACTCCCTCTAACTCCCGCTCGCTGGCAAAAAGTACGACGGATGAACGGGAACCCTAATAGAAACAAAAGATAAAAAAAGATCCAAACATTATGGAAAAATACATACCAATTATAATAAAAGTAATTTTTGTTTGTCATCTGGAATGACGGTTTTTGATACAAAAAAAATCATAAAGAAATAGAATTAATTAAAAATTCAAGAAGTAAATTTTTTGCACCAAAACTCTCTATAAAATTATTAACAATGAGTTACATATGTTTAATTATATTAGTTAAAATATAGATAGTGTCTATACATCGGGACACAAGCAACACCCGCTTCCCTTTTCCAGCTTCCCCTTCCCCTTGCCAGGTCCATACGTTTAGACTCGAGTGTGTTATAAATGTACACAAACGCACGAACTGTTCGGATAATTGAAATAACTAAGTGAACAGTTTTTAGTGTTTTGTAGCCCCGGGCAGAAACCCTTATAGTTTCCGTCTTGTGTCCGTTCGTCTGTCCGTAAATCGTACTTTTTTCAAAAAAGGGAAAGTGAGGGGAAATTATGGGAGGGGAATTATAGCAAGTGAGAAGAAATTAGGGTAGAGAAAGTACGCGAAGTGAGGGGAAATGAGGGAAGGGGAAGTAGGGCAAGCAAATGGAAATGAGGAAAGGGAAATTGGGGCAAGTGAAGGGAAATGAGGGAAGTATAAATAGGGAAAGTGTGGGGAAATGATAGGAATGGAAGTAGGGGAATTAAGGGGAAATAAGGTGAAACGAACAAGTAGGAATGAGGGGTAATGATGGTAGAGAAAGCAGTAGAAATGAGCGTAATTGAGGAGAACTATGGGAAATGATTAGAAACGAGGGTCAGTATGGGAGGGAAAGTGAGGGCTGAGGAAGGAAGGTAGGGGAAGAGGATTATTAGCTGGAGAAACGAGGAGAGGGGAAAGTAGATAAGGAAGAAGTTCGGGAAGGGGTTGGTGGAATTTAGGGAGAGGAATAAGAGGTATGTAGAGGGAGTAGGGGATGGAAAGTATGAGAGGGCGAAGTTTATGTGACTTAATGAACGTCTTTTTAAATGAATGTCTCAAGTATAAATTCTTTAATTTTGAAAATTTACGATTCAAAGTTTTACACGGTAAAAAAATAATAGTTTTTATCTGACAAAAATTATTTTGAAATTATATTTTTGAATGCTGGATTCTAAACAGTTTAATTTTCGAGGCCTTGAAGCTCATGTTTTTTTGTTTGCTTCAAAAGCCTAAATTAGAAAATATTTGGATTGAAAATTCTTTTTTCTTTCTTCTTCGAAACAATGAAAAATTAAGACAATAATTTCTCAAATTCAAGTTTTAAATATGAATCACTTAAAATAGAAGAAGATTTTTTGGAAGACTGCAAGAATAAATAAAAACTCTAAATTAAGTCTTAAAAATTGAACGATTAAAAATTAAGAAGTTGAAAATTGTTTTGTTTGAAATCAAAATATAGAAATTAAACCATCTAAAATTGATACCGCAGTAATTAAATGATTTCTTTAATTTGAATGGTTACAATTTTAGAGTTCTGATTTGTCATGTTAAATGCTAAGTTTTCAACAATTTTAAAAACTCTAAGTATTTAAAAAAAAATTTTAATAAATGAATTTTAACTTTTTTATATTTTTAATGTTAGGAAATATAATCCAGGGACATGAAGGCGTGTTTTTCGCGCGTGCATTTACTGCCTGTGTTTATTATTATATTCGTTGAAATATAAAAATTATCATTTTTGTAAACAATTGGTATATTTCGCATGGAAAACTAATTGTTTTTCACTAAAACTGCTTTAGTACGCTTGTAGAAAGCATTTAGTTAGAAGACGTAATGAAAACTTATTGACACTCATTTTTGCAAACAATTTTTATAAGCGATAGGGAAATTGGGAATATTTTATTATGCAACAAGTTTGTTTCTCTTTTCTGCTACTTTGGAAGGTACAAATTGCTGTCAATAATAATGTAACAATAATAAATAATATATAGTGCAACAAGATTGTTTCTCTTCTCTGCTGCTTTCGCAGGTTCAAAATGTTATCAATAATAATATTCATTATTATGATTTAAATAGTGATCTAGTTTTAATAGTAATATATATATAGAATGACTTGAAGCTTTAAAATCCTACAAAAAAAGAAAAGAAAAACAAACTTTCCCCATGATAACAAATTTACAATATTCCTTTTGTTTTATGAAAAATTGTGTTAAAAAGTAATAATTGATCATTTTTGAACTTTTCTTACATTTTGTTTCTATTCTACACTATTTGAAGTAATCACAGTAAAAAAAAGCAGTAAGAATGTTAAAAAATGACAAATTTATTCCACGTACATGTTAACACAATTGTAGCTTCAGTTAAATCGAGGAATATAAATTGAAAATATTAGAGAACTCTACGGCTTCATACGGTAAATTTCATTTAATTTTAATTACTCTCTACTCGGACAAAAGTGTCTCAGTATCAATACACCGTAAGAACCGTAAAAGGAAAAATGAAAAAAAGTGAAAAAAGTAAAAAAGGTGAAAAAAGATCATAGAAAAAGAGAAAAAGTTTGTTCATTATTGTGACAAAGGCACTGAAGCGCCATTGGAGAATATCGCGGATGATGAAAATAACCAGAAAATCGCACAATTTCCAGCTTTCATGATCTAGAGAACGTCAAAATGCCCAAGGCATTCTTGGATCCAAAAAGGGTCGGAAGTCGATCTAAGTAGTTGTCAAAGTTTCCCGAGTTTCTTAAGTCCTTCAGAAATTCCCGCTTACATGTTCGACAAGCAAAATAGATCTTTCAACTTTTGCTCCAGGGGCCAGAAAATAAGGTATGAAATATGTCCCTGCGAAGGATGTAAGAGACGCAATTTTCTTAGTCTTAAGAGTCGCGATAAGTAACTTAATCCCTGTTGATGTCGTACAATTCTTCCAAAACTTCTTTCGTAATAAAATCTAGTTTCAACACATTTTTACAATGTAAAATTGTAGAGAAATAAAATAATAATACACTTGGGGGAGGTTAAAAAACCTCCAAAAGTTTAGTAATTAATATCTACTCTCTGATTAAGTAAGCGAATTATTTAGAAATATTCTTGATTCACTTGAGTTACTTTGAAATCACATTGAATTCCTTTGAATTCTTTTGAGTTCTTTGAATCCTATGTATACTTTTGGATTCTTTTGAATTGCTCGGAATGCTTGTAAAGGATTTCAAATTCTTTAAAATTCTTGTAATCTCATTAAAATCTTCTGAATTCCTCCAAATTTCCTGAATTATCTTAATTCCTCTAAATTCTCGGAATTATCAGAATTCATTGAATTCAGAGAATTCACAGAATTCAGGGAATTCACAGGATTCAGGGAATTCACAGGATTCAGGGAATTCATAGAATTCAGGGAGTTTACAGGATTCAAGGAATTATGGGAATTTACATCATTCAAGGAATTTAATTAATTCAGATAATTGGAGGAATTCAAATTATTCGGATAATGCAGGGAATTCAGAGAATCCCAGGAATTCTGGTAATGCCAGGAATGCTGGTGGTTCAATAAATTCAGATAATTAAAGAAATTAAATGAATTCAGATAATTCACAGAATTCAGGGAATTTACAGAATTCGAAGAATACATCAAAGTAAGGGAATTCAGGAAATTACTATGAATGCACATTGAATTCCTTTGAATTCTTTAGAGTTGTTGGAATTCTATGTATAATTTTTAATTCTTTTGAATGTCTTGGGATGTTTTTGAATGCTTTCATATCCTTTTAAATTCTTTTAATATTGAAAGATAATATTGAACAAAATAGTTAAATCCTCAACCAAATAGATGAATTATCGACAAAAAGTTATATTTTTAAGCTAAAAAGTCCAATTTTTGAAAAAGCAATTGAGTTTTAAACCTGGCAAGATGAATTTTCAACAAGAAAGTTAATTTTCAATGAAGAAAGATACATTTTCAAGAAAAGAGTTAATTTTCAATAAAATATTATAATTTCCTTTCGAGTTGTTGAATTTTCCAAGCAAAAATACGAATTTTCTACAAGTAGGATGAATTCTCAATGAAACGTGTAATATTTGAAATTTCAAGCAAAAACTGTTTTCATTTGAAATCGGAACCAGCTGAATTTAACAAAAAATGAAATATTTACATTTTCAGTTATAAAATTAATTATATAAAAAAATTGTTAGCAAAAAAGTTAAATTATAAACCAAAGAGATGAATTTTTAACCAAAAAGATAATTTTCTGAAGAAGAAAAATAATTTTCTAAAAAAAAATGAATGTTCAACTATAATAGTTAAATTTTCCGTTAAAAAATTATTTTAAACCAAAAATTAAACGAATTTTCAACAAAATGGGTAAATTATCAACTAGAAAAGACGAATCTTCAACGGAGGAAAAAAAAATTTAACAAAGCAGTTCAACTTTTAACCAAGTAGTTGAATTTTAGACCAAAAAAGATTAACGTTTAAGAAAATAGTTGCATTTTGAACGAAATGATTAAATTTTTAACCAAATAGTACAATATTTAGCCAAGAGAGAACAAATCCAAACTCAAAATATAATAATAAACTTTTCAATAAAAAATAATCGGATTTTCTTATTGGGTTCTAATAATTCAGTTTGCATTTAAGCGAAAAAAAAGGAGAAAAAGGGGATTTTCCTGCAAACGGAAAAGAAGGAAATCTTTAGAAAAAGTGCAAGGAAGGGAATAGGAGAAAGAGTGTTAAGTCCGAAATCTGAAACTTGTCAAGTTATTATTGAACGATATCTAAGTTCATAATGTTACATCAACTGAGCTACCTCCTCCCCTTTCGTCCGTCAAATTCTCAACGTATTTTATGGACGATCCAAAAAAAAAAAAGTAAAAAGGATAATTGTTTTTTACTTTTCGACCATTGCAAATTAGTTCTTATCCTATTGTATACTAATGGGTGATTTCAACGTTAATCTGTATCAATTACGAAGTATAAAGTTAAAGCTGCTATCAAAGGAACGAAATTAACTTTGCAAAACTTGAGGAAAATTTTAAGCGAATTTCTGTCTGATAGTGAATGTTTCTCAAGTTTATAATTGAAATAGCATCGAGACTTTACTACATCGTCGCGCTTAATGAAGATCTAAGCTTCCCGTCCGATACAACGATTCCAAAGTGCTCGAACTTTGTTTTATCTGACAATTACTGCGGTTTAGTTCAAGGAAAGTTTTAATCAATGTAAGAAAATGTAATAATGAAAAAGGGTCATTAGTTAAAGGGCACATTAATTAAGGGCTTATTCCCTAATTTTCAACAAATTTTAATTTGCACAAATAGTTGTTCAATATCTGATTTTTATTGCTGATCGATAGAGAAATCTTTTTTAAATTTTCAAATTCAAGATCCAAACAAAGGACATTGAAATATTCAAAAAAGTTTTTTACCGACGTTTTGTTAGGCGGGTGTCCACCCGACGGTTGATTCTAAATTCCCGGTCATTGTCTGGTTTACTATCGGTCAAATTTTAATTTTTCCCAGGGATTTTTTAAGAGTTAAAAGTATTTAGATGATTTCAAACGACTTTGAAGGATTTCAAGAGATTTCTATACATTAAGAAAGGTTTCAAAGATTTCTGATTTGAAGCAAATAATTTTGGAAAAGAATTATTATTCTGACTTGGAACATCAGATATTTTTTCGTAATATGACTTACAATTCTGATTTAAACCAGAGAATTTTGCAATGAAGTCTTAATTATAATCCTTTACAAAAATTCCCTGTTTGAAGTCACAATTACTTTTATTTTTAAAAGTTCCCTGTTCCAAGTCAGAATTATAATTATATACAACATTTTTTACTATAATTCAGTAATAAGGTAACTCCCTTTTTTTATTCTGATTTTCAAATTCAAACAAATTCTCATTTGAAACAAAGAATATTCTAAATCTGATGAATTCTTATTTGAAACAGAGATTTTTTTGTAAATTCCATTTCTATAAATCATAATTAAAATTATTTTTCAAAATTTTGCGTTCCATGTTAAAAATTCTCTGTTTCAAGCCAAATTATAATCCTTTACGTAAAATTCATGTATTATTAAAGTAAAAATTATAATTCTTAACGACATTTCTTATTCTGAAGTTAACCTAAAATAAAAATTATAATTCTTTACGGAAATTTCTAGTTTTGTACCAGAATTATAATTATTCTTTTAGAAAATTCCCTGTTCCAAAGTCAAAATTCTAATTCTTTGCGGAAATTGCCTGTCCTAACGTGGAAATTATAATTATTTCCTGTCCCAGTTAACAAAATTATACTTTTTTCTTGGAATTCCCTGTCCCAAACTCAAAATTGTAATTCTTTACTCAAATTTCTTCACCCAAAGTAAAAATTATAATTCTTTTCTGAAATCACCTGACCCAAACTCTAAATTATGGTTCTTTACTGAAATTCCCTGTCTCAAAGTAAAAACTATAATTATTTATGGGAATTCCATGTTCAAAATTCAAAATTATATTTCTTTACTGAAATTCTATGTAGCAACGTAAAACGATAATTTTTTCTACAAATTTCTTGCACCAACTAAGAATTATAATTCTTTTAGAAAATTCACTATTCCAAGGTAAAATTGTATTTCTTTTGGAAAATTCCAAGTGAGAACCTTTATTTTCTCACAAATTCCCTCTTCTAATTAAGAAGTATATTAGTAAAATCTATGAAACTACTTTTAGATAAAAACTCACGACTGAATAAAATTCTCTGGTCTTTCCAGGGGTTTTCCCGGATGAACGAAATTCCCGAGTTTCAGGACAACTTGTTTTGCTCGACTGGAACGACTCGATTAATTTTCGTATTTTCATTCCTCCTTACTATAATAAAAAATATTACTATACATAGAGAATTATCCCGTTTTACATTATCATCATTTTATGCAATTAAATCAAAAAATTTGAACTCATTTTTAAGAAAAATAATTCATCTCAATCGTACCCGATTTTTATTTTGTTGAAAATTCGTGTAATTTGTGGATAGTTCGTCTATTTTGGTAGAAACGTAATCTTCATTGTTGACCATTATCCTCTTTTGTTTGAGGATTCAACTATTTGGTAGAAAATTTATATTTTCGAGTTGTAAATTCAACTGTTTTGTAGAATCTTCGTCTTTTTGGCTTAAAAATTTGAAAATTTGATACAAAATTAAACTATTTGATGGAAAATTACCTTTCTGATAGAAAATTACTATTTTTGAAAATGTAACTATTTGTTAAAAAATCAACTATGTGATAAAAAAATCCAAATTTTTATGCAAAAATTGTATTTTGGGGTTGATAATTGAACTGTTTTGTAGATAATTTATTTTTCTGGCTTCAAAATCCAACAGTTTTGTTGAAAAATTCATGTATTTTGTAGAAAAATCGTTTTTTTTCGGTATAATATTATTCTTTTTGCAAGAAAATTCAACTTCTTGGTTTAAAATGTATCTTTTTTTGTGGAAAATCCAACTACTAGGTTCAAAGTTGAATTAACTTGTTAAACATTTTTTTTTCAATATTCACCTTTTTGGTCGAAAATTTGCCCACTTCTTTGAAAATTCGTTTATTTTTCCTATTTAAATTAATTTTTGAAACTTGTTGAAAATTTATCATTACTGGTTTAAAAGTCATCTGTGTTCTGAAACATTCGACCTTTCAGCTTGAAAATTTAATTTTTTTGGATGACTATTCGTCTTTTTGGGTAAAAAATTATTCTTCTTGGTTAAAAATGTATTTTCGTAAGTTGAAAATTCCACTACTCGTGTAACAATGGATCTATTTTGTTACACATTTAATTATTTTGTCCTTTTCTATTGAAAATTCATCTTTCATGGCAGAAAAGTCATGTTTCTCGATTGAAAATCAACATCTTTGTTAAAAATTAAAATGTTTTCTGCAAAAAATCGTCTTTTGACTTGAAAATGCAACTATTTGGTTAAAAGTTCAACTATTTTATTTGAAATGCAATATATTTCAACCTAAGGTTTTAGGAATTAAAGCGTTTTATATTGAATTCAATATGGTATCAACAATAATTTTATTAAAAGGTTTTTGCAGATGGTTTCTTGTTTTTAAGCGCTCCTTTCGTACTTTTGATAAGAGTTTTTTCTCGGAGTTGGTTGCTTCTTTCACGATTTTTCTTTCATGATTCAATAGAGCTAAGTAATAGCTCAAAAGTACTTTATTTGTTTAATCAAAAAATCAAATGCATTAAAGTTAGACAGTTTTTTGTGTCTCTTGAAAAATTTGAGTTTAGGTAAAAATACAATAACTTTAGTGGTTTCTAAATGACAAGAACATACCTTGAGGCACCTAATTGAAGAAAAGTACCCTCTAATCTCGATGAAACTTGTACCGATCAAATGAAATTAAGTCTACATCTTGAATTTTCCATCAAGGATCGACTCGGAAACGCAGACAGGGTCATCTTATTCCTGGTATTTCAATTAAGAAGTTCCTCGCCAGGAATAACGAGACCTTCAGTTCAGAAGGAAGGAAGGAGAGATCGTAGTAATCCTCGTAATCATGATGCCTGAAATAGGATGCCCGGCGACATTAAGGCACCTCATAAATTCTACCGAGTCGAGTCACACAGATATTTTATGAAATTATTTTCTATTTGGTTGCATCCCAAAGTATTTTACGTGCATAATAACTTCATCATACTACAGTCATCTTCTTAAACTTCAAGGGACAAATTTTCAGAATTTCCACTTGAAAAATTATCCTTTTCTCTCTGATTCAAACCTCCTCCTCTCATACTTTCCCTCGCCTACCCCCCCCTAGAATTCCCCTACTTTCCCTCCTCTAACTACACCCTTCGTCACCCTTCTCCAAATTATTTCTCCTATACTTCCCAATCTCCTCACTTCCAGAACTAACACTACCTTCCCCTACTTCCCTTCCCCAGCAGTCACTTCATCTCTACTATAATCACACTAATTTCTAATCATTTCCCCTACTTCCCCTCAATTATACTTACTTCTCCTACGTCATCTCCATAATTTTCCCGACTTTCCTCCCCTGATTACCCTTGCTTCCTATTTCCCCTCTTCGAGTTTCCCCTAATGTCATCTATTTCCCATTTTATTATTTCGCCTCACTTCCACTACTTCCCCTCCAATAATTTTCCCTACTTTCCCTACTACTCCTGCTTTCTCTCTCCTCGCTTCCACTCATTTCCTTCTCTTCCCCTACTTTCCCTACCCTTCTTTCTTCTCACTCCCCCTACTTTCCCGCCCTCACTTCCCTTACTTCCATTCCCCTTATTTCCCTTTACTTTCCTTCCACTCTCTTCACCCCACTTCCCCTTCACTCATTTCCCCTCAGTTTTCCTCACTTATCCTCCTAGGAAAAAAGTAAAACGAATGGGAACCCGACGGAAGCTATGAAAAATTACTTACCGCTTTAATTCGAAGTCTTAAAACTGAAAATTTTTTCATTTAAAGTAATCCAAACTGGACTGCAAATTAAAGCGCTCAAAGCGAAACTTTTTTAACTTTTAAACTTTCAAAGTTGAAGCCTAAACCATTTTTACCTTAGATATTTTGAATTTAAACCATCAATTATTTACACGCATAAAATGGAAACTCAACACTTTCCAATTGAACCATTGTAAATTAAATGCCATAAGCTAGAAAATTTTGAATTTTGAATTTTTATAAATTGAACAGTTCAAGGATTTCTGGTTTAGAATAAATATGTCCCTCTTCCAATTCAATACAAAATTCCAAGTAAAAAGTTCCTCCCTTTCATCTGAATGTTAAAAATGCCTCTTTGAATTGAGAAAAACAATTAATAACAAAAATTTCTTCCATTCCACTCAATAAAAGGTTCAAAACAAAAGATTTCAGTTTAGAAATACTCGATATACAAATTTTTCTCCCGTCCAAATCCATAAGAATCTTAAAAACCAAAAAATGTCCCGCTTCCACTTCAGAAAAGATTGGAAACCCCTTGAACTCAATAAAAATGCTAATCAGAAAAACTTGCCTCTTTCAATTCAGAAAAAAATTTAACAACCAAAATTTCGTCCCTTCCAACTCTAAAAATCTTAAAAATAAAAACATTGTCCTCTTATAATTCAGAAAAAATCGAAAACAAAAATTTCTTCCCGTCAATTCGATAATAATTCTAAATTGGAAAATATGCCTTTGCCAATTCACAAAAAAATAACCAAAATTCCGTCCCATTCAACTCAGTGAAAATGATAAAAACAAAAAAGGCCTCTTCCAATTTAGTAAAAAATGGAAACTAAAATTTCTTTTCTTCCAACTCAATAAAAATGTTAAAAATAAATAATTACTTGATAAAAATGTAAAAAACTGAAAAATCCTTTTTACAATTCAGAAAAAAAATGAAATACCAAAATTTCTTCCCTTTGTTTTAAAAGTAGAATTTTGAAATTCAAAAGTTTTTCTTTGTACAAAAATCCTTTTAATTTGAATTTTTTTAACGTTAAATCGTTTTGAATAAAAGTGTAACGAATAAAATTCAGTTTCAAAATTATTTATTTTTTAACATCTGTATTATAATAGCTCATTTTTAATCAACAATCAAATTTTGCTAAATATCAAAAAATTGTTATTTTTTTAATTGGAAAATTTGAAGTTGAATGGGTTAAAAATGGAATAAATTAGACTGAAACAATATTTTAATAGGATTTTAAATTGAATAAAAGCATTAAATTCTGAATCTATTAATTTTAAATTATTTTTGAATTGAAATAGTTCAATTCTTAACGTTAAAATCAGTAAATTGTTCAATTTTGATCAGATTCAGATTTGTCTTATAAAATCAATTATTATTCATTCATCAACACTCGAACCATGGTTCAATTTTAAAAATCATGAATAAATTGATATTTGAAGTTGATCAACTTAAAACATTTTTTGTTTATAATTATATACGTTCAAAAGTGAAGACCCAAAACGGAAAAATTCATTAAGTAAAATATTTTAGAAACACGCATTATAAATTAAATAATTTCATATTTGAAAAGTGAACAATTGAATTTAAAATTCGAAATGAAATTAAAATCGAATTCTTTAAATTTACGTTTAAAAAAAATGCACTGTTATTTCTCAGTTTTTCCTTGTCTCAAAAAATGTCCGTTGCCATTTATAGATAATATCAATTTAAACTCTAACGTCACTAAAATTTATTACATTAAGTCCAATCATAGTTGGTGCAAATTAAAATTATATGACCTGATACGTTTTAAGATGTAATAAGTTTAAAAATTTGTAAAATATGAGTCATCTCGGTGCGGAATTTTCGTGAATGTTACCTCTTGGGACAAATTGAGGCAATATGCTTGCTTTCAGCCGGAAAATTTATGAGGAATTTTCTCGTCTATAAGGCTTGAGAACGCAGGAAGCAGAGAATGAGGAAACCCCGAGGAGCAAGGTATGAGTTAAGTGGTCGAGAGAAGACGAAGCAAATTCAAGTTACGACTTTAAAATCATAATTATTATATGTACAATCTTCTGGTGGATAAAAGGTTGTTCTACGTAATTCCTGGGTAAAACAAAAACCAATATTTGAAAACTACTCTCGCAGCTGTGTAACAATTACCAATATTGGTTTTTGTATTTTATTTCTCTATAATTCAAGTTAGATTATTCAATAAATTTAAATATCAATAAATAAAAGAAAAAAATCCTAGCTTAAGTTTTTCCAGTTTATCAAAGTTTGAATTAAAATAAAATTTAAGAAGTAATTTAAAGAAATAAATCATCAGTTAGTACGTCTTAAGATTTTAGAATAACTAACGAATTTTAAATTTGAAAAACTACTGTTTTCACGTGATTTTAGAAAAACTGATAAATAAAACAAGATTTTTAAAAGTATTTTAATTCAAAACTAAAAAATATTTTCAAAGTGACTGAAAAATAAAAAAAATTGACAAAACTCCCGGTCTTGTGTATTCTTTAAAATAAAATTATGCAAGTAAAACAAATATTTATTTGAAAATAAAATAATCATTTGCTTTTAAAACTGAAAAGGTTAAAAAATGAAAAAAAAAACTAAACAATTTTTAGCATAAAATACTCCTGACCGTCGTGTTCTTCACAATTATATAAATAAAACCATGTTTTTAAAAATTCCCTCGAGTGAAAAATTGAAAAATAACTAAATAATTTATTTCAAAAAGTTTCTAAATTAAAGAACTGATTAAGTTAAAAAAATATAACTAAAAAATTAAAAAACAAAAAAACTCTCCATCTAAGTGCTCTTTACATAACGGAAACTATTTACATGCCTATTTTTTGCGCTATAGCTAAAGTGCCTTAATTTTTAGAATATTAACACTAGTTTTCTTCCCTCGTAATAGTCGAAGCTGCAGGCAAAATGTCCATTTAATTAAAAAAATATTGTTAAAAACGTCAAATTTAGATGTTTTAGAAAAATTGTAACAACTCTGGAAATAACAGACCACATGATTAAAAAAAATTAAATAATAATGTTTTTATATATATTATTAAAATTCATTAAAATATGTTTTTTTTTAACGTTTGTAAATATTTACATATTTGTGAAATTTTGCTACTTTTTTGCACCAAGCTTGACCATAGAGCAAAAAATTCAAAAAATGTTAATTATTTCTAGAATTATTCCAATTTGTCGAAAATATCGAAATTTGAAGTTTTTTTTGCAATATCTTTTTAAAAAATTGACATTTTGTCTTCAAATTGGGCTTATTGGACGCAGAACTTCATTATCTTCTGCAGTATATCGATTATTTTCGCCTGTAGTGTAAATAAAACTATAGTATTAAAAAGTCTTAAGAAAAAAAATTAAGAAACTAAAAATAACTAAATAATTTATTTTAAAAACTGAATATGTTAAAAAATAGGTAAGTTATACTATTAAAGAAGCAAATTCAATGTAAGAAAACATATAAAATAATCAACTAATCAAAAATAAGCAAATAAATAGATTACCAAGCAAAAATTTTCCGAATTAAAAAAATTTAACTACGCCGGGGACGTTTTCTCCTTCTGTCCCTTTTATAGATTTTTCGAAACCGTCCCCGGCGTAATTAAGTTTTTTTAATTTGCAAAATTTTGGCTTCGTAAAGAACTTATTTCTGTTTACGTAGTTAATTATTTCAAATGTTTCTTACATTAAATTCATTTCTGCCATGGTATCGTCAAAATTCGGGAGTTCTCAGCTTTATTATTTCCAAATTTGTTCAATTTTGCTATACATTATTTAGTTATTTTTTTATCAAAATAAATCCCGGAGATATTATTTATCTGAAGTTGGATAAAAACGCTGCAAACAATTGGAAACTACAATTATCCGACGACGAATAATTTTTATCGTGAGGCGGATTCACAACCTCATTCACAACTTTATATGTAGATGTCAATTGTTTGCAACATTTCTATCTAGCTTCAGATAAAAAATATCTCTGGAATATACTGTGATTCTTGACATTTTTGTTACTTATGTTTTATCTTATTCAGTTCTTTTTATAAATTATTTAGGTATTTTATTTCAAAAACTTAGAAAGACTTTTGGGAAAGATTTCCAATTTCAGATTTCTGTTCTGAATTGTAAGATACATTTCTTTTATGATATCATAACAGACAGGATGTTTATTGTCGCATCATCCTACAGAAGATAATAGCCATTGCGTCTCTTTTTATTCATTCCAATTCATTTCACGTATTTATATTTCCCAGATACGTATCTGTAATGCGCAGTATGGGTACCTTACTAACCTTTTTAAATTGTAATGCAAATTTGGCTATTTTTCAGACAATATAAATTATACGTTTCTGAAAAGATTCTCACATTGTATTTGAACCGAAATATGTATAGTTAACTTTTATAAATGAATTGCAATTAGATATTTTTCTGCGAATACCTACCTAAAGAATGGTCTAATTGTATAAAAGACATATTTAGGAAACTTCCTGACTGAAGAGGAAGTGACATTATGAACTCATAGATTTGGCAACTTATTCAAATCAATAAAATATGTTTCAAATATTCGGAGTAACTTACTAGGCATAAGAAATAAATTTCTACTTTAGGATTTAAAAAAAGGATGTGTCTAGATTTGCCGAGATTCGGTGACCGTAAACCAACTATTTTCGGTGTACCTAGACACTGTGTTTAAAAAATCCAACTGTAAATGTTTTTCTAAAAATGCATTCTGTGTACAAATTATTATTTATTAAATAATAATAATACATTTATAAAAAGAAGAAACCTTTGAAATAGCTTCCAAATTAGTATAAAAGAGAAAAAAACTTGTTGCATTTCATATTGTTTATGAAACTTGGCTATAAAATTGTTATAAATAACTTTTTATTAACTTTTGTGACTGAATTTCTAAATTCACTATTAAGTAGTTCTAGTTCAAAAAACAATATTTTTCCATGCAAAAATTTTGAACATTTCAATTTATTTATTTGAATTATTTAGAACAATTATATGTGTTATATTTCAGCAAATATAATTAAATAAATATATTACATATATATTTATATATGTAAGTATGTAGATATATATATATATATTCCTAAACAGTATATGTAGCTATTTAAGTGACTAAGAGGAATTCAAGCCTGAAAAACCCTCAAATGTAAATATTTGGACACAAAAAATTGTTTGCAACAATTATTTTTGTTAATTCCTGGTCGATTTTCTACTAACAGTCATTCTCATATTGATGTAAAGCATTTTCAAGAAAAAGTAAAATGTTTCCTTCAAAGTTAGGATTATTAGACATTTGTTTACTTAATTTGTTTATAACAATCAAGTGGCTCAATAAACGAATTATTTATATTTTGTGGGACCTCTGCATTGACTCAAGACTATTTGAAATATAGCTGAGCCGTTCTTGAAGAGTAAACAATTTTTTTTGAAAGTGTGATTTTGTCCATATTTTTAGTAAAAATTTAATATATTATAAACAACAGGAAATTCCAAAAACTACATTGTTTTCATTTTTTCCTATTAATCGTGGCATCACCTTCTTGAGTTTTTTTTTTATTTTCTGTAAATATTATCGAATAAATGAAGTTGCCTCACCAGGCACGGCTATAACTACTCGTCGTAAGTAGTAACAGACCTCCAACCGGTTGGGGCTTACCGGGGCGGACGTTACTACTTAAACGTAGCCTTCGCCACGCCGCATGGTGGGATAAAATTCCAAAAAGCTTATCAAAACTTTAAATATGGTTCGACTTAAATAAAAATTATTTTACAATGGTTTTTCGGATGGCTGATTTCAGATTTTTTTGGAAAATTTGAATAAAAAAATGACGGATCAAGTATGCAGACCAAAAGAATCCAAAAAATATCAGATTGAGGTGACAAATTTTTTTCAACTTTTTTTTTGGGGTTGCGGATATCCAATTCATTTTCGGAAATTTAAAAAAAAGTGGATCCAATATGAAGACCAAAAAACTAAAAAAATATCAGATTTGAGTGGAAATTTTTTTCCAAGCGTTTTTCGGTTCGCGAATTTCAAATACGCTTTCGGAATTTTTGACAACAAAATGACGAATTCAATATGATGGCCGAAAGAGGATATCATCATCTACAATGTTTTATGACTTTGTAAATATCAATTCCAAAAATGTATTCCTTATGGTTAATCATCAACAATGTTTTATGACTTTGTAAATATTAATTCCAAAAATGTAGTCCTTAAGATTAAAAAAAACATCAAAAACCCTTTAAATCTTTGAAATCCTATCAAAATTTCTTCAATCTTATGAATTATCCTTAGATGCCCCTGTGAATATTATTAAATAACTTCAAATCATCACAGTTCGTTACAATCCAATAAAATCCCTTGAAAAATCTGTGATATTCCATGAAATCTGCTATTTCTTGAAATCCTGGAAAATGTATTGAAATACCTTGAGAACTTTAAGATCCCTTTCAATCATTTAAATATTTGGAAATTTGATTAGTTTCATTAAAATCCTTTCAAAATCCCTGGAAATCTTTTAAAATATCCTAGACCCTTATTGATCCTATAAAATCCTTCAAAACCTTTCGAAAGTCTAGGAAATTCTGTAAAACCGCATATAATTTGTTTGAATTACTTAAAATCATTAGAATCCTTGAAAACTCCTTCAAATTTTTTTAATCTCTTGAAAATTCCTTAGAATTTTTGGAAATGCCCTCAGATCTTTTAAATCCCTTCTGAACCTTACAAATTCATGACATATATTCAAAATGTTTAATAATATTCTCAAATTTTTGAAATCCTTTGCAATTTCTCAATTTTTGTGAATAAATTCTTTGAAATATATTTAAATATTATAAAATCCGTTGAAATCCCGTGAAAACACGTGAAATCTGATGATATTCCTTGAAATATCTTGAAATATTTGAAGCCCTATGAAATCCTTTGCGATCCTGAAAAATGTATTAAAATACCTTATTGAGATTCTTTAAAATTCTTAGAATCACGGAAATCCTCGAAAATCTTGTAAAATCCTTTAAAAATCCTTTGAAATGTTTATAAATTTTGGCAATCCTCTTTAATCCCTTGGAGTCTTTTTCAATATTTTAAAATCCGAAATATTTTATTAAATAATATTTGAGATTATTTTCAAATCTTTGAAATCCTACGAAATCCCTTCATTTTTATGAAATTATTTGCAGTTTATAGAAATGTTACAAAACGTTTGAATTTTTTTTTAATGAAATCCGCTTGAACCTACTTAAAATCTTCCCATAAAAATGTTATGAAATCTTGCAAAATCCTTATGAAATTTAGGAAATTCTTTGCAATTCCACAGGTTTTGCTTTAATCTCTGAAAAGCCCTTAAAATTTTTGAAATGATATTAAATCCCTCAATTCACTATTTTGCAATCCCTTAGACTATCGTAAAATCTTTAATGTCATTGAAATTTCCTTTATATGTTTAAAAGCTTTGAAAGTTCCTTAAAATAATGAAAATCCTTGGAAACTCTATTCAGGGCCGGTCTGCAAGACTTTTATCGGGTCGGTTGGTGGTAGTCCGCTTCTGAACGATAGTTTTTACGAATAGTGATAATATGTCTATTTTTTAACCTGAAGATATTTCAAGGAAAGAAACAAGGCTTTTTAGACAAAAAAAAGGAAACCTAATTTTGTAAAAAGTTTTACATAAATATTCCTTAGAATATTCTTTATAACATATATTTCTGTTGAATTTTTTGAAGTGGTGGAACAATGCGAAAAAATAAATATCGCGCATGCAACACTGCACACAGTTACGGTGCACTGCTCTCGGCCTCTGTTCCACCACTTTAAAAAATGCAACAAAAACATATGTTATAAAAGATATTTTAAGGAATATTTATTTTAAATATGGGTTTGGTCACTCCACATAACAGGCGATTTTCGAGAAAAAAATCTTTTTTATTTTTATTTTCCCCCTCCATATCTCTCAAAAAGGTGAATTTTCAGGGTAATCATTGAAAGAATTTTTACTTCTGATCATACAAATGCAATAGGATTGTGTCCCAAAGTATGCGGTCGGGAGCAGTGCACCGCACCGTAACAGTGCGGAGTGTTGCATGCGCCATTTTTTTCACGTTGTTCCAACCCTTTGAAAAATTAAAAAAAAATGTATGTTGTGAAGGATATTCTAGGGAATTTTTATGTAAAATGCATGCTTACCCAGCTAGGCCCTGGAAGAGTTCAAATGTTTTAAATACTTTATTTTGTAGTTGAGTGTTCAATATTTCAATTGAGCATTTTTTCAGGTATGAAAATTGCAAATTTTTATGACTTAAAAAAATGTTTGGTATAACCGGGAAATGGCCAGAAGTTTCTTTTTGTCTTTAGAAATCACTCTCAAAATTTATATTGTGAATTTGACTGCTAAAAATAAACTTAGCACGCGCATCATGATTGCTTGTATAAAATTAGTTAATAATTGGTAAATTTACTTAGTTATAGCTCTCTAGGTGTATGAAATTTTCCGACGCCTGTCACTTTTCCAAGTAAGAATATGTGAATGAGGCATTAATCCGAAGAGACATAAGAAGCCATAGAAACACGAGAGCTTGCATGAGAAAATGCATGGATGTGAAGGAACCTAGAGTAGTATGCCAAGACAGAAAATTTTGGCGACAAATAGTTTATAAAAAGAATGTTAGTAGAGTGAATGGCGCATGAAACAAAGACCTTGGATACTAATGGGCCCGAGTGGGGAACCTCACATAACAATTTTGTGAGGCTCTTCACGTGGGGTGATCGCTAGAGAGATTGATGAGCAACCTATACCTATATACTCATCCACACACTACTACTTTCCAACCGAGCAATTCACTATTTGGAATTACACTTGAAGGACGCCTCAACAGACGTTAAAACTGAAAAAAAGTAGTTCATGATCTTGTTATATAAAATAAAGAAATAAATCCAGATCCGTAGTTTTCTGTGAGTTACTTTATTGGGTAATTTGAACTGAAAAGCTCAGCTGGTTGCGACGTGTATTACAAGAAACTGCGAGGGTATATAGAATTGCAGCAGCCTTTGCAGACTATTCAAATTCGATTTTCGCCCTCTTTGAAGCCAAGCCCGTCGGCATTGCTCTGGTATTTCTATGTACAGGTGAATGTGCGGAGTAAATTATCCTGGGGTACAGGAAAATCTTGTCGTGCAAATACGAAAGAAGGAGAACACCGACTAACTTTGCTCGTTTATCCTAAAGGCCCGCCTAGCAATTCACTGGGAATAAGTTCAAGTATACTTGGTTAAAAGCGGGGGAGAATGAGGAACCAAGAGTAGGACGAGGAGGAGGAGAAATTCTCTCAGTTACATCTTGCTCTGGAATCGAATACGAGTGTTTGAACAAAGGAAAACAATACATGTTAGAATCCTCTGAATGAATAATAACGTATAAATTAGTAGAAGATTGCTTAAAATAGCTGAACTTGTCAATCTTAACCAGTCTCAACCTTGTACATTTCTTTGATTGAAAGTTCACATGAGAAGACTTGGTGGGGTGTCAACTCAAATCCTCCCGGGTAAAAAAATTTTTGTATGGGATTGATGAAGGAAAACATCCCGGGGGAAATCGTATGGAAGTGATCTCTCAGAAAGTATTGCTTAAGTATATTTCAGAAGTATAGCTACAGTATAACTAAAGTAAAGCTAAAGTATAGCTGAAGTTTTGTCAAAGTATGGCTAAAGTATATCTGTGAAGTATAGTTTAAGTATGTCAAGTACGTTTGAAGTATAGGAAAATTATGTCTAGAGTATAGGAAAAGTTTGGCTATAGTATATAATCATGCTTTTCACAACATCAAAAAATATTGTTAGCAACCTCTGAAATAAGTGAAATGTAAATTAGGTAAAATTATAATCTTAACATCGATTATTTGACTCGCATTATAAATAACTGAAGATTAAATATTTCATCTAAATCAAAATTTGATTGAAACTTTTCAAGTGTTTATGATAATAATACCATTTGGTTCACTATTTTTTTGATTTTCGTCATTTTCAGGTAACAAGCTTAGAATTGTGCAAAATAAATACGTGCATTAGATCAAAGTGGACTATTCCGCATCTTTTAAGGTGATTATGAGTATCTTATACTCAATGTAAACCGAGAAAATAAGATAATTTAGAACAAAATTTTTTTGCAAAAATCGACCAGAAAATGACCATACACTATTCCTGAATTTTTTCAGAATTTTTATTCAACGGGATCAAGGCTTGGCCGTTAAAGGGTTAAGAATCAATGGTTCTCGACCACTTACCCATATATAATATAAGAACAATATGAATTTTCCATTATAGATCCTCATGTTGTGATGATTTCCTGTATAAAGCTGAAAAAGAGAAGTTATTTTAAATTGAGAAATGTATTTTGTGAAGAAAATTTGATCGAATTTTTAATTTTTATACTTCATATGTACTTTAGCTATACCTTATTTATACTACTTCAATATACTTAAAGTATGGGATTGTTTCATATACCATACATTTTTTACACTTCGAAAAGTCAATGATTGCTCACTCCCATACTCATGATTTTTACCGCGGGCTTTCTTAAAAAATCGTAGTCACGAGAGTTCTTGAAAACCTGATTTATTGCAAAGGTTGGGCCCAAAAAACTCAAAATGATTAGAATCATTGGTAACAGCATTGAAAAGTTTCTTTGTGGCATTATAAATAAATTAGAACTTTTTTCTAATTTTTCACCATAGGGCAAATCGATTGCAAATTTTTTTATTTTTGTAATTTTTGTTCTTGCATTTTCGGTAGTCGCTTGATTTTATTTGTTTTTCGTAAAGTTATGAACAAAACAAATGGAAAAAAACTGACTTCTAAAAATGTTCAATTTGTTCATGCATCCAACCGCTGAATTCATCAAAATTTTGTTCATACATAAATAGAGAAACCATTTAAACCATCGTCCGAATGTAGATTTCCTAAGTTCATTTTCAAGTAGATTTTCTTGTTGCATGATGTCTTCACGTTAAATCGGTTTTCACAATTAAAAGTAAACAATCTGTATAACAGTCAACTTTTTTTCCGTGAAGGATTAAGTTTAGGATCACCCGCTTGAAATGTCGGGCTAAATGCGGATTCCGGAAAATTTGTCCGAATTCCGCAATAAATTAGAAATTCCTTGTTTTGTCATCCGACATTTCATTTGATTTTTATCCGTTGGAGTCTGGAATATGTGCTTGAAAAATGGAGCTAATCCGATAAAATCCGTAATTTTGGTATCCCGAATTTGATTCGGCTTTGTCCGTAATTTATCTTTTCAAGTCTGAAATTCATCCGGTAATGTAATCTTTTTTATATTCTTATCTCAAAAAACATTATATATGAGAAACTCTGCCAAGTACCTACATGAATTTAAATACTTTATTTATTTATTTATATTAAAGGTAATCAAAGTAGTGACTCCAAAAAGTAAAGCCAAGTTCGATAAATAGAAAATTTGTAAATCGAATTTTTTGTATAAAAGAAAATAATTCAATGAATTAGTTTTTTTTTAATTATGACGTTGATTAAGAAGACAATTTTTAATGTAGGAACAAAGTGAGAACTTTCTTTTCGGCCATTGAGTTGCTGTTTTGATACGAAAAAAGTTTGGTGGATTAATATATAAAAATTTGTTTCATTTTTTGAGCGGAAAAATTTCCAGTTCCACTTTAACTTAATGTACTTTCTGGTTCCGACATTCGGACAAGTTCTGTATCAATAGAAAATATTTTTCAAATTCCATTTTTGTGACACACACATTTCGGAATCTGCTGGAATGAATTGAGATTGAATTCGCATTCATTTTGAACAAATTCAAATAAAGTTTGGAAAAGGGTAGCAATTATAGTATTATATTCACCAATAGAATTAATGATGACCGCCAAAGTGAAGACCAGGGTATAAACGATCCTAATTTTCGGCTGTCAAGTGAAAACAAATGAATGCGTTAATGAAGAACTTGGTTATCAGTTTACCTAATAATATTATATAATCTAATGATCTCATCTAATATCTAATGTTTATCACATTTGCTTTAGTCTCCAAGCTTTTCCTTCTGATATATATATATATATATATTTATTTATTTATATTTCATAAATAAGTATAATTTAGTAATCTCAGTTGATGCTAGTTTGGGCAACATAAAGTGTTTTTTTCTAATAGACCTTCGACAGGCGTTAATAGCGGAGTGCTCCTATACCGGAATGCGGAACTTTGTTCCTGCACCTTCAAAGTATTCACTTAATTAATATAATAATGTTTAGCCTAAGTGCAACTTCGTACTGTATTGAGTAAGAGAAACAGTATCCTTATGAATAATGGCATAATCAACCCCTAAAGTGTTAAATCAACGCAAACCCTACTGGAAAAAAATTCTGCAAAAAGACTCTAATTTGAAAAATAAAAATATTTGTGATGGTAATAGCATAATTTATTGTCAAAAGCAACAAAAAAAGTTTCACCCCTCTGGCATATGTGAAACTCGACCCAACTCTACCCAGAAATTTTCGAAGATTCTATAAAGACGCTAATTTGAAAAGTCGAAATGTTTTCGCTGGTAATGACAGATTTGCATGCCCCATGGTTCACAAAATGTATCATCCCTCCAGTTTAGGGGTTGATTTCTTATAACAGGTGTGTTACATAAATTTTACTTCCAAATTCCAGCCCTTTTACAGGTTATTTCAAAGGTCCATTTCAGAAAAATTATAGAGTTTTATAAGAAGAGAAGAACATTATATTGTTTGATTCGGAACTTATTTATTTTAAAACTAGCAGTAACCACAAGCGCGCAATGCGCGCGTTAGGTCGCCGGAATTTGAGATTCTGATATTGAAAACATCAGAGTTCTGAACATTTTTGAAATGAGTTAAATAATTTGATAAATAATTAATTCTAGTTTGTAAGATATAGTTGGTAAAATTCTTATTTTCCTTATTTGAACATTTTTAATACTTTTGTGAATGCAAAATTTTTCAACGTATTTGGAAATCTTAACTGTCTCCACAAATTTTTGCAACATTTATTTGCTGTTTCATAGGTGATGAGTCTTGCCTAATTGGCGCTTGTTATTCAAATATTGTTAGTCAAGTACTGTTATATTTCAATTAGTTACATGTACAATGACAATTTAGAAGTTGTTGAATATCAAATGTCTAGAAATGGTCTATTATTGCGAAACCAAAATGGTTTACTTTCAAACTCTACTAATTTAAAATTGCCAAAGCACTAAAAACAGTAGGTATCTGTTTTATATTTAGCACCTTTACATCAAACGCTGTGAGATAAAATATTTTGTATACAGGAGTTTCTGAAATTTTTAATTAAATAAAGAAAAATTTTGATTTTATTTTGATCTCAAAGTTAAGCTCATTATGAAATTATAAAGTGTCCAACCAGAAATAATTACACGCATTTTTTCTACATGAAATAATTTCCAAAAAACGTGACGGCTACAATTTTCAAGAACATTTCAAAGAATAAAATGAGCTTTTGTAAATTAAAATTGAATGATCATAACGTCTTTAAACATTTGTTAGCTCAACTATTTTATTATTGTTCACGCTTGGATTTTGAGAGGAAGTAATTTTGAACTTAATAGTCGACCTTTATCTTTCGAAATTCAGCAATTAATAAATTAACAATTTTACATGGAAGTTTCTCAAATATAAACAACATCAAATTAAAGATTTCAAAAATATTACTGATTAAAATATAACATTATCTGCTACGGGTCAGCAAATAAAAAGTTGTACAAAATCTTTGACAGAGCAAGATGCTCAGATACGTACGTAAACAAACTTGACATCGATAAAAATAATAAAATCACAAAAATAAGAATTTTTCAAACATATTTTACAAACTGAAATAATTAATTTGATAAATTATTAAACTTCTTTCAAAAATATTCATAACTTTTATTTACTGCTTGTTTTAAAATGAATTGGTTCCAAATTTGCCAATATTTAAACACAAGTGGCTTTGAAAATAAATAAGAAGGTAGTTATATTTCAAATCAGAGTTTAATTAGTTTCATTTAACGCGATCATTCTTCATTGATGGTGTGCTTCTTTTTCTAAAAAACTCTCTAATTTTATTTGAAATGGATCTGTTAGCGTAAAGATTTAAATTTAATTTAAATTATCTTTGAAATATCCTGAAAAATATCTGGAATTTAAAAATCAAAATTCTTTAACATTTCTGGTATAATAAATCAACCACTAAACATTAGAGGTTGATTTGGGGTGGGTTCCATATGCGCTAAAGGGATAAAACTGTTTTCGAATACTTTTTACATGGAATGCTGTTTTAGTAGTGAAGACATTTCTACTTTTCGAAATTGTGTCTTTTTACAGAATTCTTAAAACTTTAGGGAATGATTTGGGGTGGATTTCACATGCACTAGAGGAATGATACTTTTTTGGAGACATTGTAGCATGCAAATATGTCATTATTAGCAAAAATATTTTGACTTTTTGAATTAGCGTCTTCATAGAATCTCTGAAAACTTAGGGTTTGATTTAGAGTAGGTTTCACATGCGCTATAGAGGCGAAACTTTCATTGGTGCTTTTGGCATGCAAATTTTCTATTATCAGTGAAAAGATTTCGACTTTTCAAATTAGCGTCCGTACAAAATTTTTTAAACTTTAGGTGTTGATTTAGAGTCTATTCTATTTTCAAATTGGGACCTTTAGCCCATTTTTTTACTTTAGGGGTTATTTCTGGGAGGATTCCATATGCGTTAAGCGTAGCCTTTTCTAAAGTAAATACATTTTTCTGTGATATTGACCTTACAGATTGAAAATAATGAACTAGTTCAATGAGACTAATTTCATGAAATTTTTTCTATAACAGTGGAATTTTTTTCCGATGCAAAATTAGGGTGGTCTCCCCCATAAGAAATTATTATAAATTATTATAAACCTATTTTAATTTTAAACAAAAAAAAATTCGTGAAGGAATGAAACAGAACCTTTTTTATTTGTTTCTGAAAAGATTCACTGGGACACTGACGAAAGATTAAAGGCTTGGAAACCATATAATCTATTGACTTGTTATTATTATTGGTCATTACAAGTTACTTGTAACATTTTAGGATGACTTTGGATCACAAAAAAATGTATATACTATTTAAATTCAATTAATGGTGCGGCGGATTGTTATTTACCCGCTTTACTATAAAATTAAGTAAGATTGAGCGAGAAGGGCCCACTGGAGCTTCCCTGACTTCTTCTCTGGTCAATAGGGTAATCGTCCCGCTTACCATGTTGATTTTTGACGGTCTTTTGACGCGAAGGCGAGGATCATATTTATTTAGTCCGGAAAAAAATCAATATTGTTGATAATAATATATAAGCTATCTGTCGATACCAACAGATTACTTTACGTATTAACAAAACAAAACTAAAGTAAAAAATTGTATTCTTATTTGATAAATCTAAGATTTTCCGTTTTTCACCGGACATAGCACTTGATTTTTACCCGTTAACATCCGGAACATTTACGATAAAAATGAAGCTAAACCGATAAAATCCGTAATTTTGGCATTCTGAATTTGATCCGGTTGTGTCTGTGATTAAAATTTTTAGGTCCGAAAATTATCCGGTTATGTAATCTTTTTTATATTCTTATAAAAAACACTACACCTGAAAAAACACTGCTAAGTACCTAATGCATTTTAATACTTTATTTATTTATGTTGAAGGTAATCAACGTTGTAAATTAAAAATTAAAGCTAAGTACGATCTGTAGAAATTATCTAAATACAATTTTTTCTATAAAAGAAATTAATCCACTGAATTAGTTTTCTCAACTTTAGATGGTGATTAAGGGGCTAATTGAAAAAGTGAAAACTTTCGTTCCAGCTATTGCGTTGATGAATCCAGACAAAAAAAGTTTAATGGAGTAGGGGAGCCCACCCTACAGTATATAATTATCCTACATTAGATAATCATTTATTTAAAATAATAATGCATGTAAAATAATTTATTTAATGTAATTAATAGTTCAGGCATTATACGTGGTGATATATTAAAATTAGAATGGATGATTTCACTTATATTTGTGTTTATAATTAATGATTATCTGCTGCAGGATCATTATCAGTTACTGTAGGGTGGTCCCTCCCAACGTATTACATTTTTTTTATGTTTTGAGCGGACAAATTTCCCGTTCCACTTTAACTCAATATACTTTCTGGTCCTGAAATTCTAAAAAATCCCGTATCAGTAGCAAATGTTTTTCAAATTCCATTTTTATAACATACACATTCTGGATTCCGTTGGAATTAATTGAGATAGAATTCGGTATTCATTTCAAATAAAGTGAAATAGGGTTTATAATAGTGATACATATCGATCATTTTTGGACAAAATCGAGATTTGCTTTAAACATAATTAGATGAAACTAAAATGTAATGGAGATCAAGAATTTGTAAAGAAAAAAGTCGATCGACATGAGACGATCATCTTGATTGAGTGATCTTTTATCTCGATGTGATGAGTATGGTGTTCAAGGTTTCAATTTAATCTGAAGAGATTTTAGAAAAATTTTAAAATTATCGATATGCATCACTAGTTTATAAAAGAATAGCAATTAGGATAGAACGCAGATTGCGTCGATAAAATGGTTTTTTTCGGAAAACATAAAAATTTTTATAAAATTATAGATATATTATAGTATTATATTCGCCAATAAAATTAAGGATGACAGTCAACGTGAAAACCAGAGTATAAACGATCCCCATTTTTTGATATCAGGTATAAAACTGATGAATGCGTTAATCAAGAATTTCGTTAACAGTGTACCTAATGAATATTCTGGCGTTTTATTAAAGTATATACATGGCATCTCAATCTTTATCTCATGTACTATATACAGTCGCCAAGTTTATCTTTTTGAGATATTTATATTTCATAAATCAATCTAATTTGGTTATCTCAACTGAGGCTCAACAGGACATTTGTTCAACCTTTTACAAATGAAATGGGCACCTTTCTCAAAGTGATTGGTAAGTTTTAAAAGACAAAAAACTATTCAATCTTTTTGTTTAGGAACATTAGGGTGAAAGAATTGGTCGGTGATTATTTATTCACGAAAATAAACGTTGAGCGTGTTTTTTGAGGATACTAGCTATTATGATTCTGTAACTTCCTTAATAGTAATTCAAATTTAAGAATAAAATGTAATAATCTCATTTTTTAGCCTTAAGTTTCTTCCATAAAGAAACCTAAGCTAAGAAACCTAAGGAAAGAGTTGGTTCAGTTTAAGTCAGGAAATTGCAAAGAAAAATAAATTAGATGTTGATAATATCATCGACTCTTTCCTACCTAATTTTAATTTCTCATTTAAGTTTTAAATTTTATATTTAGTGCAATCTATACATTTTTTTAAATGAAAGAGCATAGGTTTTAGGGACAAAATAATTTTTAATGCAAAATGAAAATGGCAAATAACTTTATTTTTAAGTTTATTTGTTTTCAAGGTTATATAAATATAATCTTCCTAAGATTCTTGAAAAATTTCAACAAAAAAGTTCATTTTCAACCAAACAGCTTGTATTTACTGCTAGTTTCAAAATAAATGAGTTCCAAATTTAACAAAATGTAAACGCAAATGGCTCTAGAAATAAATAACAATATAGTTATATTTTTAAAAAGAGTTTAATTAGTTTCATCTTATGCGATAATTTTTCGTTAATGATGGTTTTCTCTTCCTATAAAACTCTTTTTTTCTTAATAGTTCTGATAGCGAAAATTTTGAATTTTCTTTAAATTACCTCTAAAATATCCTGAAAAGGATCTGGAACTTTGGCATGAAATTATGCTATTATCATCTAAACAATTTTTACTTTTTAAATGAATGTCTTTTCGCAGCATTTTTGCACTAAGGGTTCATTTGTTGTACGTTCCACATGCGCTAGAGAGTTGAAACTTTTTACATTCTCATAAAAGAGGGTATTCCTCTCTTTGGCTTGAAAATTCAACTATTTTGGATAAAAATAAAAATTGAATTGAACAAAAATTGATCTTTCTTAATTGAAAATTCAACTATTTGGTTGAAAATTTATCTATTCTGTTAACAATGCAATATATTTCGGCTTGATGTCTTAGGAATTTTTAAATGGTTTCAAATTGAATTCAGTATGGTACTTATAATAATTTTGTTTAATTGATTTTCTCATTATTCTCCTATTTTCTTGAAAAATCACCCTATTTCCCCTCTTTTTGAGAGAATTTTGGGCTGTAAAGTCTCATTATGCCAAAAAAGATTTGTTTACAATAGGGTCATCCACTAATTTTTTTTTATTTTTGCATATTAAAGTATATGCTCTGAAATCACTAATAATACTAGCATAGTGCAAAACAAAACTTCTTTTCGAATTTATATTCATAAAAAAAACTTTGCACACATTTAAAAATCCTATTTCTGTCAGGCTCATTCCGCCATCTTGATTTGACGTAGCACGCCGTCAAACGCTTGTAAATAAGCCGGGCGATTCATGTATTTTTTTTCATAAAAATGCAAAAAAAAAAACAGCGCTACCACTGGTGTTTTGTACCTTAATGCAAGAATACGCCTGTCAAAAATGCAGGAAAATTATTTATATCTATGCCCAAAGGTGAGGAACGAAAAAAATGTTCGGTGTAGCATGTTGCGAATAAAATTTCAACAATGAGTTAATATTTTTTTTTTGAATAGAAAAATATAAAATATGTATTTTTTCATGCCATAAAACTCGTAATTGACTTATGTTCATCGGTGTTATATATGTGGGCTGCCGGGATGTATGTGAGCTATAACTTCGCAAAATCAAATCGTTTATTTACGCAACAAGTATTATAGAATAAAGTATTTATAAAAGTTATTATAAATCTTATAATTATAAATTTTAATACAATTTTATAGAAGTATTAATAAAAGTATTTATAAAAGCATCTATAAAAAAGTGAGGTTAGGTTTTCTGGATGCAACATTGCCAATGTTGCATACATGTTTCGATTCGCCTACAGCAACTGTCATTCGTAATTAATAAATTAAATGAATAAAATAAATGTTTCCAAGGGTTAACGTCATCCATCCCATTGACTTATTTTTTTTTGCTTTTACTCAAGTCTCAGCAACGTTGAAATTAGAGCACTTCGCAAAAAAATCACTTATCATAAGTGCAATCACTTTTGGAAAATTATCCGAACCGTCTTTAACGTATCCAGGCATACTGATACTTTCATTAAAATAAACCCTTACTTCGTTAAAAAATGTACATTTCCGGTTGATATTTTGTCACTTTTTAATAAATTATTATAAATTAATAAATAAAATTAGGTTTTAATATTACATTTTAATTCTTTGGGAGTCAAAGTTTATGAAAAGCTTAACTATAAGGCAAACAATATTTTTATTTGAAGGCAAATATCAAGGTGAAAAGTTTAATAAATTTATTCGAAAGTGGAGATTACATTAATTAATGGATATTGTAGAATATTTTCTGAATGGAATTTTGGAACTGTCAGTGTCTTATGCTGCTAAAATCATATAAAACTGATCATTATTATTAGCACTCATTAAAATAAATTAAATTATATTTTGTAACATAGTTGTTGCATATTGTGTCACTAGATAATTAATTTTCTCCTAACCTTTGCAATTTTCTTCACATGCTCGTTTAGTCAGAAAATTATTCTTGTTTCCATCACATCCTCCATATATAAATTTCTGACAGTGTTTTTTAACAGCAACATAACCGTAGCGTATAAAAAGTGCGTCGCAGGGTCCCGTGACTAGAGGTAGTTTACAAACTTAAGAACATGAAAAAGCAGATTAAGAGAATTATGATTAACCTTGTTTTTAGTTATGATTAAGAAACGTGGGCTTCTTTGCAATTGCTTTTATTTTTCCCTAAAATCATCCCTCCATAAACTTTAAAATTTATTACAAAAATATTTAGTTGCGTGAAGCTGGAATTGCCACATGAGCACCATGCAAGAATTTAATGCTAATTTAGGGGTAATTTAGGCCGCAAAAAAAGTTTGCGTTGTGTAATTTTTTCTTCAAAAATGGATAATAGTGCCTGATTTACATAAGAATAAAACTTCCACGTCAAAAACATCCAAAAACGTCAAAATATTAATTAATTATTTTCGATGTGTGCAATGGCGAAATTTGCAACTTTATATTTTTATTGCTACAACTTCCGTGTCAAAAAATTGAAAATTAAATATTGAATATTCGTTTTAATAAGCACTAGGGTGGCCCAAACACATCGTTTTTTTCAATTCAGAACGGTATTTGAATCTTTTTTAAACAAAGACTTGTTTGGGAGCAATTTTTTTATTCAATATTATAATTCTTAGTTTTAAAAATCGGTAACACTCACTTCTTCTTGAATATCCTTGTGATGATATAATCTCCGGCTTCAAAATGACGAATAAAACCAAGAAAATAAGAACAATTTTGTAATTCATTTCGAACACTGGTCTCTTTTCAAAAATTGAAATTTCTTATTAAGAATCTTCTTTCTCAGACGATCAGAATAGCATAACTGAAGCAGGAAATTGGCAAATCTCAATTTTATCAATTCAATAACAAACACCATTTTTCCTGCTTGCATTTTCTTGCGAGTGTTTTCACTTTTGCATGAATAAAGAAATGTTTTTCTACTTGCATTTTCATTGCAAGTGTTTTTACTTTTGAAAAAAAAAATAAAATGATTTCTTGCTTGAATTTTCCTTGCTTTCACATTTGGATACGAGTCTGATGTAATACCTAAACAAAATGATCATACCCTAAAAAACAAGAATTCTACTTCTCACCCTACTCTTTCCCCTATTCCTCTCTTTTCCCAATTTTTTAAAAAGAATTCCTCTTTTTCTCCTAGTTTCAAGATTCAGGATTCAAGGTTCAGGATTCATCCCCTTTGGTTAAAAATTATACTATTTGGTTGAAAATTTAATTATTTTGTTGAAATAGGAACTATTTTCATAGAAAGACATCTTTCTTGGTTGAAGATTCAACTGTTTTATTGAACAATCCTTTGGATTAATCTTTTTCATCAATATTCATATTTTCTGGTAATAAAGTAATGTTTTTTGTTTGAAATATCAACATATCTTTTTGGTTGAAGATACATCTCTTTGGCTAAAAATTTGAACTATTTTGTTAGAAATTCGTTTTTTTCGTCGAAAATTAATTTTTCTAACTAAAATTTCAACTATTTGATTTTTTTAAATTATTTAGCTATTTCAGTTGAAAATTCATAGTTTTAGTTGAAAATGTGTATCTTGTAGTTAAAAATACAATTGGTTCAAAATTAATCCTTTTGGTTGAGGATTCAACCATTTTGTTGAAGATTTGTCTTTTTTGGTTGAAAATTATTGTTTTTTTTCAATTTTCATTTGACATGTTTGCGAAGTCTTCAAAAATCTTTTTGAATTTTCTCAAGAATCTCAGGAAAATTATATTTTGTTTACACATCGACAGTTTTGAGCCACCATCTTCTACAAGTTTCTTGTCCGCGAATCTTTCATAAATAGACTCTCCTGGTTCATTTCAATATTCAGAGTTTCATAAAGTCACTTATATGGAATTCAATTTCAGATTTCAAAGCACATGACTCGATTTCTCAGTAAGCGGCAAACAGCACGCTAGAATTTCTCACACCCCCTGCCCTCCAACCCCTCTCATCATAGGACGATGGAACCCACCAAACCAAGTCATCCGTTTCCCCTGCACTCATTAACAGCGTCTAGGGGTAACTTTCAAGTAGGAAACTTCATACAGATTCCAAGTTCAGAAGGTCGAGAAACAACCCTTAGGGCCCGTACAACTCAGTTTCGGATATAATGTTACAGCAAATGTAGGAAGAAGCTAAACCCTTGTTAGCAACATAGGAAATTTCGGCACCCAAATTAGGAGGCAATTCACTTTCTCCCGGCATAATAAGAATGTAAGACGTGACGAGCTTTGCAGATGTAAAAACCGAGTTAAGCCAGGTATAACTCTAATTGGGTAGGTTTTGCCGAAAAACTAACCAATTCACTCGATTCGCATACTAAACTTCTCGATTGCTTCGATTTTCTTTTCCCTCTTTCATTCTAGATTGATAACAACATTTTTGGCCAGTATATCAATTTGATCCCGAAATTTGATCAAAATTATATACTAATCTTTTATACAGATTTCGGCTTTTTTATTTGATCAGCAAATGGCCTGTCGAGTGTCAGTTATTATGCCACGACCAATTCAGTTTCGTTTCATAATTTCTTTAATGAAAGCTCATTACCTAAGTATTAATTTGCAAGAGCAGTGCGCTTTTTCGTCATTTTCGAGAAAATTGACTTTAAAATATTCGTCACACGCCATATACAGTTTGGCAAAAAATAATTCCCATCGTCCGGTAGCTCAGACAGTATCGCTTCTGTTTTATCACCGGAAGATTGCGTGTTCGACTCTCGCTTCCTACAATTGTTTATTCTTTTATTTCTGCTAATGATCATTGTGTCAGTGCCTTTTTTATGGAACATCTGAGTTCTTTTAACTTTATTATGTTTTTTTTCAAACCAATTTGTTTTCTAAAAATGTTAATAATTTTTTTCGTAATGCTTACCAATTATATTTAAAATTAGAAGTATGTATTGGCAGAGCTCTTCAGGTGTGATGTTTCGATAAATAAGACAAGAAATGTTTTATAGCTTTTTATTCTACCATCCGGTCAGTAAAGCAGCCAAAGCTGGACTAACACAAAAATGACTGAACGACAAACTGAATCGTAGATTCTTAGTCATAGCTATATGGCGTCAGTGTTTAGTCTTTATAAAATAAACTATAAACATATAGACCGATACGGGAAATCCCATGATCAAAGTTAGAATCATTTTTGTCGAGTTTATTAAAATGAAACTCCAATACTCCCACTCAAAAATGAGATGGTAAATCTAATAGTTTATGATATTGATGTCCAATATAATGCTTACATACTGATTGATTAAATAATTCTATACATTATCAAAAATATGAAAGTTACAAATATTTCAACGTAGCTTAAACATTGCTATGCTTGTATTCTTTTTGTTTTATTCTTTCAGTCCCAGTTTTGCACGAATTTGCAGAAACTTTACTGGAGTTACTGGTTTTGTGAATGCATCCGCCAATTGCTGATCTGTTGGAAGATAATATAATATTAACACCTCTTTCTCTATTTGATCGCGAGTAAAGTGATATTTGATATCAATGTGTTTTGTTCTTTTATGATTTGTTGGATTTGTTGCAATGCTTATACAAATCTGGTTATCTTCATAGATTGGGATAGGATTAGAGACTTGGCAGTTTATACTGTTGAGAACTGCTTTCAGCCAAACGGCTTCTTTCGCGGCTTCATATAATGACATATATTCCGCTTCTGTTGATGATCTTGCAACAGAATTTTGTCTTTTTGTATTCCACGTAATAGTACAGTTTTCGAATAGTTGAAAGACATAGCCAGTAGTACTCTTTCGTGATATTTCATCACCTCCCCAATCAGCATCAACAAACCCAATTATTATTTTTCGACAGTTATTTCTTACATAGGTTAGTTTCAATTTTTGTGAGCCATTAATATATCGTAAGATTCTTTTTAAACATTTCCATAATTCAGCATTGTTTTTCGTTTGATATCTACTCAAGATATTTATTGCTGTACATATATCAGGCCGCGTGCACAGCATCGCGTACATTAAGCAACCAATCAAATTTTTACACGGAGCTTCATAATAGTTCTCAGAATTTAGTGCATGATAATCTATTTTAGTTGGTAAAGGAGTAGGTACGCTTTTACTGTTGCTCATATTAAATTTCAGTAATACCGATTTTAGATAAGAAGTTTGATCTAGTGAAATTGTATTTTCTGTGCGTTCAATTCGTATGCCCAAGAAAAGCTTTATTTCATTCAGATCAACCATTTCAAACTGTTTCATTAGATATTCTTTCAAACTTTCCATTGTGATCTTGTTACCCGTTACTATTACTAAATCATCAACATATAGTACCAAGTAAATGTTTTTATTGATATTACCTCTGTCCAGAAAATACAAGCATCGATCAACTTCTGAATTTTTAAAATTCAATTGTTTTAATATCTCATCAAATCTCTGAAACCAGCATCGAGCTGTCTGTTTTAGTCCGTACAATGCCTTTTGCAACTTACATACTTGATCATTTTTAACTTTTATTCCTTCAGGAGGATTCATTAAAACTTCTTCTTTTAATATACCATTAAGAAAAGCTGTCTTTACATCCATGTGATGTATCAATAAATTGAATTGGTTCGCAAATGCTAAGATTATCCTTAAAGTGGATATTCTTGCTACAGATGCAAAGGTTTCCGTGTAATCTGTTAAATACTGTTGACGAAAACCTTTTGCTACAAGGCGGGCTTTATACCGCACTGGATTTGCGTGTTCATCATTTTTTACGGTAAATACCCATCTACTGTCAATGATGTTTTTATTTTTCGGCTTAGGTACGAGTATCCAGGTCTTATTAGATTGAAGTGATTTTAGTTCTTCCCTTATTGCTTGCTCCCACTTGAACCTATCATTTCTAGTTTCAATTTCATGGTAAGAGGTAGGAATGTTTATTTTTATCGCTCTAGCAGAAAGGAGCAGTGAGTTTATATTATAAATATCTTCATAAAATTTTTCATCATAAGATAACTTCGGACGTTTTTGTAAACGTTCACTTCTTCTAATTTCTGGTTTATTACTCATACCTTCAATAGTGGGCAAAGAATCATCATATTTTTGTGCTGAATTTTTATTATCTGCTTTCGATAAGTCAGATTTTTGTATGGATGCCTCAGACGGTCCTGGTTTATTTAACTCAGGCTTAAAATTCTCTGAGGACACAGAGGTTTCCGCTTGGACCAGTTTCTTTTTAATTTCTGGTGCCGACAAATGTTCAAATGATTCAACATCAGATTGACTCACTTGTTGCGGAGTAGTATCCTCTTTCATACCCATGAGCGGTCGTGAAATTTTATAGCTCATTTCGTCTATTATGACGTCTCGAGCTTTAATGAATTGCTCTGTTTCTACGACCCATACCTTATAACCGTTC
>JAABKJ010000755.1:224267-383859 GCA_011634705.1 Andricus grossulariae
AGCTCATTTCGTCTATTATGACGTCTCGAGCTTTAATGAATTGCTCTGTTTCTACGACCCATACCTTATAACCGTTCAGTTCATAACCTACAAGGATCCCTTTTGTTGATTTTGAGTCAAATTTCCCATCCCTTGTTTTATTATGAACGTATGCTGTCGAACCAAATATTTGAAGATGTTTAATTTTTGGTTTCTTATTATACCACAATTCGTACGGAGTTTGGTCCGATTTCAATGCTTTAGTCGGAGAGCGATTAATGAGGTATACAGCTGTTAATACAGCTTCCCCCCAAAATACTTTGGATAAATCGACTGCAATCACCATGGCGCGTGCCATTTCGGTAATTGTGCGATTCATTCGCTCAGCTAAACCATTTTGTTGTGGTGTATGACTCACGGTTAGGTGGTATGTTATGCCCTTCGTTGCACAAAAATCTTCAAATTCATTTGATAAATATTCTCCACCATTGTCGCAGTAGAGGTTTGCAATTTTTAAATTAAAATGTGCTTCGGATTTGGCCACAAAGTCTTTGAAAACATTAAGTACATCGGATTTGTATGTAAGAAGGTAGACTACTGTATAATGAGTAAAATCATCTATGAAAGTGACAAAATAATTGTTGTTATCTATTGTCGGTGGCCGTATTTTCCCACAAACATCGGAATGGATAATGAATAAAGGTCTTTGGATATGCTCTTTTGACTTAGCCTTTAAAAATGGCAATCGCGCTTGTTTACCGCGAATACAGGCCTCGCACATTTTGTCAGCTGGTATAATTCCCTGTATTGATTGAATATCATCAACCATTTGGTATTTTTTCAACTGAGTAAATTGATCTCTACTTATATGACCAAGGCGCTGACACCACAATTCATAATGGGTTTCTTTACTTATTCCACTGCTTAAATTCGCCACTCGATATGAAATTTGAAAAGTTATTCCCATTAATCCTAATACAGGCTTACCTGAGATAACTATTTTATTACCACTCCAAATAGTTACGCCATTTTCTTCGAATACAATCTTCATCCCTTTTTCTTGAAGACGACGGACTGATAGAAGATTGTAAGGAACTTCTTGAGAGTAGAGTACATTTTCCAAGCGTCCTTTTATGCCTTCATTGGTTGTTACTTCGATAAATCCTTTTTTCGTCGCTAGTATAGACATCCTGGTTTTTGCAACTGAAATCTTCAGGGGCGGCACTAGGTCCTCGAAAACTGTGAATACATTTGGATTGTTAATGATGCGCTCGCTTGCTCCAGAATCCAAATAAATAAATAAATCATTAGCGTTTTTAGAGTATTCTCGTTTAGAGTTCCCAAGTCCGAGCATGAATGCAAACCCGTCACTGTAATTATTATCTGTTGTTTGGTTTTGCTCGGTGGATATGGCTGCTAGAGTTCTTTGTCTTGGTTGCTGTTTATTTTCATTGGCTCGTTTAAAATAGATGCAATCTTGTTTAATATGATTCGTCCTTCCACAGTGGTCACACCTCATATTAGAAGATTTAAAATTGTTTTTCTTGAAGTTTGGTTTGTTGAATTTTGCATTATTGCCTTGATAAGGTTTCTGCTGCTTCCTGTAGTTGTTGTTCCTCCGGTTCCTTTTCTGGTTCCATGGTTTGTTCACACTGGCTTCGCCTGATGATGGAGGCAAGTTCAAGGCTTTTATTCCGCTCGCTGAATTAGCTTCGGTCCTTATTTTTACTTCGTGGTCCAGAAGTCGAGTTTTGACAAATGCGAGGTTCAACTTTTCATCACTGAGTGTCTCAAGAGCAGTAATGCCCCCATCATAAGTACTTGGAAGTGTGGTAAGTAGATGTGAAACCTTATCCATTTCATCCAGTTTTGCCCCAGCAGCGAGTAACTCCGTGAGAATTTCGTCAAATTTGGTGAAATGTGCATTCAATAATGTATCTCCTTGCAATTTAAGCGACAGTAATCCCTTCCGGCAGGCTAGTTGGGTTGCAAGACTTTTCCTCTCATAAATAACGTCCAAACTTTCGAAAATATCTTTCGCCTGTTGTTTGTCTTTTGCAAAATTTAAAAATGCATCACTTAAATATTCAATAATAGTATTTCTCGCTGTCGAGTTCTGCTTATTCCACTCATCACTCGAAAGTACAGGACGTTCCTCGTCTATCACTTTCAACACACCCAGTTCACTCAGTAAAGCCTTCACTCGAAACTTCCAAATCGCATAAAGTTCACCATTAAAAGGCTTGTTGTTTCGCTTCTGTTGCACATCCATTTTTATTTTTTATGGTCGCACAAAAAAGACTTTCACAAGAAAACAAACTTTACACTATTTTTGCGGAACACTATTTTCACCTGGGCCCATAACCTATTAGCAGAGCTCTTCAGGTGCGATGTTTCAGTAAAGCAGCCAAAGCTGGACTAACACAAAAATGACTGAACGACAAACTGAATCGTAGATTCTTAGTCATAGCTATATGGCGTCAGTGTTTAGTCTTTATAAAATAAACTATAAACATATAGACCGATACGGGAAATCCCATGATCAAAGGTAGAATCATTTTTGTCGAGTTTATTAAAATGAAACTCCAATAGTATGAACAAGGTTTTTTTAACGAAAAATGTATTTATAGCAAGAATTTTCAAGCAGAACAGTGACTCATCAAAGAAATATTTGCTCGATGGGAATTTTGTTTTTCGCCAAACTCTATAAATAAGGTGTGGCGAATAATTCAAAATTTGATTTTCTCGAAATCGTTGAAAAAGCGCATATTACTACTTTGGCAAATTAATACTCAGGTAATGAGCTTTCATTAATCGATGAAAACTTGAACCACACCAAACTCTCGGTTTCAGTCCCCCCGGTTTCTGCCTTCCTAGAATTACTGTCTCACGCGAGAGAACGTTTGCGACGTTTGTCGCAACGTCTCTCGCCAAAGGTTTTTTACGTTTGGATCCCCCCGATTTGGGACTGAAGACAACCCCCGAAACTGGACTGAAACCGAGAGTTTGGTGTACGTAAATCTAAAGAAAAACTTTTGAATGGAAAAAAATTAATTTTCAGGGCCATAGAAGTTTATAACCCAAGATAGGAAAATTTGAATTTTTCACAAAACCAGAATTTTCTAAAACATTTCCTGTTGGGCCTAGGAAAATGTACGTAAATCTACACATTCGTCATTTTAGTTAAAAATTCATATCTTTAGTTAAAAATCCAACTGTTTTTGGTTTAAAGTTAATTATTTTTTTATGCAAAGTCTACTATTTTATGCCTTTGTTGAGGATTCATCCTACATTGTTAAAACTGTTATTACTTGCTTTATTTGTTAGCAAATCATCCTTTTCGAATGAAAAATCCTCTATTTGTGTTGAAAATTCAATATTTTTGTAGAAAATTCGTGTTTTTTGCGTAAAAGTCCAACTTTTTTGTGAAGATTCCTTTTTTTTAGTCTGAAAATTCACCTTTTCTAGTATAAATTTCACTTTTTTCTTAAGACTGCAACTGTGTGGTTGAAAATTAATCTGTTTTGGTTGAGTATGTAATAACTTTGTTAAAAATGTATCTCTTTTAGTTGAATATTCAATTATTTTTATTTAAAAGTCAACTACTTAGTTGAAAATTTGTTGTTATTTTTACGGAAAATTGAACCAATTTGTTGAAAATCCGTTTTGTTTTGGTTGAAAATTAATCTTTCAAACGGAACATTCAACTTTTTCATTAGTGTTTGAAAATGTAACCATTCTATTAAAAATTCTTTTTTTTTTATTAATATATTTTTTAACAGAAAATTCCACTATTTTGTTGAAAATTCCACTCCATTTATCTATTTTTGTTTAAAAATTCCTCTTTTTTAGACAAAAATTGAACTATTTGGATAAAAATTGATCTTCTTTAGTTGAATATTTAACTGTTTGATTAAAAATTCATGTTTTTTTTTAAATTTCTTCTTCTTGGTAAAAAATTATCATCTTGGTTAAAAATCCATCTTCTTGGATAAAAATTTAACTATTTGGTTAAAAATTCATGTATCTTGTTAAAAATTCGTCTTTCTTGGTAAAAAATAATCTTCTTGACTGAAAATTCATCTTTCCGGTTGAAAATTAAACTACTTCGTATAAAGTTGAACGTAATTTTTAAAAACACCCTAAAATATTTCCAATCCTTGGAAATTATCTCAAGTTATTGAAATAAAAAAATCTTTCGATTCTTTAAGAATCACTTGAAACTTCTTTAAGCTTTCGAAAATGTTTTGGCATTTTTTGAAATACTAAAAAATAATTCAAATACTCTGAAATCAATTAAATTACTGAAATCAATTGAAAACTCCTCTGAAATCAATTAAATTACTGAAATAAATTGAAAACTTCTTGGAATCTTTTAGTATAATTTAAAGGTTTTCAAATCATTAAAACTTTTTTCAAATTCCTTGAAACTTGAAATTTTTTTTTGAATGCCTCGAAATTTATTAAAATACTCATAAATATTTAAAATGCTCTGAAACCGATTACGGAAATCAATTGAAAATTCCTTGGATTCTTCTTTAAAATCAAATAAAATTTTTTAAAACAGCCTATAATATTTCAAATAATTCGAAATTCCTTCAAATTATTCAAATAAAAAAAATTCATTGGAGTCATTAAACATTTCAAGACCTTTTAAAACTTTAAAAATAACTTTAAACGTTTTAAAGCTTTCGAAAATACCTTGGAATCTTTTAAATTACTGTAAAATATTTCCAATTCTCTGAAATCAATTAAATTACTGATATCAAATGAAAAATCCTTGGAATCTTAAAAAAAACTCTAAAAGTTTTCAAATCCACTAATTTTTTTGAAATTCCCCAAGATATTCCTTATCTTTACAAATTTCTTCAAATTATTGAAATAAATATAAAATTCCTTGAAATACATCAAAATTCCCTTAAATATTTTCAGTTGAAATTTTTTATTTTAAATTCCTTGAAATTATTGACATCTCTTTGGAATGCCTTGGATTCTTCTAAAATACGCTACAAGATGCCCAATTCTTTAAAATTTCTTCAAATTATTGAAATAAAAAAAATTCCTTAGAATGTTCTGAAATTCTCTCAAATATTTTTATAAAATATGTATTGAGTTGAAATCTTTTAAAACCACTCGATGTTTTTTAAATCCTCTGAAATCCAATTAAATTACTGAAATCAATTGAAAATTCCTTAGAATTTGTTAAGATACTGTACAAGTTTTCAAACCCTTAACATTTTTTTTCAATTCCTTAAAATGTTGTAAAACTTTTCAAAATGCCGTGAAAATGTTTTAAATACTCTAAAATACTAAAAATTTTCTGATATCAATCAAATTATTGAAATCAACTGAAAATTCCTTGGAATATTTCGAAACACTCTAAAGGTTTGCAAATTCTCTAAAAAAAATTTAACTCCTTTAAATTACTGTAAATATTTTGAAAATGCCTTTCATTTTTTTTTACATTATTTAAAATTCTCCTAATCCTTTAAAATCCCTTGAAATTGTTGAAACAAATACCTACGAAATTCCCTGAAATATTTCCAGTTCTTTAAGATCACTTTAAACTTTTTAGAACTCTTGAAAATTCGTTGAAATCTTTTGAAATTTCTTAAAGATTTATTCTAAATATTTTAAAATCACTCCAAACTTTTTTAAGCTTTCGAAAATATCTCGTAATCTTTTGAGATACTCTAAAATATTTCAGATCCTTCTGAATCAATTAAATCACTAAAATCAGTTGAAAATTCCTTGAAATCTGTTAAAATATCCTACAATATTTCAAACCCTTTAAAATCTTTCAACATTCATTGAAATTATTTACCCCTATTCCAAATGCCTTGTATTCTTTCCAAATGCCCTAAAATATTCCGAGTCCTTTAAAATTCCTTTAAATTATTAAAATAGATAACAATATCCTTGGAATCTTTTGAAATTCTTTCGAATATTTTCCTGCAATATATATATTGAACATTGTTTATCATATTTGGTTACCCATAAAGATTTTTCAAGTTTTCTTGCCCTAAATCAAAGATAAGATTTCAGGCTCGATCTCGTATAATTTTGAGGCTTTTGAAAAAATTTTCCTAGGTCGTGCTAAAAGTTGAAGTTGAGGTAGAAAATTTGAGAAAATCATCAATTTTGTTTTTAAACTTCTCACGTGCTGTATTATTTTCAGAAGGTCAAAAATATTTGTTGGGTACCACTAAACGTGGAGTTTCATAAGCTTTTCAAATATTTTTTTCAAAATGCTCCATCTCTTTTTTCCATCGAAATATCGTGGTTCGCCATCAGCAGTGATTTTTAATAGCGCTCACAAGAGTCGTGCGCACAATTTCCGACGGTGGTGTATCAAAATCAATTCCTTAAAATCGTTAGAATCGAAAACGACAATATCGTTTAGAGCTTTCTTAATAAGGATCTTCAAACTTTTTTTATAGATTGGCTATATAATGTTTCAAAGCTTTTAAAGCATTTGAAAAAATGTCAAACATTTTATTTTTGCGATTTCTACGGATTTCATGGAATTTTATGGTGTATCAGAGGTTTTCAAAGATTTAATCGTTTTAAAGGAAATTCGACAAGATATTAAAGATTTGAAAATGGTGTACAGGATTTCAATCGAATCCAAAGGGCCATAATAGATTTAGGTGGATTTTAATAGATTTCAAAGATTGCAAGAGAGCTTTATCATATTTAATAGCATTTTATCAGATTTGAAAGATTCCATCATTTTTTGAGTAGTTTTGAAGATATTACCGATTTCAAGATGACTTACTGGATTTTACTAAATTTTTGTGAGATTGCTAGTGATTTCACAAGACTTAAGACAGTTTCAAAATTCAACGGGATTCCAAAGGATTTTAAAAAGCTTAGGGTATTTTAAAAGATTCCGAACAATTTAACGGCACTATGCAAAATTTTGGGGGGAATTTTCCACGCAAAATATTGAGAAAATTTCCGCAAGATATTTTGTAGAATTCTCCCCGAAAATATCTTGGGCAATATTTACAAAAAGTTGAGGAACTTTCCCCAAAAAATTTTGGGGAATGTTTCCTAAAAATTGGGAAAATTTACCCAACTATCTTAAAGAACTTTCCCCAACTATATTTGGGAAATGAATGAATCATAACTTAATATTCTCATAGAAAGTATCTTCTAATTTTCATTTGAAATTTCTTCAATTTTTGGGAAAAATCACGAAAATTCAAATAAATTCCCCGAATTATTTGGGATTCACTTCAGTACCTAACTTTTCCAAAATTTCTATTTTATTGGAATAATTAACGACCTTTTGGGGAAGTTCGGAATGTGAATGAGAGAAATTCATTCAGTCTTATAGAAATTACTTAATCTCCTAACTCTTTCGGAATATTTCCTATTTTTTCTGGAATTTATCCAATTATTCGGGTGAAATTCTCTGATTCCTTGGGGAAAGTGACTTTCAAAGTAAGATGTAGAATTTTTCACAAAAAATAGTTGGGAAAATTAGCTAAATTTTTCAAATATATAAATGTTATTAGATACGAACCAACGATATTGATAAAGTGTTGAAAGCAGAGATTTGCAACAAAATTCATTATTATTATTATTATTATTATTATTATTATTATTATTATTAACGGATCACATATATAAATCGTTAAACAGAAAGTATTTCATAGCTAAATTGAGAATTTTTTTATCTCTGAATATGTCGCTAATGAAATGGGACTAATCTTGACAGAGGTTGGAAATTGATAATAATATTAAAAAATATATCAAATGAAAAAAATTATTACAATTTATTCATTTTTAATTTAATTTAAATTTTATTTCTCCACATTTCCCACTAACCAAAAATTTGTACGAGAAGTTTATATTTGTATGACGTCTGAAATTCGTGACGACACATAGCTCATTTAATTATATGAAAACCTTTGAATCTAGATTACAGTTTACTGTTTCAAAAATAAAAAATTCTTTCATCAAATATATTTTAGTCTTATTTACTTGATTTTGCAGTATTTTTTTATTTGAGTCAAGAAAGCCTTCATGTGCTGAACATTTCTTTCATGTTTTCATGAGCGCTAAATATAAAAGTTAATTACAGTTGTATATTATAACATAAATTTAATGTGCAGAACAGTTTTCTGAAATCCGGCAAAAATTAAAAAAACTCTAGACAACCCTAAGAACATAAAGGAAATTTCAATGACAAACAAAATTTTTAACTTTGCAGAGAATAATTTGTTTAACCTATTTTGCTCGTGCAACACCGATCGATTCCACATTCAGTACACTTTATGGAGGTTCCAATGCACCATTTTTAATGTTATTTTGACTACTTAAATCTTAGAATTTAACTATGAAAAATACATTGTGGCCTTACAGAACTATGATGAGTGGTTGGAATAACTGTCCTAACTTGGAAAAACTTTTAGCAACTTTTCTTAGTTGCATTAACTAAGAAATTAGTTATTTTAACTAAATTATTGGTTAAGCTGACTGAGAAAAGTAGTAAAAATAAAAAACAGTTATTCCAACTACTCATTCTAGTTTTCTGAAGCCCCAATGTATTTTTCTTAACTTAAAAGGTTCAAGTAGACAACCTAAGACTTTAGTAACCGACAAATAAGAAAGCAGTTCAATTAACTATTTTCTCCAACTACGTAAACTTAGTTGACGATTTACCAGGATTTTTCAGTGTGACACTATTTTGTTAATATTTTTCAAAATGTATGCTACTTTTGACGTTATTTGGAATTTCTCAATTATGTCCGAGGCCTGTGAGTTGTATCTGACCTCATGGACATAAATCCAAATTTGTGTGCTCATTTGGTGTTATTTTCTGCAATAGTCCAAGGTTTAGGGGTGAGTCCTCGTTAGGAGGGAATAGGGCGAAACGATCTTTCGCGAAATATTGTTATGGCAAATGGAAAGACAGAAGCGGAGTGAAGGGAGAAGAGAGAAGAGAGGAAGGCGCCTAGTCGTGGTATCGTATCTCAACTATACAATATCGTAATCCTTCGCTATTCGTAAAGCTCGTCCGGCGTATCCGCGCATACGTATGTATATGGGCTAGGGTGTAACGCAGCGTAACGATGCTTATGGGGCTTTGGCTCCGATGTGCGGCTTCGGCTGGATCGGATTAATGCTGGAGGCAAGGGTTTAAAGCGCAACCTAAACACCGACAACAACAATGCTCACCGGGCTGTCAGTTAACTTTTGCAAGCGTCGCATTGTGTTGAGACATGAACGCCAGTTTCGGTTAAACCCCACTTGTATCACTTTTGCACTATATGTGTGTCAAACCAGAGTCTCCTCGAAACATCTAAAACTAGCGTAAACTACTCTTCAGCAAATCTGGTTAGATCTAAGAAGCTTACAAGCTTCAATCATCTAATTAAGTTTGTTCTAACGTTTAGCTTTCTATTCCCCCCATTTGGTAAAAGGGTAAGCTACTTATTTTGGACTGTTCTGTTCTCCAGAAATAGAGCACTTTTGACTAGATCAAGTTAGTAGTAAGTAGTCCTGCAAATCTGCAGGCTTAAATATCATTTTTAGGTGTTTATTTTCAAGAAGTCTGAAAATTATCTTCATAATCTAGTACTTATTTATGCACTGAGAAGCTTGCTATGTCTGGCAGACGGAGTCTACTGAATGAATTAAACATTCATATCTACTTTCTTTAAACAGCTACTACGTTGATATTGACTTATTTGCTAAAAAGTGATTGATATAACAATAACCGCAGTTCACACATTTCAATTGGAAATCATACTAAGATGTAAAATGTGCCTCTAGTTATCCAAGATTTCAAGTTTTATTAAACAATAAAACTTTACACAATTGCCGGAAGTTCATGCAAATGTAATCTTTGGCCCCTAAAGAGCATTGCGGAGAAAATGTTTCCGCAAGTTTTGATCACGTATAGACATGTTACATTAACAACATCTACTGTAGAATCATATTTTTTTAGAAAAACTCGTGAGAGGTAATAATTTAAATATTCATTTCATTTATAATACACTTTCCTGAAGTTGGTCTCTTATATGTAGGAAACATAGATAAGTGTATTTTTTTGGTACTCAGACTAATAACTGATGAGAATGAATAAAAATTCTAATTTATGGAGAGATGTTAAATCCAAACTTTCTTACGTTCGGAAATGATGAATGAAAATTTTTTCGATGACTAGAAAGAATTGTATTTTCCAATTCTTAAAAACGACACATCCAGACTCTTATTCAAAAGATGTTATGAGGTGCAAAGTTTCGGTAACGCACCTTTACCCTCATTGAGCGCACTATATATAGAAGAATATGATAATTATTAATGAAACCATGGATTATATAATAGATATTAAGCATGTTCAGAAGAATTTGCTTACCAAGATGATAAGGAAAAAACTTCTCTGTCTAGATAAAAATTGGTCTAGGTCGACGATCATGATATTGGAAACTGTTTAATTCAATGCTTAAAATGGTCAGTGTTGGAGATTTTTACTGAAAAAAAATTGGAATTAAGTAGTAGATATTAAAGACATTATTTTCAATTGATTGAATAAAAAGAGATTCTTACCATTATTTTGAGGTCAGAATTGTTGAGAGCTTATTTTGATTGTATCTATGAATACCTATTACATTATAGTTGTATATTTAAAAATCAGTTTGTAAGTTAAGAAAATTTGTGGTAGAAAAATATTTAAAATCGAAACATGGAAGGTTATCACTGTTATTGTACAGTTTTTCATAATTTCCAAATAATTCTGTTATGTTTTATAAGACATAGAGATTATGATAGAAAGTCCAAGATCATACTATATGCTTAGTTGTAATGATCGCAGTCAGTGATTTTGTTTATACTTTTGTTACCTTCCTTTTCAATAAAAACCATTTCTGCAAAACATCTTTTATAATAATTAGGTCCTTGATGTTCTTCAATGTTATCCCAATCGATAGAGTTACTGTCACTATTGTATTAAGTGTTGCCTAATGACTCTATGGTATTTTGGGGTTCAAATTTATATTGTTACGTAGTTCTGTTCTTCTAATTCTTAGAGGTCGTTTTGTTTGTTCAACATATGTTTTACTACAATCTTTTTGTCATATGTTTTTGAGCAAATTCGATGGAGATTAGATTTTTATTATGAATGGGTTTGCCTGATAGTGTAATTGCAGAATCTACAATGTTTTTTATTATTCCTATTTTATGTTTAATTGAATGGTTCGAATAAAAATTTATTAGCTAACCTGAATATGTGCTTTTTCAATACCAATTTGTTTTTCATTTACCACTATCGTCTATGTAAATCTCAACATTCAAAAAATTAATTGTATTGTTTTGTTCGAGTTAATGTGTAAATTGGAGTCTGGGATGATATGAATTAAATTGCTCAATAGTTTCATGAATTTTATCACTGGGGATGATCAAAAAAGTGTCATTCACGTACCATATTTTATTACTATCAATCATATTCTAATACTGTGACATTACTTCCTAACAACATAAATATGTATTCAGTGTTGGAGAACTCTCTGAGTGAGTAAATTTATTGATATGCACTCTCAGATACAAAATGTTATTAATAATATTTTACTGGTTTTGAATATTTGTCTACCACAAATTTTCGTAGGCTACAAACTGATTTTTAAATAAACAATAATAATGTAATAGTTATTCATAGTTAAAATCAAAATAACCGCTCAAAAATTCTAACCTCAAAATAATGTTAAGCATATCTTTTTATTCAATCAATTAAAAATAATGTCTTCAACATCTACTACTTATTTCCAATTATTTATTTTTATGCAGTAAAAATCTCGAATATTGAACATTTTAAACATTGAATTAAAAAGTTTTTAATATCATGATCGTCGACTTAGACCAATTTTTATCTGGACGGAGTAGTTTTTTCCTTATCATCTTGGTAAGCAAACAGAAAATAGAAAAAGAAAATATGATTCTTTCTAATCCTGAAGAAAATTTTAAATTATTAAAAAGTTTTCCTTAATGAAAAAATAAATACATAAAAATACGTGGGTCAACCGGGAAATGACCGGAAAGGAACTGGTTAAAATAAGACTTGTTTTTGAGCAATCATTTTTTTTAAATAAATATTTTTTATTTTGTGGTCCCAACAAGAATCATTTTAAGTTAAAAATTCTGACAAGTCTTTTTGAATGTCGGTTAATATCACATGAAATTATGCAACTTAGAATAAGTTCGATTCGGGATTCTTAAAACTTTGTAATTTTTTAATTTGAAAGATTCAATTTGTGATATTTTGAAATGTAAAGCCTGGAATTATTGAATCGTAAATTCGTTCACTTTCACTCAATTAAAAATTTCATCACTGTTAAAGCTTTAATTTCAAAATAAAATTTTTTATTTCTTATAGTTTTTAATTGATCATTTTCTAATAAAAAGCACAGATTTTAATCCTTTTACAATTTCTAATCAAAAGCGTTTGATATCAAACAATTTTCACTCAAGGGCGATCCAAATTTGGAATAGCTTTAAATGCAAACTTTCATAAATTGAACAATTTCTAATTCAAATGTGAAAAATGCAACAATTTTCAATTTGTCGGTTGTAAAGAGATAACAAATTTTTTAAAATACACAATTTTTAATAAATAGTTTGAAAAATGTAATTATTTTAAGTATAACAATACTGAGCTCTGAAAGAATTAGAGAATGTTTAAAATTAAACGATTTTTGAGCGGAAACGTTCAAAATGATTTGTTTTGAAATCGTAATCATTAGGAATGGTACTGTTTCAGAACAAGAATCTTAATATTCAAAAAAGTTTGAGTTTGAAACGTTTATAATTGAATAATTTTGAAATGAAGCTTTATAAATAAGGAAATTTCTAAAAATTTCAAAATAAAATATTCATGATTAGACAATGTAAAACTTAATAATATAAAATTTAACTATTTCTAATTTATCAACTGTGAATATAAATTCTTAGAAATTGTTAATTTTTTTTATAAAAAATGTTTGCTTTGCAATGAAAATAATTATGATTCAATTTGAAAACTATGAGGCACATTCTTAGAAATATTAACTTTTAAAAATTTGATTTTACGATTCTATTGTTTCAAAATTGTTTAATTTTAGAACAAGTTTTACATTGTTCAATTTTTGAGGGTGGCAGTGACGGTTGACAGTTATAATAAAATTTTCATGATTATGTAAAGTGTTTTGAATTCGAGACCTTAATTTTAAATATGTTTATGTTTTGAAAACTTCAATTTGAAAATAAAATATCACTTTTGAAAATTTTTCATTGGTAAATGTTCAATCTGGAAGAGTTACAGCTACAGTTCGGTGCAGTTTTTAAAACGTTTCAGAATAAATTATTACATTCTGGTGGAATAAGTTGTAAATTTTTCATTTTAACGAATTAAATTTTTTAATAATTTTAGATTGTTCAAGACGGAAATATGTATAGCTGAACAAGCGATATTTATCCTTATATTGTTGAAACAAACAAAAGATATTGGCAAACTTCTTAAATCGGGGATTTTCGATAGAATTCCTTTCTAGTATTATTATCAATGAATCACATTAATAAAAAGTTAAAACAAAGATACTTATATCTTAATCAAAAATTTATTTAAGTATGAATATAGTGCTAATCAAATAGCAATAATATTGATGGAGTTTTGAAATTCATAATCAATTTCACATTTTACGTTACAATTATAAATACTATAAGGGAATTAACAAAATAAAAATATTTGGAATTATTATTAGAATTTCTTTGCAGATTTTTATATTTATTTGAATCTTGTATTCAAAGTACCATTGTTTTCCGTGATATTTTTCAGACTTCCAATTTTAATTTATTTATTGTATAATTCAAAATTTTTTATTGTGAAATAGCGTCTATTCTTCAAAACCCTAGAATTGACACCTATAATGCTCCATGTGTTATACAGTATTTTTCATCATGACGCAATCATATGTGCGATTTAAGGGTCTCATAAGCTTCTGCGAATGACTGTCATCAGCTGCTTGTCATGTGGTTTGTAGATAGCGCTATAGTACGGCGATAATTTGAATACTCAGCGTCTGATCATTTTTGTTACAGCTGTTTGTTGACCAATCAGATCACAGTGCGTCATCATTTCATAAGCCTAGGCTTATAAATACTTATAAATGCTTTAAAAAAACTTTCACAAAGCGGCTTGAGACTGGCATTAGATGCGCGTGCGCGAGATGATTATCAAATAATCCGCCAAAGCGTCTCAGAGATATTTCCATCCAAGCCCTATGGGCATGGTTTTAATCATGCTGGCGCTTAGTAAGGACCTCGGTTCCGAGCCCCGGGCGCTCTGTGATGATGATTTGTGGGCACATTAAATGCTTTATTTTTTTCAGCTTCAAGAGTTTGATTTTTCCAAATTTTGAATAACTAGATCATTCATTCAACCAGGGCACACTACTACTAGAAAACTGTAATCCTTCTGACCGTTTCTCTGCTTTCTCAACCCCTGACAGCTTAATCACCTTACAAATGCTTCAACTACCCTCAAATCAAAGTTTAATTTCCCCTAATAATCGCCATTCATTAAATTTCCTCATTTTATTTTCTTTATTTTCCCGTAAACCTGCAGAGTTTTGGTTCGATGTGAAGTAGAAAAGTCGTGAAGTTTCTCAGCACGTGCCGTACAGATCTATAACAAAACTCGTGCTGACTGGGCGAATTAAAGCTCGGAACAAGCTAGGAGTGCGCTAGCTGCACTTGCAGCTTACGAGGAAATTTTATTCTGGAATGGGTAGGTAGGTCGATTTGGCAATGGTGAGAGTACCAGAGTCGAAAAGGTATGAGGATCGAGGCCCTCCTCATACCACTCCATACCCTTTTACATTGGTTCCAGAGAAGTACTTTGGATCCCACGTTAATTAGTTCGAGACGGTCGAGCTGGCTAAAAACTGTTTGTCTTGCTCTTCACTCGTGCCCGGACGAGCCGGCGGCGATAACTCGCACGATTGTTGTTTCACCCCCTTTTGCTCCATCCTCCCTGAACTTGAAGAGAAGATATTCGGTTAGCGCTAAGGGGATGTGCTACTTCTCCTAGGAATCGCGTCTCGCGGGCACAGATGCGGAAAACTATCCCCTCCTCTCCTCTCTTCTCTCTTCAGCCTTTCCGAGCCCTACGGGTCCAGGAGACCCTGGAGGAGACCAAACTTCCAAGCTTCCGTTCCCGAGGGCAACAAAACTTCCCTTTCCCCTGAAGTCGAGAGGAAAATACACTCGTTTCCAATCGTTGGGTAAACAAGCTTGTCACACCGATTTGAGTCGCTTTGCGAGAACTACCCTTTACTCGGCCTCAGGTGAAACATAAGAAAATATTCCACAAGCTGATGGGGTTTCTTCTTCTTAATTGAATTGTTGTTTTATCCTTTGCTAACCTCTTATAAACTCTTCAAGGACCACAGTCAGTCGACTGTTGCCGTTTTCCCTTTATTTTTCTAAAAATTCCCTATAACCCTTATATTTGAGAATGTTGTCAATTTTTCTCCTTGTTTAAAACTGCGATTATTGTTTAAATAATTTTAAGAAACTCAAGCCATTAATAACATACTTATGATGAGCTTGAAGAAATTATGAATCTTTAAAAAAATAAGAAAGTACTTTTTCGATAAATTAGTACTGAATGAAACACTAAAAAGTTTGATCAGAAAATGTTATTAGGTCTCATTTTTGAAAATCATTAGGGAAAATCTTTTGCGAATTGAGAAACATTTGTGGTTTTTATATTTATTGTTATTTTAATTAATGTTTTCATTTTTTCACAAACTGCGCGACCTGTCGCTTGAAATTATTAGTTTTTGTTTAAAAAGAATTAAGTTTTTCACCCGAAACTAGAATTTTCAGGTTATATTAACGTTTTTCATAGAAATTGGTTATTCAAACAAAAATCATTAGTTCTTAAAGAAGATTTAACATTCTGAACAATTTTCTGTAAATTAATGTTAGTGTTTTTCGTCTGGAGTTATTGGTATTTTTAATAAAAAATGATTAGATTACAAAGAATAATTATAAATTTTCAACAACTTCAAGTTACGTTGGTGTGTTTCATCTGAAATTGGTATTTTTAAGCAAAAACTATCAGATTTGAATGCAATCTTTTTCTTCAAATAATAAAGTTTTTAAGCTTGCATGATTTCGGATTGTGTTCGTTTTGTATCGAAAAGTGATATTTTTTATTTAAGAAAATCATATTTGAAGCATTTGGAACAAGATTCAAGACTTTCAAACAATTTTAGTTTGTGTTGGCTTATCACACCAGAAATCGTTATTTGTAGTGAAAAAAAAAACATTAGATTTCAAATTAAATAACAAATTTTTCTATAATTGTAGGTTAAAATACCAATTTCCACAGAAAATATTGATGTACATTCACAATTTCATAACAGTTTAAGGTTATGTTAACGTTTGTCACTGGAAATCGTTTATTTTAAACAAAAACAATTAAATTTCAAAGAAGATTCACAATTTAGAACAATTTTTTTAGTTCAGTATTTTTTGTCGAAACTTGGTATTTTCAATGAAAAATAAGTGGATTTCAATGAAGACAACGAATTTTAGGTTATGCTCTTGTTTTTAAAAGAGGATTTGCAATCTTTATATTCAAACAATATTTGAACAATATTAAGGTATGTTAGCGTTTTTCACCGGTCATCGGTTATTTAGAACAATTCTGACCAACTTCAGGTTATGTTAGTGTTTTCCATCGGAAATTGATATTCTTAACAAAAAGATTATCCTTGCTTTTATTTTCTGTAATTTTAGATTTTTTATTGTTATGCAAAAATGTTGCATTATTGATATAAATTTTATATTTTAATGTCAAATGTGTGAAAAATTTCCAAAATTAGACAGAAACAAATAATAATCGTGTGTATGTTTGTTTTTTCGTTCAATAAAATTTGTATTTTCTTATAAAAGTGTTGCAGTTATTAATTTTTGTTCAATGCGCTGATATTTTTAAAAGAGAAAAATCCCTATTTTCTCTACAATTGAACTGCTTAACAATGCAAGGTTTTACGATTTTAGAAAAAAATAAAAGTTTCATGAAGGTATAAATTTGAAAGGAGCCTGGAACTTTATATGCGAGAAGGATGCGAAGAGGCAGATGTCCTTCGGGATGCCTAGGATCATGAATAAGAAAATTTAGATTATAGGTCTATAAGTTTGAGATTAAAGTCTCTAGCATTGTTCAGGACAAAGCGATTACGCAAAGAAAAGTGTTTTCAGCTACGTCGCGATTCTACTGTCCATTAAACTTGACTGCAGGAAATGATAAGTACGGTGCTAAACTAGAAATAATGAACTCTGCTGATATAATCTCTTTCTCGTATATTTCTTAATTGCCCATTTCGACATTTTATTTTCTTTAAATAGATTTTTTAATGAGCGAAATGTAATTTTGTATCTTCTAACATTCACAAAATACCTAATAATAAATTTAACGGCGCTACTTTGGCGTCTGACCAAAGAGGTGTTTATACTACTTGGAAAGCAGTAAATGTTTGAGTCTGGGAAGTATGTTGATCTTTAGCGTTGATCCCTAGCCTCCATCCCTTTTTCCCCTTCGGGCGCCACTTTTCCTCATTTTTTCTTTTTCCACGGAATCTTTCCGGTCGGAAGTGCAGGATTTCGATGTCGATAGTAGGTTCCAAAGAAATCGAAGTTCCTCCACGCTTGGTCGCTTCGCTGACGGGAAAACTTTCCTAACTTCTTCAGGACACGCGCATCCTTCCTTTTTCTTCTCTTTCGCGATCGAGCGAGTTTTGTCTGTTTTTTTTTGCCATCTGGTAGGCCACGACTATGGGAAGCTTGGAGAAAGTCACCCGAAAAGAGCTTTCCCATCGGACTAGCTTGTTCCTCCAACGCCCCTCCATTGGATTACAGTATCGCCTTCAACCTTTGAATTATTCAAGACCAACAAAACTTTTCAAACGCATCGTTACTTCCTCCGTACCTCTTTATCCACCCCTTCTACCAACCCTTTCTATGTGAACCAGGTTGGGCTTAACTGAAACGATTTCACTTATGAACGAGTATCGGTTTATTCGCCTTCAGGTTGTTCTGAATTCATATTAACGTGAACTAACTTCTTGTTTCAGGATCAGCTCTGATGAGGATCGTTGAGGTTTACAAGGAAATACAGGAGCAGGAAATGAATATTGTAAGTATTGAATTTTTATTTTGTACCGTAAGACGGGGCTAAGCGGGACATGGTTTTAGATTTTTCTGAATTAATTACAGAATGGAATTGTTATTAGATATCAATGATTTAAATATATAAATTCTCTTTTTGGCATATTATGATGCTAAAATATTCAATTTGGTTATAAGTAACTAGTTATTGTCATACAAAGTCTTACTCCACATGGTGGGGCTAAGGTGTCCACTTTCAGCAAGACGGCAAATACCGCTATTTTGTAATACTGAATGGCAAAATATCGTATATAGTAATTTCGGACCATATCCGATAATTATTTTTATCAAAACTTCCTAACGAAATTAGAACAAATAGTCCCTAAAAAAATTTGACATTTATTTTACAGAAAGCATGAAAAAGTATTTAAAATTTTTTTTCAGAAAAAGAAAAATGGAATAATGAGAGGCCCGGTTTCACCAGTGTGTCCCGGATAGCCCCGACTGATTTCTTAAATTTTACTTCATTTTATTCATAAACACGATAAAATTTGTTCGTTAATAACTTGAGAAGTTATACTCAGAAAAGAATGAACAGTTTGAAAGAAGTTTCAACAAAACACTACGCAATGTATTTGGAAAACATTCTGTAGTTTCTATATCTTACTACCAATTTATTGATTTTTCACCATATATTTACTGATTGATAGTTTAAACTAAATATAAGGTAAGTTTGAATTTTAGTAAAATCCAGAAAAACTTGGGACAATTTTATAAAAATGGGGATGGCATAATTTTTCCGGAAAAATCCTAAATTATGAAAAATGCCGAAAATATAATTACCAGAATAGAAAAATTTCGAAATATCTAATTACCGAAATGAAATAAAACTACAGAAATTGCTTATTAACGAAATTGAAATATATTCAAAAAGTGAAAGTTAACGAAACTAGACCAACTTTAAATTACCAAAATTATTAACACTCGAAATTTCAAAACCCGAAATTTTAAATTGCCGAGAAAGTAAAAAAATCTTGTGGACTCCTTACATACATTAAATTGTATGCAGATTATAAGCATGTATGTACAATAAAATATTATTTCAGCAGATAGAAATTAATCAACTTTTTTTTTTGTTTTTGGTAATTTACCATTTTTGGGGATTTGAATTTTCCCTCATTTACTAAATTTAAGAAGATATTAATTTTGGGAATTTAAAATTACCGTATTTTTAAAATTTGAGTAATAAAATTTAGGCCATGTATCTAATTGTCGGTACAAATAGATGGATCTTTCCGGTACAAATAATGAGACCTACAAAAGAGACTATTTTTTCAGAAATGTTGATATACTTAGCAAGTTTTTTTCGGAAACATGGAAACATCCTAAAATAAAGTGATAATAAAATTTCGGGAATTTGAAATTTCGATGATTTGAAATTTTCGCTTTCACATTTGGAATATTTAAGTTTTTTGAATAAAAATTTTTGGTACTTTCATTTCTTTTTGGTTATTTGAAATTTCAGAAAACTACATTTTTCGGAAATTTTATATTTCGATTATTATACCTTCAGTATTTTTCAATTTTCGGGATTATATTATTTTCGGTAAAATTACCTCATCTATAAAAAAAACTTTTTTGAATTATATGAACGATTCTATATAAATTTACCAAAAAAAAAACACGAACTTTTTAAATATTTCATTATTTCAGAAGTTATTCATATGAAAAATAGTGTATGGTTTTCTACTTATTTTTCAGAAAAGTGTATTTCTTTTATTATCTAAATCACTGAATATCTTTACAATTTCAATTTTATCGAAACTTTTCATCATTTTTATTTATTTATTAATTTTATTAATTGATTTCACAGTACTAATTGGAAGCAATTCTTACACGTAATTTCTGATTTAATTATACAGTCAAAAATGTATGTGTAACTTTTTTTTATCAAACTTGATGTTATTTCAGGTTTGAAATTGATATAAGAAATAAAAATTGGTCATCTCAAAAAGGATTATTTCATTGAAATAAAATTTCACTGGAGCGAATTCAAGGATCTATTGAAAATATAAATTTATTTAAATTAGGAATTTAAATAAATTTCAGACTTTTATTTTTTGTGAAGCGAAAGTTGAAGGTGTTGAAGTTGCAACAATTTTAATTTTGGTTGGAATGCACTTCATGCTTATTCAACAGAATTTTTTATTATAAAAACTATTTTATCACATAAATCGAAATATCTTCTAACAAAATTGGCAATTCGACACGGTCATAACTTTCTGGGGCTCATAGGGGAGAAACTCCTAGCCGTTTGAATTTAAGGGGCTTTCCGGGACCTCCCACTCTAGGCCCCAGGATATCATAAACGTTCCTTTGATCCGGGCCCTCAATTGAGCATTGAATCAATATAAAATTTAATTATCTCTACAACATTTTTCCGCGTAAGTCAATTTTCTTGAGAACTTACTACCACTGCCAATTTCTAAAAAAAATTCTCAACTGTTGTTAATTAACAATACAAAATTGAAATCTATTGCCTAAAGAACCAATATTTCCGTGGGTAATTTTTACTGAGTTCTGCTTTTGGTTTGATGCCAGATTTTGGCTGAGCTTTCTTGAGAAATTTACAAAACGTCTTCAGTACAAGTGCGGCAGTAGTTTCTTACGACTGCCGTGGGCTATACGGAGCCTAGTGCGCTTCAATTATTTAAATAAACCTCGCCAACGCAATTAAAAGACCGGAGATTTATGTCGGGAAAGGCGAGCGCGTGAAAATCGAGACGAAACGAGAGAACGAGATTCGGTGTAACTGGTAGGGGTTGCTTGCCCTCGCGGAATATTAATTGGAAAGTTAAAAGAGTTTCGGCCACTTAACACCTTACCATCATATTTCACAAAGTCACCACGAATTTTCTACCTCAACGATCAAAATTGCTCCCTCCCCCTTAATATCTCTAATCTAACTTTGCCTTAATATCAATGCTGCTCAATCTAATTTGCATACATTTTAGTAAATGACGAAAATATTTCATTCCTGATAAAGTATTGGAGTGTATCGTAATAAAAAAGTATTAAAAATATATTGGGATATTGAAAACTTTGTTCCTTTTTGAAATAAAATTAGATGACAGCATTAAATTTGTCGTACACTTCAACAACAAAATTTCTAACACCTTAGTAATGACAGATTTTTTGTTCGTAGATTTGAATGCTCTCTTCTAATAAAAACCTGCTGCAAAAAATTTGTTATCTCTGGAAAATAAAAAATTAATCGAAGATTCGTAGCCTGATAAAATAATAATTCAGTCGCTCAGACCTCCCTCTCACATACTTCGCGTCCCCTGCTTCCTCAATATACCCCTATTTACCCTCCCCTCAATTCACCAACTCCCTTCACCAACTTGTTCCTTCTCTATTTTCCACTCTCCACGCTTTTAAAACTAATATTTACCTTCCCCTACTTCCCTTCGCCAGAGCTCACCTCCACACCCCTACTGACCCTCATTTCTAATCATCGCACCTACTTCCCTTCACTTACATTAAGTCTCTCTAATTCTCCTCCATAAGATACCCTCATTTCCCTTACGTACCCTCCCCTCACTTCCCTCACATACCCTCCCCCCACTTTCCTTCAATACCCTCCTCTCAGTTACCCTAATCCTCTGCAATAATTACCCCTACTTCACCTACTTATCCTCCTCTTACTTCCCCATACCTCATTTTTCCTTACTTCCCCTACGTACCTTCTTAGTCTTACTTCTCACTTCTCCTACTGACCTTCCTCTCTTTTCTCCTTATTTCCTCCCCCTTTCGCTACTTTCCTTACTTCTACTCACCTTCCCAGTCTTACCCCTCACTTCTCCTACTTCTCCTCCTCTCTATTCTTCTTACTTCCTACTCCTTTCCCTACATCCTCTGCTGCCCCTACTTTCTTGCTCTTTATTTCCTTCTTACTTCCTCTACTTCACCTCTCCTCATTTCTCCTCACATCCCATTCTACCCCTATTTTCTCTCCCCTTTTGTCCCCTCACTTCGCCTACTTTCCCTTCCATCATTTCCCTAGCTAGCTTCAAAAATTATTTCAAATAACTTGGTACCGCTTAATGACAACAAAAATACTAGAAAGGAAGTTAAATAATAAATTATTATAAATAAATAGTAATACCAAACGCAATGTATTAGTTTCAGTTTTTCAACTTCTTGCTTTTTTTCTAATGTTCTTTTTTTTAACCGACAGAAGTTTCGAGGTATTAAAAATAATAATTTTCAAAGCTATAGCTATAAAAGAAAATATTTAAAAGCCCATAAAAATGATTATGTGCAAAACATCTTTCCTTTCCGTTTTTGATTCCTTAGACTTGTAATTTCTTGCCAAGATATTTTAGAGTCCAAAATATCTTTTTAAGCCCAGCTTCATAAATATCGTTTTTTTCACATACACACACACCTCTGAGATATTAAAAAAATTCTTCATTTGAATTTTTATTTTCTAGACATATCAAATTTTTCTTAGCAGATTTCTATCAGCAAAAAGTCCTCAAATGTATCAGAAAAACATCTTGTCGATTTGAAGTGCTCTGTATATAAATAAACTTTTATTTTCGTAGCAAAATAACAAAATAAATTTCGTATTTTTTATTACGTTTTTTTCTTCAAATTCTGTTGCCAAAACATCCTCATCTAATTATCAAACTTTTTTTTTTGTATCATATCTGAATGATTTGAACATTCCCAAGCTACTCTACACATTTTGGTAGAAAATATAGTATAATACGGCGATCTAAAAAGAAAGTTTGCATGCTGCTCCATATATGGAACATAAAAAATTCCCGCTTCAAAAATAAAATCCGGTACATTTTCCGTATAATTCCCGCGCTTATAAAATTCCCATATACCCCACCACTTTATGGATTTTCTGTTTTTTTTTTTAAAGAACAACAGATTTTTCAATGTTATTGTATGTTTAATTCTTTTTTTTTTATAACACAACCCATAAAGTATTTATAGGTGTAAACATACTTTACGAGACCAATGTGGAAATCACCAAAATGGATTTAATGAATTGTTAATTGCTCCTTAAATCTCAGATTACATTTTTCCATTAGCTGTGAAGCCAATTCCGTTGTTGTGACTAATAATTTTAACTTTAATATCAGCAATTCAGCATTTTACTTTGATGGGAAATATGAACATATTTTTCGTTTTATTCTGCACGAATTAATCTTTGAAACGAAATATTGAAATATTTATGAGCTCATGGTAAATATTATTTCTGATTGAAAGTGCAGAGATACGTATTAAAAAAATGATCTACCGTAAAATGGGGCTCAGCGGCTCGTTTTTTAAATATTTTTTTTTTGTACAATAAAGTGCAAGAAGGCATCAAATATACTATAAATGCTTGAAATATATAATCTTCACCTGATCCTCTATCATTATATAAAGAAACAAATATACATTCAATTCATAAACAACTATTTCTCATCACTTGAAATGTGAGCGACTTCACCCCACAATGTGGGGCTAAGTCTCTCTCTCATAAGAAAAAGTAGAGAAAAGTGTTTGAACGGAAAACTATGCAGAAAAAGTGATTATTTATGAGTTTTATAATCATTTCAAAGCAAATAAAGTTATTAAGACTTAAGATAGCATTGAATAATCTGCTTATTGTCATTCGGAACATAACCAAAGGAGGTTACCGTAAATGGTCTATCGTTCCCCACCCTTGAGATAGGTACCAAACGGTAGATTTTTATTAGTTGGTGAAATTTGTGAAGATAAAATAAGGATTTTGACGCATGGTGTGGGATTTTCAAGAATCAAGGACAATTTCCGTTGATTCCAAGGCATTTTAAGAGATTTCAAGCGATTTTAAGAGATTTTGAAATATATAAAAATAAGTCATGGAATTTAAAAAAAAATTTAAGCATTTTATGCGATGCCGAAGTATGTTTATAAATTTTGAAGGATATGAGAGGATATTAATAGAAATAGAAGATTTGAAGGATTATAATGAGATTTAATTGAATTTCGAAATAATTTCCAAAGATTTTACAGGATTTTAAGAAACTTTAACGGATTTTGAAAGATTTCAAAAGATTCCAAATTATATCAATAGATCTGGAGGATTTCGTATGATTTCAAAAGATTTAACGGAATTCTAAAGGATTTCCGAATATTGTAAAACATTCCGATGGGTTTTAAGGAATTTTAATAGCTTTTGAAAGATTTCAATACAGTATTATAAAGGACTTTTATAGGATTTCGAAGATTTTAAGTGATTTTGAAGATTTTCACGGTTTTTAAAGAGTTTCAAGGGATTTTGTGGGCCTTCAAGATATTCCAAAATAATACACTGGATTTCAAAGGACTTAAAGAGATTTTAAATAATTCAAAAGTATATCTAAGGATTTTCAAGGATTTCTTAAATTTCAACAGATTTAACTGAACTTCAAAGTATTTTCGAATATGATAAAGGATCTTGAGGGATTTCGAGGAATTTTAATACATTTTGAAAGACTTCAATAGAGTTTAATATATTTTAAGGGATTTGAAGAGATCCGGAAAGATTCTCCCGGATTTTAAAGGTTTCAATGAATTTTGAAGGGATTTCAAGTTTTTTTAGGTATCTTTTAAGATCTAGAAATATTTCACGGATGTTCAAGGATTTTAACTGATTTTTAAATATTTTCAGGATTTTAAGTGATTTCCACAAGATTTTGAGAAAGATGTATACCAGATTTCAAGAGTAGTTTGATTTCTCGACTATACATTTACTGAGCGTATGCAATATAAAATATTACACAATAAAGAAAAAGAGAACAAATAATGATATGTGTATGATAGTATGAAACGTAATTTCAACATCCAAAACAGGTGTTACTTAATTAAAAAGTTCCCTGAGTTATTTTACACAACGTAATCGTATTGCCAAAATTCAGTATTATATATGAATGCATTTTTTATTCCTTACAATCAACGAATCTGCACCAAAAAATATTTAAAATAACATTTAACAGCTGTGACAAAGGAACCAACTGCTTCCCCTCCTCTATAGACCCAACTTTTTCCTCCCCTTTCCTACATTGTCTCCCCTTACTTCATCCTTCGCTACCCTCCCTTCCCCAATTCCTCCACTTCCTCTACCGTTCGCTCCTTTCCTCGCACTTCCCCTACTTTTCCTCTTTCAATTTTCCCTCACTTTCACTTCCGTCATTTCCCCTCGCTTCCCCTTCTTCCTTTCCTTTTATTTTCCCTCACATCCCTACGCCTAATTTGATTTTTCTTCCCCTACTTTCTTTTTTCAACCATCACTTTCCCTCTTCTACTCACGCGCACTGCCCTACTAGCCCTCCCTTCCTTCCCTCACTAGCCACAATCACGACGAATCCTTTCGGCTACTTTTCATCCCTAATTTTCCCTCGTTTCCTCAACTCACGCTTATCTCAGTTTCCCTCATTCCCTCTACTTCCCCTTCCCTCATTTCACCTTAATTTTCCACCCTCATTTTCCCTCTCTTTCCCTACTCCCCGTCCCGTTATTTCTCCTCCTGGGAAAAATGTACGATGGACGGATAAATACTCGGCCGAAACTATGAGGGTTTCTGCCCGGGGCTACGACAACTTGAAATAAGTTGCTCGTGAGCCGGTTTCCCCCACACGCGCCGCTTAGCCCCATTTTATGTTAGTAATTTAAATAGTAAAAATAATATCAGGGTGCACCGTCTTCCCCTTTTTTTCTTAGTTTTCCCTTTCTTCTTGAAATTCACCTTTTCCCCCATTCTCGAAAAACTTCCCATATTTCCCCTTTTTTGTTTTAAATATACGATATTTGAAAATACAATATTTGAATTACGTGGGAAATTCTTTGAAATTAGTAAGTGTTCCCATTACTAAATACTAATTAAAGCAATTATTGCACTTGAATAAATTATTTATGAATAAATAAGGTACCACTAACATTACAAAATATGTAGTACATTTCAAGTATTAGAAGCTGAACACTCTGTATACCTACCTGATTAAAAAATGGAATATTCCACATCCATCAACTGCAATGTTAAATGTTCTAACTTGAGCAATTTTTATTTTGAGTTTAAGAATACTGAAGAGTAGGGCTGAGTGAAAATGCTAAAACAAACCAAATCATTGTGCTGAGGGGGGAGGGGGGGACGTGTGGGTTGGCATTCAATAAAAGTGAAAAAAAATGTTAATCAGTGAGATTTAACGATTTAAAACTCAAAATATTTCCTACTAGTTAAAAAATTACAACAAATTTGTTATATTTACAGCTTTTACTTGTGAACAATAATGAAAAATTACGAAATTTAAAAATTAACTCTTTGCGCAGTAATAATTTTTTTGAAAATGTGCAAAAACGTGCTTTTTTTTTTATTGAATCATATGCACACATTTTAGAAAAAAGTTGAATATGTTGAACCTGAAATTTATTCAGCTTGAACCGAAGAAAACTTTTATCATTTTTCTTTTTCGGAAAGAAACTTTGGTCGCGAATTAGGATTTTTGGGATTTCATATTATTTTGCGATTTTGAGACGTTATATATACCACGAAAAAAAATGTTTCCCATGAATAAAAAATAATAACAGGTTTCTTTGGTTCAAGCCGGAGAAATTTCAGGATCAAATCAATCCAAAAAAAAATGTCTTTGTACATTTTCAAAAAATTTTAAATAAGGCAAAGTTTTTTTAAATTTTCAAATTTTGAAATATTGTATATTTAACACTAGAAGTGCCGAGCGGGGTCAATTGACCCCTTTCGATTTTTAAAGTGGTGAATCTCCGCAGCGGTTGCTTGCAGAGATATGGCGTTTTGTGACATTCAATTATTTATAAATAGGAGGATTGACCATTTTTTCATAAATATTGGAAGCGCACTTTGAAAAAAAAATATTCAAAAATAATTCAAAAATCGTCAGAAAATGCTGGCACTTCTAGTGTTAAAACAAAGAACAGAAGGTATTAACCGATTTTAATTTTTTTTTCTTTACTTATTTTGGATGTCGGAATACAAATTGTTATCCCTCAGCTCAAACGATTCGATTAATTTTAGCATTTTTGCTTCTCTCTACCAAAGAGTGTATTTCAAATTTACATTCAAAGAATTAATTATTGCAAGGAAGAAATTACGAATCTCGGAAAAAAAATGTACGAGAACGATGTTAAACATATCAAAAGTTTGTATGTAATTAATTATATTTTTTTCTCAGACTTTTTTATATTACTGTGAAAGGATTTCCAACGACCTGACTATATCCAATTTTTTTAAATAAATTCTTCAATCGCAAAAATAATTGAAAAATCATTCAAATTATTCAAAAATATAACATTTCTTTTAAAAAGCTGTGATCTCTGTAATATCGTTAATAGTATTTTGAATCAATACAAATATTGGGAGGGGGGGTTGTGTCAGGAGGATATAAAAAGATCGATTTTTTTTCCTTCATTTTGTTGTAGTATAGCATCTCAAAAATATTCGCTCAAAATTTTATGTTTTCTACCAACAAAATGGCTTAATTTTTCGTAAAAAACAGCCGTTTACACTTCACATGACCACCAAAAATTCAAAAATAAATAAAATAATAATCAGAGAACATTCGGGGAAGGATTCAATGATACTTTGACTAAATTTTATTGGATTTTGATTTTATTTAATTTCCAGATGTGATACAGTGAACACTGAAAATCGTCTATTTTTTAAGACGTTCTTCGAAGTGCTCCGTGAACGGCTTGTTTGTCGATATCTTCGCATAAAAAAATGTAAAAATGTTGTTGAAACTATACGTAATAAAGTACAAAAGGATAAAATAAAATTTGCTCAATCCATATTTATAGGAAAAAATCACAAAAAATGTGTTTTTTCACGCTTAAACCCCCCACTCCCCTTAAAGTAGTCACGAGAAAGTGAAAAACCTGTCACCTCGTTATAACGCATCGTCGCACCATTTACATGTACATTCTCTTACTTTTCTGTCTCCTCACAATACATTCTTATTTTCCGCATTTTCGCTGCAGTCTTCCATAAGGAAACGGGCAACTGAATACGATTATGCGAATTCGATACGGCGATAGAGCCTTCAGACCATAAATAATCTAAACTTTGTCGAGGCTATTTTAATCGTGGTGAAATGTCGTATCTTCGTTTCGTGGGAGGGGAAAATAGGTTTCGTAAGGATGAGTCGCAGACTGGCTGCGGAAAAATGGACGGAAAATGCAGCTCTTAGCGTCTACTTAGGTCACGAAATGGGATAATAAATATTCGAGAGATAAGGAAAAGTCACGGGCATGCGTTGCTGAACGCACTTCGTTGCCTTCTGTCTCGTATTTGTAATATGAATGAGTATATATGTGCGTATTTCCCCTTTTTTTGTTTCTTCTTCCAAGATTTTTCGCAGTTTTATTTGCAGTACTTACGTTTCTCTCAGACTGTGTTTGCCAGGCTTTTTATTTATCTTACTTTTCTCATCTTATTCTTAAACTTTCTTTTTCATTTGTGCACCTTTCAGTTGAAAAGTTTCTGTCCTTACTTTGAATTTTGGAAACTTGAAATTACAGAGCTCACAGATCCAAATGATCTCAAAACAGATAAAATAGGGTGATTTTTTTTACAAAAATAGGAAAATAATAGGGGAATAAATTCTTTTAAATAAAATTTATGTAGCCACTGCATTGAATTCAATGTAAAATGCTTAAAATTACTACGAATAAAAACAAGAGCGATGCATTTTTAACCAAATAGTCAATTTTCCAACAAAAGCAAATAATTTCTAACAAAATAGTTGAATTTTAAACCTACAAAGTTGATTTTTAAATAAAAAAGATCGATTCTCGAAAAAAATATAATAGTTAATATTCCAATCGAGAAATATTTTCATTTTAAACAACAAACAGTTAAATTCAACCAAAAACGAAGAATTTTAAAAGAAAAAGTTATTTTTTAACCAAGAAAGATAAATTTTGAACGAAAAATATAATAGTCGATGTGTTAGCCAAAAAATATTTTAATTTGAAATTAAAAACAGTTCAGTTCAACCAAAACCGACGAACTTTCAAAAAAAAAATTGTTGTTCAACCAAGAAAGACGAATTTTCAATCCAAGAAAGATGAATTCTCAACCAAAAACATAATTTTTTTTTATTTCGCCTGAACAATATTTGATTTAAGAATTAAAAACAGTGGAAATCAAACAATAAAACAAATTTTCAATAAAATACATTAATTTTCAACATGGTAGTTGCATTTTCAACAAACAACTATTCATTTTTAACCAACTAGCTGAATTTTCAACCTAAAATGATGAAAAATCAACGAAAAAAGGTCGGTTCTCAATTAAAAATATAATAGTTGATATTAAGTTATTTATTTAAAATAAAAATCAGTTAAATTCAACCAAACATGACGGATTTTTCAACAACAAAAAATCCTTCTTGACTAAGAAGAATGAATTCTCAACAAAAAATATAATAGTTGATGTTAACAAAACACAAAATACACAAATTTTCCAGAAACAAGTTCTTTTTCAACCAAGAAAGATGAATTTTCAATTTAAAAAAGAGCGTTTATTGAACAATATAATAGTTGATGTTTTAACTAAGAAAGTTTTCAATTTTGAATCAAAATGCAGTTGAAATCAAACAAAAAGATGAATTTTTAATAAACTACATAAGTTTTCAGCCAAATACTTGATTTGTCAGTAAAAAAAATCAATTTTCAACAAAAATTGATATTTCAAGCAAAAATGATAAATTTTGAAGAAAAAAGTTTCTCTTCAACCAATAAAGATGAATTTTCAATCCACAAAAGATAAATTTTCAATACAAAATATAATAGTTGTTATTTCGAATATACATACATTTTTAACAAAGCAGTTGTATTTTCAACAAAATAATTAATTTTGACCTAAGTAGCAGAATTTCTAACGACATGAGATGAATTCCGAACCAGAAAATAGTAGAAATTTCAACAAACAAAAAATTCACCTTTAAATATAAATAGTTATATATTTTTTTGGGTTTTATTAATTCAGTTCGCGTTTAAGCGAAAAAACTAAGAAAATGTGAAAAAGGGGAAGTTTCTTTTGAATAGGGGATGAGAGAAAGATTTGTGAAAAAATTTTCCATTTGTAGTCCAATTTTCAATTAGAGGAAAGTGATATTTCATCAATGTTAACAAGAGAGATTGTTTAAACAATGTATTATGAGTGTTAATAATATTCTCTTAGAAAAATGCTACAAAATCGCAGTTAAAAAAAACACTTATAGTCAAATTTTCAATTAAGATAAGTTAATTGATTAATTAGAGTCAAGAAAATTAATTCATCAAACAATTTATTATAATTACTCATGATATTATATTTGAATAATGCTAGAAAGATGCGGTTTTTTTAACTTCTGACTTTCTGTCCATTTTCATTTGGAGTAAAATAATAATACATTTAAGTCAACATAATAATTGTTTAAACAATTTATTATCATTGTTAATATTCTCTTTGCTTAGTTGGTAGAATGTTGCGTTTTTTTTTTGAAATTTTCAACTGTGTATCTATTTTTCATTAGGGTTGACTTAATACTTAATTAGATTGAGCAAAAATAATTGTTTCAACAAATTATTATTGTTCATCACTATCTTCATCTATAGCAGTGCCTGATAGTTGCGGTTTTTGGCAATTTTTACCATTCTGCTCTTTTTTCACTAAGTGAGTTAATAATTAATTAAAGTCAACAAAAAAGTTGTTTAAACAATTTAATATTGTTTATAACTATCTTTTTTTAGATAAGTGCTAGAAAGTGTCGGGTTTTTCTAAAATCTTTCACTTTGCTTCGCCTGCCTAATTACTATTAAATATTAAATAAACAAATAAGAAAACTACATTTTAAAATAATCTTTTTTCTTTTTGTGAACATATTTTTTCTGGAATAAAACAACTTTTTGTTGAATTTAATTAATTACTACCTCACTAAGTGAAAAGAAAACAGAAAGGTAAAAATTGCCGAAAAACCGCAACTATCAGGCACTGATATAGATGAAGATAGTCACAAACAATAATAATTTGTTTGAACAATTATTTTTTCTAAATCTAATTAATTATTAAGTCACGCCTAATGAAAAATAGACAAACAGTTGAAAATTTCAGAAAAAACCGCAACATTCTACTAATTAAGCAAAACGAATATTATTAACAATTATAATTAATTGTTCAAACAATTATTTTGTTAACTTGAATTCATTATTTTTTCACTCCAATTGAAAATAGGACAAAAAGCCAGAAATTTCAGAAAAAACCTTATTCTTCTAGTATTATTCAAATATAATAATAATAATGGTAATAAAAAATTGTTTTAACAATTGATTTCTTTGAATCTAGTCAATTATTCAACTTATCTTAATTGAAAATTTGAGTGGAAGTGATTTTTTTTAAACTGCAATTTTGTAACATTTTTCTAAGAGAATATCATTAAAATTATTAATAAATTGTTTAAACAATCACCTCTTTTAACAATGATGAAATATCGCTTTCTTCTAATTGAAAATTGGACAAGAAGTGGGAAATTTTCGCAAAAACCGCGTCTTTCTAACTCCATTCTATGAGAAAATTGCTAAGAACAATAATAAATTGTTTAAACAATTCATGTGAACATCTCATTATCAGTACGAAGTGGTATTTTATGTGCTACAAATAATATTCATTGAAAAAACTACAAAAAAAGTAATAATTAGTGCAAAATCTCGCAAAACCATTTTTTCATTTATGGGGTTTCTTTGGGACCCTATAAAACCGACTTACGGTGTCGATATTCTAAAAGTAATATTTTAATCCTATTCTACGGCTAATTGTAAAGAGAAATGTTGAATTTCAACTCGATTGAGATTATATTGAGGATTCTGAATTAGATTTAAATACACTTCTTTTTTTCTTATGGTAAATACGTGTTAAACCTCGTGGGGCTTGCGGCACCTCTAAATATCATTTTTTTTCAAACAAAAAATGGAAATATTTTTGTGTAGATTCGAACAAAATAGATGTATTTTTGTGTATATTCGAACAAATTTCTCGGGTGTCCCCACAAAAATTCAAAAAAACAATTTCCAATGCATTTTTGTACCACACTAGTATGCAGTCTGTTAACAACCGTAGCTTTTGCCCCTCCCCATTCAAATTGGTAATGTAGTTTATGGATGGCCCCTTATGCATTCATACACTTCAATTACATTCCGCATAGGAGCCTCTACTGTAATATTTACCGACTTCCATTTCAATGCTGTAATAGCACGAAACTCTTGCGATATCAAAGGATGCTCCTGAGTCCACAGATGTGGATAACGCATTCGTGGAAAATAAACCTTGGTTCTCGTAATCTCGCGTTGTCTTGTTTGTTTCAACTCGGAAAACAAAGTGAAGATAGCACCAAAACTTTGAGAAATGTGGCGTTTGGTTGATCTTTTCTAGTGGAAAATTCAACTATTTGGTTAAGAATTTATGTGTTTTGTTGAAAATTTATCCTTTTTAGTTGAAAATTTAACTGTTATGTTTTTAATTTATCTTCTTTTGGTGAAGATTCAAATATTTTCTTGAAAATTCGTCTTTTTCGGTAAAATATTAACTTTTGTATGTTTCTTAGATAATTCATTTTTTTTCAAAAAATTTCTAGTTGGATTGAAGTTGAACTATTTTGAGAAAAACTAGTTTTTTTCTTGTTGTTAATGATTCATCAATTTAGTTGAAAATTGAACTATTTTGAAAAATATTTCTTTTTGGCATGAAAATTAGACAATTTGGTACAAAATTGAACTATTTGGTTGAATATTAACATTTTTTGTTAAAAATGAAACTATTGTGGTAGAAAATGCAAACACTTTGATTGAAAATTAAACTATTAAGTTAAAAGTTCAACTATTTGGTGAAAAATTAACTTTCGTGTTAAAAAACAATATTTTCGGATTGAAAATTCAACTATCTCGTAGATAATTTCTCTTTTCGCCTTCAAGTTCCAACGATTTTTTTGAAAATCCATGTATTCCGTGAAAAAATCATCTTTTCGTTAGAACTGTAATTTTCTTGGTAAAATTCGTCTTTTTCAGTTGAAAATGAACTTTTTTGATAAAAATTCAACTTTTCGGGTTGAAAATTCAATTCTCTTCTAAAAAAAGTTGTCTTTGCCTTGAAAATTTAACTATTTGGTTGTAAGTGCAACTTTCTTTGGTTTAATTTTAATCTATTTTGATTAAAACTTTGAACACTTGGTTAAAAATGCATCTTTGTAGGTTGGAAATTCAACTACATGATTAAAATTGAACTATTTTGTTAAAAATTCAACTTTTTTGTTGAAAATTCAACTTTTGGGGTTGAAAATTCAACTATATTCTAAAAACTTGTGTATTGTATGGAAAATTCAACTATTTTGTTGTCAATGCAACAGTTTTTGGTTGAACTTAAATTTTTTTTATTGAAAATTAGATTATTTGGTTGAAAAAGCACTTTTACTGGTAGAAAATTCAACTATTTATTTAAGGATTTAACTAGATCTTTGAGGGAATCTTTTTTAGTAAAAAATTTAACTGTTTTGTTTAAAATTCGTTCTTCTCGATTGACAATTTATACTTTTTTGTTGAAAATGGACTATATTGTTGAAAATTGAACTTACATCTAAAAAAGTCGTCTTTTGCCGTGTAAATTCAACTATTTTGTTGCAAATGCTACTGTTTTTTGTTAACCTTTAATTTTCTTATTGAAAATTCAAATATTTGGTTGAAAATGCGCTCCTGCTGGTTGAAAATTCAACTATTTAGTTAAAAATTTAACTATTTCTTTAAAGGAAAAGTTTTTAGTAGAAAATTCAACTATATTGTTGAAAATTCAACTTTCATTCAAAAAATTCTAATTTCTTTTCGAAAATTTAACTATTCGATTGTAAACGCAACTGTTTTTGGTTTAATAATTATCTATTTTAAATAAAAAATCAACTTTTTGTACAAAATTTATATTTTTGGTTGGAAATGCAACTATTTTGTTAAAAATTCAACTAGATTGTTAAAAAATCAATTATTTTGTTGAAATTGTAACTTTCTTGGTAAAAAATCATATTTTCCGGTTGAGCATTCAACTTTTTTGCAGATAATTTGTCTTTTTGGCTCTATATTTCAACATTTTTGTTGAAAATTGATGTGTTTTGTTAAAAAATCGTCTTTTTTGGTATAACTTTAATCTTTTCGGTAGAAGCTTTATCTTTTTGGTAGAAAATAATCTTCTTGGTTAAAAATTCGTCTTTGTAGGTTAAAAATGTAGATATTCTATGAAAAATGCAATTACTTCATTGAAAGTTCAATTATTTTGTTGAAGCTTCATGTTATTTTGTTGAAAATTTGTCCTTTTCGATTGAAAACTTTTGTTCTGTGGTAGAAAAAGCATCTTTCTTGATTGAAAATTCATTTTTTTTTTGTAAATTAATGAAAAAACGTTTGCTTACTCTTATTATTTTTGCCAATAGGATTCTAGCTATTTTAATAAACCAAAAGAGATGAATTAAATAACTTAAAAGTAAGGAAAACAATTTCCTACCGTAAGTAGATAAGGTATTTTTAAGTCAGACTTGGTACGAAGGGAAATTCAATCGAACAACCTGTTACGTTGGACCGCCAGCGATTTTAAAGAGAGGGTTCTTCTTACATAAGAATCGATGCAATTTATGACCCTCTTCTTTAGAAAGTGCGTTATCTATCACATCCCATAGAAATGCCAAGCTTAGTAAAGTGCTGACTTAAAAAAAAGTTGCCCCTCAATAACTCTTGAGAGGGGTCTTTTGAATCACTTTTCAATTACCAAAACACAATGGTTTTAAAATGTAAACGAAGCTCATTGAGAAGACGAAAGTATCTTTCAAATCAAGTACGAAACTTTGAAATTGGATCTCCCTATATTTTCGCCCGGAACTTTAAGACACTTAATTTTCAGCGCTTCCCTACAAAATAACGAGGCCATTTAAGACGCTTGTAAACTTTTCTTTGGCTAATTCTAGCATCTTGAAATAAGCCATTCAAGTTGAACTCTGAGAATTTTCCTTTAAATTGTATATTCTATGAACACAAAGTAAATCCCGGGATATCAAAATTATCCCAAATTAATTATTACACCACTATGTAAATTCATATCTGTCGAGAAGCAGTTGTTATATTTTTTATTAAAAGTATTAGGTTAGCTATGATCGACATAATATTTCTATAACAAGGAATGTTTAAGAAAATTTTCAATATTTCCCACTTCTGAAATATTTACAACTTTCTTGGATTAACAGAAAATGTTTTAGAAAACGTTGCATTTTTAATTAAATACATGACATTTTGATCAAATAGTCGAATTTCTAACTAAAAAATAATCAATTTTCAACCTGATAGTGGAATTTCTTGCTGACAAAGAAGATCTTTAACCAAAAATTAAATAGTTCAATTTTCGACTGAAAAAAAATTTTTGACCAGAAAGGATTAGTTGAATTTTCAATCAGGAAAATTAATCTTCAAGCAAAAAAAAAAAATTTGTAACAAAATAGTTGAATTTCCTACCAAAGAGATGAATTCTCAAATAAACTGATGAATCTTCTACCAAGAAAATTAATTTTCAATAGAAAAGTTCAACCTTTAACCAAGTAGTTGAATTTTTAACCAAAAAAATTAATTTTACATCAAAAAGCGGAATTTTCAATTTAGAAGGTCAATTTTGAACCAAAAGAGACATATTTTCTACAAACTACATGAATTTTCAACGAAATAGTTGAATTGTTACCTAAGAAAGTTAAATTTATTAACTAAAGAGTTGAATTTCCAATTAAAAAATATAAATTTCCAACCATAAATGGAATAAGTTGATTTTTAGTAAAAAAAAACTAGTTTTCGATAAAAAAAGTCAAACAAAGCGACTCATTTTCAAACTGTAAAGATAAACCTTTGACCAGGAAATAAATTTTCACGAAAAGGTACAAATTTCAAGCAAGTAGTTAAATTTTCAACCAAAAAGATGAATTCTCAACCAGCATGAATTATTTTCTACCAACAAGGACGCACTTTCAACAACATACATGAATTTTCAGGTACAAAAAATGATTTGTTTTACGAAACATTATAATTTTCAACTAAAAAAGAAAAGTTTTTAATCAAAAATTGAATAGTTAAATTTTTCTTCAAACAGAATAAAGTAGTTAAATTTTCAATCCAACAGATGAGTTTTTCAACTAAAATCGTAAATCTTCAACCGAAAAAGTTAATTTTTAATAAAGGATTTCAACTTCCCACCGATTAGTGGATTTAAATTTACAAAACAGTCAAATCAACTAAAATGAAATTGTCAACTCAGACAGATTAATTTGCAACCAAATATAGGTTTTTTCAACAAGTGTTGAATTTTTAACTAAGAAACATTTTTCAGTGAATGGAAATTAAATTGCAACCAAATTGTAGAATTTTCAAGCCAAGAAAATGAGTTTTCAACCTAAAATGCAATACTTGATATTTCAACCGAACAAGATTTTAATTTTAAATCAAACACAGTTGAATTTAACAAAAGAAAGAAATTTTCAACTAAAACAAAATTTTTTTTTAAATAGTTGAATTTTCAACCAAGAAAGAAATTAACTTTTTTTCTAAAGTGTTTCTATAGATTTACATAGTTCTGACTTTAACTTCTGTAAACTTTGCAACTTCCCAGGGCTAGAAAGAAATGTTTGAGAAACTTTTGAATTTCAGGCTGGGAGAAAAATTTTAATTTTGCTATATTGGGCTATAAATCTCTCTGAAAATTTTTTCTACCGTCAAACCGGTTATTTTCGGACATGTGGGGTGAATTGGGACGTTCCTAAATTGATAGTATAAATTACTTAAGGGGGTTTTAACCAGAATCTAGAATCTAGAATCTTAACTGGTTCGAGATTCTAGTTAAACCAACCTTAAGTAATTTATAAAATCAATTTGGAACGTCCGAATTTACCCCGTTTGTGTGAAATTATTCCGCTTGGGAAAATTGAAATTTTTTTCCTACCCTAAAATTTAAAATTTTCTAAAACATTCCTTTTTGCTCCTAGGAAGTTTTAAATCTTACAGAAGTGGGAGTCGGAACCAGTTAAATCTATATAAACACTTTTAGAAAAAAATTAGTTCCCTTCTGGGTCTAAAATTCAACTATTTTGTTAAAAACCCGTCTTTTGGGTGAAAATTAATCTGGCTTGATTAAGGATTCTACAATTTTGACTGTTTTATCTTTTTTTTTTTAATATCAATTTATGAATGTCCGAATTTAACCCACATGTCATAAATTAACCCGTTTGACGGTACCTTCAAAAAACTCAGTTTTCAAATTTGGACGTAGCATAACAACTGACACCCAACAGTTGCTACTTATGAAAGTTCATGACAGGCATGATACTGTGAATCCGATCATTCTTATGCGCTATTTCCTGAATTTAAAATACCAAATTTGTATGAAAACGTTGCATAATCATGTTGATACAATTTCAGGATCAAATTGATATACTGGCACTTACTGTGCATTAAAGTGACTTCAGTTGCAGCCAATTCCATTTGCTGGAACAGAACGAATCCTTTTGCCATGTCTGCCTACGAAAGCTAATGCGTGTATCACGCAGTGATTTATCTGCTTTCCGAAGCAGGATTTTCAAAGCTTGGCATCCTCTTAGGGCAAGAAATAAAGAACCGCGAGCAAGCGTCTTGACCTTGAAAGTCTTGAGCTAATTTGGCGCAATTCCATCTCGCCGACTTCAGTTCAATTGATGAAAGAAAACTCTATAAGGCTCTTGTCTTACGAGCATTTTACCCACTCTTGGGAGTACGTTTGGCGCGGATGCTCGTTTAGTTCCTCCTGGTAAAGGAGATAAAATAATACGAGTTTTTAAGTATTATGATTCCATGGGATTAGTCCTGGCAACCACGTCTTCCGTACCAGCTTTACTTAAAACTGCAAAGTAAGGATAGGAAAAAATACTGTAGAGCTAGGAAAAAACTTGGCAAAGATACAAGGGCAGAAACGAGTCTTGAAGATTACAAAAATTAATTAAATTCAGTTTATTGAAGTTAAGAAGGGGAACCTAAAAACATCAGAATTTTGTTCAGATTTATACTCCTCTCAGTAATCGCTTTTCAACCATTCTCGAGAAAAACAGCTTTAAAAAAATCCACCCACGTTGAATGGACCGTGATATCAGAGTCTTCCAACGTGAAGCAGTTCGGAGTATTTTCATTTATAAAGATTATTATAATATTAATTGAAAACGGGAGAAAGCTATAGCTACTACGCTACGGAATGATTCCATGCAAATTTGAGTATCGAAAGGATGAAAGAAAAGTTAAATAACCATTATGTAAAACCAGTGTCAATGTGAGGAATGAAATCGATAATTGCGCGCGCATTGATCAATGAAGAGGGGATGAACAGGTTCGAAGGCTGGAGAGACCCAGACTCTCTCCATCCTTCGGACCCGTTCATCCCCTCTTCCTTGATGGATGCGCGCGCAATTATCGATGTTGTTCAATCCATTAAGAATGGTTGAACTCCCTGAATTAATATTATAATATTTTTTGTAAGTGAAAATATTCTGAACTGCTTCAATCTCTCAAATAGATCTGGCGTTGGCACTACATTTGGTTTAATCATCATTAAAATTACTCGCAATTTCTTTTCCGTGAATACTATAGTATTGTAATCTTTAACTAATTATAATTTTTTTATGAAAGAAGAATTGTCATTCATTAAATTATTTTATAATATATATTTAGTCATTAACATTCTAGTTATTATAATATTTTCCTGTATAAAATGCGATTTTGTAGGCATTTTTGAGAGTGAAAATTTGTTTTCACACTTCTGTTTCCTATCTCATGTCACTTGGCTGAAAATTTAAATTTTGAATTTTTCAACAGCAGTTTCGATTTTTAATGGACAACCGCGAGTTCGATCAGAAAAAGATCAAATACAATTTTGTAGGTCTACTCTAAGTCAACAGTTGGTTGTTTGGAATTGAATTTTTTATTAAGAAAAAGTGATGACAAATTAAAAAAAAATTATAAAATGGCAACAGTTTTTCTAACATGCATGAAAATGGATTTCCTTAAAAACCACACTTTTTAAAATTTTTATTTTTTTTCAGAGATAGATTACAATATTTACTACATGATCTCTGAATTTCGTTATTGTGAAACCACTGATTTACATCGAAAAAAATCAAAATTTATAATTTTTTCGAAAATCAATATGAAAATAACTATCCATATGATGAAGATAGTAGGTTAATAATCTTACAAACAATAAAGTATTTTTCAATCTTTTATTTGGCACAGCAACACGCTATATGATTCATTTTCTTTTTGAAAAATTACTTGTTTGGAAAATACTTCATTCTGTAAAGGATTTTTGTCATTTTTTGATAATTTTCACCTAATATTTCAATGATTCCAAAGATAAATAGATTTGCTCATTTAGAGTTTTTTCATTAAGATGTGAAAAAAAAACAAAAGCCATCTTTGTTTTCGTTCGACTTTCGAATGATCCATATATTACAAATTACTTTTTGAATTGAATTTGAAGAAAAATTAACGAAAAAAATCATCTGGCAATCAGTAAAGCTTTTGTGTTTTACTCTAAAGTTATATATTACATAAATTTAAATACAGAAGTAATTTCATTATGATATTTGAGGTAAAATGATGTTATTAGTGGAAAATAAAACTCTAATAGGCTTTTAATAGTTTTATGGTATTCAATTCTACTTTAATTGGATTTAATGAGCCTTCTTTCGCCTGAAAAACGGCATTCAATTACATTCATATAATTTCTATAGAGCGACTCTACCACGTTTTAATTAACCCACCTCAATTCTAAATCTCTAGTACCGAATCGTAGAACAAAGTTAAAAAAAACAAGTCAGAAATTAATAGAGACAAGTAATTTAAAGCGAAGCACGGCCTACACTCGCTGATAATATTCTACATTCGAATAGCGTACAATAATTAAGTAATTCTGTAATTTGATTGCAAGACTGTCGAATTAAACACGATGAAGTAAAATTTGTGTAAAAGATAACTCTTGAATTGGGACATTCAGGGACGATTTTATTTACAAAGGCAAGCAAAATTTAAAAGGAAAGGAAGAAGAACCCTCTCGGATTCGAGATAGAATTCTGAAAAGGTTGGTCAGTTTTTTTTATACTTTCATTTCACCATTGCTTCATGTTTCTCGCTGGTTACTTGCTATAAGAAGCTTTCGCGTCCATGAATTAATGATAAGTCGATATTTTCCGCTGGATACGATATCCACAGCAGCTTTTTATTTCGCTCTTGGGATTTCCCTACCCCTCTTTTCTTGGAAGGAAGCCAGTTTTCCCAGAAATTTTTTCCTTCTCTTTTGTTTAAAAGAAGTAGGTGTATATTGTGGGTTCTTAGTTCACGATAATCCAATTAAACGCATTCGCTGGTCTCGGCGAAGTTCTAAGGTTTCTGGGTCATGAATCGTAAAATCCTGATGCTAAAGAGGTATACTTAAAGTGAAAGAGATCCGTGGGCAGGGATGAGGTGAAAAAGAGAGGTCAAAGGGCGAAACCATGGAAATCTTCTGTGGTCGTTGAAAATTACCGCGCGCGGATGCTGAGTATTCTGGCTAGACGATTGTACACAGAAAACTTGCTGCTGGCAAAAAGGGGAATGTTAAAGCACTAGCCAAGCTTTCAGTTCGTTCAAATTTACCCAGGATCAGAGGGGAAACTAAGAGGGAGAGGAAAGAAAAAAAACGATATGTTGAAGAGAGGGCGAATGTCGTAATAGTGGGTAGCACATTTTTTAAATAAAATATAAAATTACTATTATTCCAAATGATAGGACAATATTTATGATACTTGATGAAAATTGATATCTTAACGTCAGAATTGAAGGGTGGCAGTACAGAACTACATAACCAACAAAATATAAATTTTTCAGGGGAGCGAAAAAGCCTTCTGAAAAAGCGAAATCGCTACTTAAAGATAAAATAAAGGTTTACTCCCAAGCTGATGTGTTGCTGAATTTAGGCCGAAAATTTTGATTAAAAAATGTTATCTATATTCAAGAAAATCGTTGTGGAAGTTGACAATCCTAAATTACTACTAACGTAAAATTCGAGTAGGCTCGGTTATGGATTTCGATAAAAATTCGATTGTCAATTAAAATATATGGAAACATGCTCCCGAGATATTATGCATCTGAATAAGGTTAATTAATGTTTGGTGTAAAAGAGTTAGCCAATTTCGAGAAAATCAACCAAGAATTCAAAGATTAAAATTTCACAGGTTGGCAAAATCTGCTTTGGATAGCGATTTAGAATCGAATTTTCCATTTTTGGCAGAGATAAAAACTTGCGCTCGAGTTATGGAGGTGATGAATGAGAAAAAAATGTTTGATCCAAACAAATTATTCTGCACCGAGAAAACTAAAATTGATCGGAAAAAGAATAAGAAAAAATATCTCTTTTTTTTCGTTGAATGATAATAATTCAAATAAATATGAATGCTAAAAGGTTAAAAGGATTATTTTTGTATCAGAAAATTATATTTCGAAAAAATCCTTCCACCACAGTCTGTATTTGATTTTTAAAGAATTGTTTATACAATAAACCTATTTATGATCAAAATGTAGTATCATTAGCAGTAAGTTCTCCAAATTGCAGTTCGATCGAATAAAATCTTCTGTACAATATTTACGGATTCAAAGATTAAGATTTTGGAAATTAAAAAAAAAAATTCCTATAGGCTGAAAAATTATTTTGAATTTCTCGTAGGTACAAGTTTTGCTAACGAATAATAATATAAAATTGAAAATTAAAATACAACATTTGTGCTCAAGTTAGTTAGGCCAAATTTGCAATTTTGATGCCATGACAAGATAGTTCAGAAACATTTTTCAAATTTTCCGTTCAAAAAAATTCTAATTTGGAAACAAATTTCGGTCTTTATACTATAAATTTATGTTATTATCTAATACCAAAAAATGTACCTACAAAAAATTCAACATAATTTTTTGGCAAATAGAAGAATTTTTTAAAATTTCTACAATTTTGAATTTTGAAATCTATACACAGAACAGAAGATATTTTCCGATTGAACTAAAAGCTTACTACCGCTGGATGAATACAGATTTTTACATAAACAAATTTTTGTCCAAAAATACCAATTTTTGACGCAAAAAATTAATATAACATTTGTTTGTTCACAATTCAAGTTTAATTTGTTGTGGTAAAATAATTTTTGCTTAAAATATACGTTTTTCGTAAGAAAATGCTAACATACGAGATTTAAATATTGTAAATATTCTTTGAAATCTAATGATTTTTCAAAAAAGATAGCTATTTTAGAAGAAAAATACTAACATAACAACAAAAAATTGTTTAAGCTGTAAATCTTTGTTTTAACCTAATGATTTTTGTTTAAAAGAACAAATTTTCGTGAAAGAAGAAAACAGTAACATATCCTAGTACTGTTAAAATATTGTAAATATTGTTTCAAATATAATGCTTTTTTAAAAAGATTAGGAATTTCAGAAAAAAATCCTGACATAACATAAAAAATTCTTTAAGATTGTAAACCTTCCTTTAAGTCTATTTTTCGTTGTTGTTAAAAATACAAATTTCCGACGAAAAGCATTATAACATAACATCAAGTTTTTCAAAATTGTAAGTTTAATTTGTTAAAGTAAAATGAGTTTTGTTTCAAATAACCGGTTTCCAGTATCGAAATTCCTGCATATCCTATTAAAGATCAAATATTGTATATATTCTGTGAAATCCAATTATTTTTTATCAAAAGTATTGAGTTCGGGTATAAAACACTAAATATAAAACACTAAAATAACATAACATAAAAAAAATTTCACTCGCGTTATCTACAATTGTTATAAAATTCTAAATATTTTTCGAACTATAATGATTTTTGTTTTAAAATACCAAATTTTTGTGTGGGAAACGCCAACGTAACTTAAAATCGTTGATAAATAAAAAAATCTATTGATTTTCCAGATAAAAATATTAATTCATGATGGAAAATATGAACACAATACGAAATTGTTAGAAAAAGATGATATTTTTACCCAAATAGATGAATTTTCAACATATAGTATGAATTTTGAATGAAACTGTTAATTTTTAACCAAATAATTAAATGTTCTACCAAAAAGATGCATTTTTAAAAAAATAATCCAATTTTTAACCCAAAAATATGAATTTTCAACCAAAAAATAGAATGAACCAAAAAAATGGATTTTCAACAAAACATGTGATAGTTTATATTTCAACAAAAAAATATTCTAATCTTAACCCTTTCGGACCCAGTTCCCAAAAACGTGTTCAAAATCCAAAACTCGGTTTTTGAAGGGTTAAGTTAGTTGAATTTGACCAAATTTTCAACAAAATAGATTAATCCTTAACCAAAAACAAATTAATTTTAAACGAATTTGTTACATTTTAAGCAAAAAGGATAAATTTTGAACCAAGAAGCTGAATTTTCGACCAAAAAGGACGAATTTTCGTTAAAGTGCATGAATTTTCAACCTGGAAAGATCAATTTTCAAAGAAATAGGTCAATTATAAACCAAAATTGAATTGTTAGATTTTCAGCGAAGAAAATTAATTTTCAACTGAAAAAAAAGAATTCTTAGCAAAATAGGTAATTGTTCAATCAAAGAGATGAATTTGAACTAAAATTATAAATCTTTATGACAACATTTATTGTCAAGAGAAGATTTCAGCATTCAACCAAAGCGTTGCTTTTCAATCCAAAAGTTGATTTTTTAACCAAGAAGATAATTTTTGTACAAAAAAGATGAATTATCAACAAAATACATGCATTTTCAACCAAACAAGATAAATCTTAAACTAAACAATATAAATATTCAACCAAAAACGGAATAGATAAATTTTCAGTCAAAGAATTAATTTTTGACCAATAAAGATATGCATTTTTAAGAAAATAATTAAATTTTCAACCAAGTGAAATTAATTCCCAACCAAAAATATAACGGTAGACTTTTCAAACAAAAATAAAATAATAAAAAGAAGAACTTTTATTCAAGAAAAGTTGAATTTTCTTATTGGGTTTTATTAATTCAGTGCAAAATTAGGCGAAAAAACGAGAAAAAGGGGAAGTTTCTTGAAAATAAGAAGAGCCATTCACAAAATACGTAAAAACATATAAAAACATATTTTGTGAATGACCCCGGAGAAAAATAGGAATTATTTTAAAAGGGGGGGGGGAGTTTATGAACGGCCCCTGATCTGTTAAGTTAATCTTCCTTCTAAGTTATTCGTTTAATTATATTAATTTTCTCAAATGAAAAAAAAATGTCTAAAGAATTCAATTGAAAGTATTCCCATACTAGTATCAAATGGTTTTAACTCATTACTCATTGTTGGATTGATGGTTATATTAAATTAAATTTATATTTTGTATTTAAAAATAAGCGGAGAGGTTTAGCTGCAGTGTTAGATAAAATTTTGAGAGGGGCTCCTCCGAAATGTCACAAATTTTCACAAGAGGGAGGGGCAAGTCCAAAATCACAGAAAGTAGCGTCACGTATTATGTGGACGCTTCCTAAGAAATTGGACCAATTATGAATAGTTTTTGTTTTTTGTTCGGGGTCCTTTATTAATCAAAATTTTATGTAAAAAATCATAAGCATCAAATCACCATAATTTTCGATTCGCCACGAAAATAGAGTCTTTAAACCAAAAATATCTGCAGTTAAATTTTTTTATATTTATAACTAACCCATTAAAAATTACATAACACGATATTATGACAAGTTTTATATATAATAAATCAATAAATCTACCCATATGGATTGTGTGGAAAAAATTACCCAAAAAAGGAGGATTTTATGCGAAGAAAGAACCGGAAATAATAAGGCCAACCGAATATCGAATAAAAAGGTCTGTAACGTTGCTTCTGGGATGATCTCATAATATCGGAATATTCTGATTGAAGATGAATTGGCGAAGGTGGAGGGGGCGGGGGGATTTTCAAGCTTTCGCGATTTGGTGCTGCAAGTTCTGCAAAAAAGTGCTTGTTAGTCTTGTTATCTCATCCTTTTAACTCTTCATACTCTCTTCGACGTCCGTTCGTTTTTCAGCAGACTCGTTTGATTTTGAAGTGGCTAACTCTGTAAACGCATTTCGCGGTGAAACGAGATCAAATTCAGACGAGAAGCAGGTACAAAATTCAAACTTTAATCAGTGTTTATTAAAGCGAAAGGGAGATGAAAAGGAATATGCGTTGCGTTTCGAACGAAAAAAAAATCGCGTGTGACCCTGATACTCGGATGGATTTAGGGTTTTTTTTCGGCAATGGTGAGGACAGGATATTTGTGTGTAAAGCAGTCGATCTGTCGCATGCACGTGAATTTATGGGTTCAGAGTACCGAGTGGTTATTGGATTTAGTAGGGGATTTTTTTTTCAAGTCCAAAAATCCGCTGTGCATATGGGTAATTCTCAAAAAGTCGAAAATTCAAGTTATAGTAGTTTCACTACTTTTAATTAAGGAACTAAAATTTTGAAATTAGATCATTTATTTTTTATCACTTTGAATCCTTTACGAGCTTAGATGTAATTTTCTTTTAAAATATTTTTGAATTTTAAATTTATTTGAACTAAAAGTTAATAGGGTCCCTTTACTTTGATGTCTTGCCTTGCTTTAAAACACAATATGGTGGCGGTCTTGCGGACCTAATCTAAAAAATCATTAGTGAATACAATGGAGCCCGACAAAGAGCTTTTGAGACACTGCTTTTTTAATTCCTATTGAAAAATCATGATTTTGAAATCTTTGAAACTACTTTTTACACGTTTTAGGTGTCACCGCACCTTCTCCTAGGGCTGTGCAAGTAATTTCGGTCCTCTAAGTTGCATGCTTTTTCAAGTGGAATGCAAGGAAAATGCAGTGTCTCAAATTTTCGTTGTTGGACGCCATTGTATTTACTAATAATTTTTGAGGTTAAGTCCGCAGGACCGCCACCTATTATATTGGGGTTCAAAGCTTAAGCTTCGCCTTTTAAAACTACGTAGGACAGGAAAAAATTCAAGTTTGACCAAGAGTTACAAGACATCAAACTAAGGCAACTAATTAATTTGTAGACCTAATAATAGCATGTGATAGTCTGTGACGTGACCAATTACGTTCCGCAACTTTATAATTAGAAAAATTAATATATTTTGCTTAAAAATTTTGGGAAATGGTTCAAAAAATATAAGGGCAGATCTGTGTGGCTCACTTGTGATTTTGTATTGTTTATACTTTATATAATGCAATTTTATTAATTATATTTTTGCCAGGGCACTGAAGCCCTGTTCTCAGTTACATTTAAAGTTGAAAATATTTGAAATTGCACTATTTGAACAAAATTAACATTTAATTGTGCCAGACAGACGTGCCATTATATATTTTAAACCACTTTTCAACATTCTCAGTACAATTTATTTATTTTAATAACTATAAAACTGCCGAATATAATAACAAGTCATTGGTCACGTGACGGACTGTCACGTGTGCTCAAAAACTACTACACATAATTCGTTTTCAAAATAGTCTTAAATTCTTTTAAATTTCATAAATGTATATAAGTCTGAATTTTGAACAGTAACATTTGATTTTCGACAAAGGTCAATTCAATCATATTTATTTACTTTTAGATTGACAACATTTAATAAAGAATTAACAAATGTAAGTTTTGAAAATCGAAAATTGCCATTCTATTTTATTAAAGTGACGGACAGCGTGAATTTTGCAACAAGTCGTGATAAATAGTGGAGAGGATGATATTTCCAGCCCAGAATTTTAAGCCTATAAAATTTCGAACGTAGAATAATTTATAGGCAGAATAAACAAATTTAAGATTAAAATTTCAACTACGGCTATCCTGGAATCGCTGCCTTCAACTTGAAAAAGATTTTTAAAATTCTGAGTAATTAATTAATGAATTAGGAAATAAAAGCGTGTTCAAAAAATTGATTATACTCACAATAACCGCAACAAAATTTCGTAGAGGTTGAACGCACCCCTAACAAAAAATTAATATTTCTATTAATGATCGAAATTATTGTCTCTTCTTTATATTCCATTTATATTTGCTATTTAAGTGAACGATAGGCCAAAATATCTGAATTTGAATTTATGTCGATGATAATTGTTTCAAAAATTCCAGCCTATATTTTGATTTGAAAAAAGAAGTATACGAAGACTTATTTAATCTTAAAAACTGTAATATTTCGAAATAAATGAATAATAAATAGTAAAAGGTAGTTTAAATTAATAGTAAAAGAATAGTTAAATTATAATAAAATTCCTGGACCATGTGCATTTAAATTGATATACATATTTATAATTTTGCCAGTAAAGTAATCATACTGGAAGTAGGTCACTATATTCGAAACGAGCAAGGTGTAAAAATTAGCTCCTTGAGGAGCTCGCATCTTTCTACCAGAATGCGTGTAAAAGAGAGGGTTTGCTATCAAAGTTTTTAATTTGAAAGGGCTTCTTGTTTAAGATTTTACACTTGAGATAATGAATATTATATTCTTGAATTATTGACAGTAGAAAATCCTAGTATTTGAATAAGTAAAGTTTAGATAGTTTCTCAATTTTTCAATTCAAAATATTATAATAATAAATAAAATGACGTCTTCAAATTCATCGGTGCCTTTGCGTTGATGTCTTGTAACTCTTGGTCAAATTTGAAAATTTCCCGCCTTAAGGTATTTTTAAAGGGTCAATCTTAAAGTTTAAAACACATTGCAATAGGTGGCGGTCCTGCGGAATTAACCTAAAAAATCATTAGTCAATACAATGGCGTCCGACAAGGAACATTGTAGACATTGCATTTTCTTTACATTCCAATTGCAAAAATGCAGCTCAGGCGACCGAAATTATTTGCTCAGCTTTAGGAGAAGGTGCGGTGGCGCGTAAAACGTGTAAAAAGTGGTTTCAGTGATTTTGCAACGATGACTTTTCAATTGGAATGCAAAAAGCATGCCGTGTCTCAAATGTTCCTTGCCGGACGCCATTGTATTCACAAATGATTTTTGAGGTTAAGTCCGCAGGACCGCCACCTATTATATTGAAAAAGTTCGAGTTTGAAAAAGAGTAACAAGAGATCAAAATAAAGGGACCGAAATATTTTGTTGGCCTAATAATTATAACAAATTGTCCTCTATCTGTTATTTTATAATTAGCAGACTTATATGAAAAAATACACTAAGCAATGAGGCTACAAAAGAATTTTAATAATGACCAATATTCAAAGAAAAATTATTAATTTACTTGCGGTAATGTGAACAATTAAGTTCTTGAATACATAAAAATCTTAGGATACTGCATAATCTTGTTCCGAGTGCAAAATGAAAATGATTCTTGTTTTTATGGAATGAAATATACAGCCATCAAGTTCTCTTCATTATAAGACTCTCATTTAATTTTTGCAGCTATGGAGGATGATAATGGAGGATTTCTATTCTACTTGTTATTGAATGAGCATCAAATGGAAAATTCAAGGTCGCTACAGGTCAGGGAATTCCGAATGTTCAAGAAAAAACGGCACACTCTCTTCCCTATTTTCCCCTTATTCGAAGAATTTCCCATTTTCCCTGTTTTCAATGGAGTTAGAAAGACGCGGTTTTTTCACCAAATTTCCATTTGTTGTCCAATTTTTAATTCGAGGGAAGTGATAGATTATCAATGTTTACAATAGTGATTGTTTAAACAATATATTATAATTAGTATTAATATGATATTTGAATAATGCTAGAAAGATGTTTTTTTTTAGATTTCTGTATTTTTGTCCAATTTTCATTTGGAGTGAAGTCATAATAAATTCAAGTTAACAAAGTAATTGTTTAAACAATTAATTATAATTATTAATATTATATTTGAATAATGCTGGAAATATGCGGTTTTTGTTGTTGAAATTTCTGCCTTTTTGTCCAATTTTCATTTAGAGTGAAGTCATAATGAATTCAAATTGATAAAATAATCGTTTAAACAATTGATTATAATTATTAATAATATTATATTTGAATAATGCTAGAAAGATGCTTTTTATTTCAATTTCTGGCTTTTTGTCTCTCTTTGCTTAATTGATGTAATGTTGCGATTTTTTCTGAAATTATCAACTGTTTGTTTATTTATTATTAGATGTAACTTAATAACTGATTAGATTCAGCAAAAATAATTGTTCAAATAAATTATTATTGTTTATGACTATCTTCATCTATATCGATTGCTCCTGAAAGTTGCGGTTTTTCGGAAATTTTTACCTTCCTGTCCTTTTTTCACTTAGTGAGGTAATAATTAATCAAAGTTAACAAAAAAGTTGTTTAAACAATATAATATTGTTCATAACTATCTTTTCTTAGACAAGTGCTAGAAAATGGCAGTTTTTTTCTAAAATCATTCACTTTGCTCCGCCTAATTAATTACTAACGATTAATAAATAAAGATTAGAGAAAACTATGTTTTAAATAATCTCTTTCATTTCTGTGAATATATATTCTGATAATTTAATATTCTGAAATAAAACAGATATTTAAAAATCCAATTCAATCCGAACTCGGATTCATTCGGATTGAAAATTCAGTGTATATCAATCCGAATTCGGATTGATTCGGACTCATTTGGATTGAAAATTTGGTTCGGATTGGGTCTTTTTGGAGTTCGGATTGAACCGGATTGAGTCGGATTAATTTTCAAACGATTTGTAAAACGAAATGTAGAACTTCTTTCGGATTGGTTCGAATTGACTCGGATTGGTTCGGATACAGATTCCGAAATGATTGGGATTGGTTCGGGAGGAAAACCTATCCGATACTTTCGCCAGGGTATTCACGATTAGCGAAAATTTTAAAAATTTAATCAAATTCATATAAGATTTTCTGTAAAATCCATAGAAAAATGTTGAAAAATAAACGGAGTTTTTTCTAAAATGTTCTATCAGGTTCTATAGTCCACTATTATAGTCCTGTAAATTTAAAAACGCGGGAAAATATTTAAACTTTAAAAAATTTGTCGGTAATCGGAAACCTGTTTTACTCGTTGAGTAATTGAATACCCGACGGTGATGGCGTTTTTGGCAGCTAGGAAATCCAAGTGCCCCGAGTGTGAGACTGTGTGTGACTGTGAGTTCTTCCGTCGCCATAGACCTTGAGAGACATTCCGAGAAGTCTGTCCAATGCAGTTTCGATGAACCCCGAGTAAGTTTCCTTATTATTACTCCTTGTAGTCAATTTAAAGATCCGGAATCTCCCGATTCTTTTATCCACCTGAGAGTCTCGGATTTGGAGGCTAAGCAGGAAAATTATCACAAACTCAAAGTGTCCTCTTCACGGTCACACGACTAATGATCAACAATTATTTTTTCATGCGGTACACAAAATCCCTGCTGTCAGAACTCAATTAAATTACATATATTAATCAGACCAACTTAGGCAGCAAGCAACCTGACGTAAATAGTGATCGACCTTTTTATCGCGTTCATCTGTGAAGTTAGAGTTTGGTTTATTATTGTTAAAAGTTAAGCTTTTAAAAATGAATTAGTAAATGTTCAAAATAGAATCAGCTGTACTTATGTCCTTTTATAATTGACACTTTTTGGTGTGTACTGTTTTAGACTTTTATTGGTTTTGTATTGTTATAGGTGTTCTATTTTGTTTCAAGATGGTAGTTCCCATGCAGTTTGACTAGATTAGGAATTTCATTGTTATCCCAATACAATTTAAATGCAGGGTTCACATTATTCTAGTTATTTACAAAATCAGAGAATTTTAGGAATTTACTGACAGTTTGTTCATTCAATAATTTCTAGTTTTAACAATTACCGACTTGAATATATATTGTTCCGAATAATTTTAGGTTAATTTCTATTTGGATTTAAATATTTGTAAAAAGGGTTAGAAATGAGTTATTTTAGTTTTCAATTAGTTTTATTAATTTTCTGTGCGAAGTTTAGAGTTGAACTTCCTGTCCTGTTCAGTTGTCAGGCTGATAATATTATTTTTTTCACAATATTCTTTGAGTAATTGAAATATTCCGAACATTCTCGGGTTTTATAACACTAATAAGAAAACAAAGAGTTTAGTGAGTTTTTCTGGAACTTATTGCAAGTAAGCGAGATTTCTTAATCATGTTTTTCTCAATTTAGCGACGAGTCCGGATACAGAAGTCCATCTGAAGGTCTATGACAACACATCAATGGCTGTAAAAAGAATAAATCTGCCCGCCAAACCTCTATCGCCAACCATCGTCTGATGATCGAACCAGATTAGTAAATTTTGCCATTTAGAATTTCGGCTTCGATATGAGTAATAACACAATAGGCGTTCCAGAACTTTTTTCTATGCTTGAGTCCAACAAGCCTTGTGATGTTGATGAAACGAAAAAGGTCTTTCATGATCACTTTTTATCAAGTAAGTTTCGTACACGTGCTTTTTTAACTGATTTTAACTTAAATGACATTTAGAACTTGAACCCACTAAGAAAATCCAACTATGTTTTTGGGTAAAAGTTCATTTTTTTATTGAAAATTTTTGGTTCGGAATAATTCATCTCGCTTGATTAAAAATGGTATTATTCGGTTGAAAATTTAATAATTTTTTTGAAAATGCAACTATATAGTTAAAAAGTCATATTTTTTATCAAAAATTCAAATACTCTGTTAAAAAAAATTTTCCTCAGTTGAACGTTTTCTCTTTGGTTGAAAATTTAACTATCTTAAATCAAAATAAACGTTTCATGTTTGGTTGAAAATACATTTTTTAAACTCGCAATTAAACCATTCCATTTTTGGTTAAAAATGTATCTTTTTTAGTTGAAAACTTATTATTTTTTATTAAAAAATTTAACTATTTGGTTTAAAGTGTATCTTTTTTAGTTGAAAGTTCAACTCTTTGGTTGAAAATTCATGTATTTTGTTGGAAATCCGGTTTTCTTGGTAGAAATTTAATCTTCTTGGTTGAAAATTTATCCTTCTTGGGTAAAAATGCAATTGTTTGGTTGAAATCAACTGTTACATGCTTCGTTGAGAATTCATCTTTTTTGTTTAAACAGTCGATTATATGACTTAAAGTTGAACTTATTTGCAAGAAAAATCATTTTTTTTTATTAAGGATTCATAATTTTAGGTGAAAATTTAACTATTTGCTTTTGAATGAACTTTTATGTTAAAAAGTCTACTAATCTATTTTTTTGCAGAAAACTCTTTTTTTTTAATTAAACTTTTCGGTTGAAAAATCATATTTTTGGGTTAAAAATTCAACTTTTTTATAGATAGTTCTTTTTTTTGGCTTTAAAATTAAAAAAATTGGTTTAAAATTTATGTATTCTGTACAAAATTCGTCTTTCTTGGCAGAACATTAATCTCCTTGGTCGAAAATTCATCGTTATGGTTGAAAATGCATCTTTTTGGTTGAAAATTTAACATCTTTGTTAAAAATTAGTGTTTTTGTTAAAAAAAATTGTTTTTATCTGAACATATAACTATTCCATTTTTGGTTGAAATTTTATCCTGTATATTAGATAAGTTGGAAATTTGTATTTTTTTATAGGACAATAATCTTCTTGGTCGAAAATTAATCTTTTTGTTTGTAAGTTTAACAATTTTGTTGAAAATTCTTTTTTTTTTGTTTAAATTAATTTTTTTCATCAGAGTTTTTAGCTGAAAATTTAACTGTTCCATTTTTGTTAAAACTTTATCTTGTATATTTGATAAGTTGGAAATTTGTATTTTTTGATAGGACAGTAATCTTCTTCGTCGAAAATTCATCTTTTTGGTTGAAAATTTAACAGTTTTGTTGAAAATTCGTTTTTTTTTTGTTCAAAGTTATTTTTTTTATCAGACTTTTTATATGCAAATTTACCTGTTTCATTTTTGTTTGAAACTTTATCCTGTATATTAGATAAGTTGAAAATTTGTCTTTTTTCATATAACAGTAATCTTCGTGGTCGAGAATTCATCTTTTTGGTTGTAAAATTAACAATTTTGTTGAAAATTCTTTTTTTTTAAATTAATTTCATTTATCAGAGTTTTTATCTGAAAATTTACTTATTCCATTTTTGGTTGTTACTTTATTTTGTATATTTGGTAAGTTGGAATTTTATATTTTTTGATAGGACAGTAATCCTCTTGGTCGAAAATTCATCTTTTTGGTTGAAAATTTAACAATTTTGTTGAAAATTCGTTTTTTTTTTTTCAATGTTATCTTTTTTATCCGAGTATTTAGCTGAAATTTTAACTGTTCCATTTTTGGTTTAAACTTTATCTTGTGTATTTGATAAGTTGGAAATTTGTATTTTTTAATAGGACAATAATCTTCTTGGTCGAAAATTCATTTTTTTGGTTGAAAATTTAACAGTTTTGTTAAAATTCGTTTTTTTTTTATTAAAGTTATTTTTTTTTTCATCAAACTTTTTATCTGAAAATTTACCTATTCCATTTTTGGCTGATACGACAGTAATCTTCTTGGTCGAAAATTCATCTTTTTGGTCGAAAATTTAACAGTTTTGTTGAAAGTTCGTTTTTTTTTTGTTCAAAGTTTTTTTTAATCAGACCTTTTATCTGAAAATTTACCTATTTCATTTTTGATTGAAACTTTATCCTGTATATTGTATAAGTTAAAAATTTGTCTTTTTTGATAGAACAGTAATCGTCTTGATCGAAAATTCATCTTTTTTATTGTAAATTTAACAATTTTGTTGAAAATTCTTTTTTTTTTTTTCAAATTAATTTTTTTATCAGAGTTTTTAGCTGAAAATTTAACTGTTCCATTTTGGTTAAAACTTTGTCTTGTATATTTGATAAGTTGGAAATTTGTATGTTTCGATATGACAGTAATCTTCTTGGTCGAAAATTCATCTTTTTGTTTAAAAATTAAACAGTTTTGTTGAAAATTCGTTTTTTTTTTGTTCAAAGTTATTTTTATTATCAGACTTTTTATCTGAAAATTTACCTGTTTCATTTTCGGTTTAAACTTTATCCTGTATATTAGATAAGTTGGAAATTTGTATTTTTTGATAGAACAGTAATCTTCTTGGTCGAAAATTCATTTTTTTTGTTGAAAATTGTTTTTTTTTCTTTTTGTTTAAAGTTAATTTTTTTTATCAGAGTTTTTATATGAAAATTTAACTATTCCATTTTTGGTTGAAACTTTCTCCTGTATATTGTATTATTATTATTATATCATTAAGCCATTTCCCTTTCGGGGTAGGCGTGAATTACTCGGTTGGAAAGTAGTGATGTGTGGATGGGTATACAGGTGAAGGGTAGATAAGTATATAGGTTTAAGGTATAGATATTTTAGATTGATCTAGAATTCTCGTGTATTTGTTTTTATCTCTGAAAATGGACCCTGCTCTACCGATAACCTTCTTACCCTCATTTATGCGCCTATCTAACTCCTCATCCATTTTTCCGTCGCTAGTGAATAGGCTACGCAGATATATGTATTTGTCAACTTGTTCTAATCTCTCATCATTTAGGACAATGTTGCACATTGTTTTCTCATTTTTCCCTTCAAACACCATTACCTTTGTTTTATTTAGGTTAATTTTGAGGCCCATGTTCTTCATGCTTGTATTAAGAACATTCAACATTCTCTGAAAGTCCTCGATTGATTCTGCCATAACTATCTTGTCATCTGCGAAAGCCAACCCACGCACCTTCACTGTTTCGAGATCTACACCTTCTTCGTCGAAATGGGCCATTCTTACATTGTCAAATACTTTTTCTAGATCAACAACTGCACAGAAAACTTTCTTTCCCACTCTTAGGCTTTTTTCTGTGATCTGTCTTAAGCTAAATATCTGATCTGTACATGATCTTCCTGGTATAAATCCACTTACAGTATCCAAATAGGAATTTTCTCTAGTGAAATCTAATTTTGATTCGTTAATTTTGTTCTCCTCTGATTTCGGTGTAAAAAATTGTTCATAAGAAAGTAGATTTTATTTCGATCTTAAATGAAAACAATTTTTTTTTTGGTTTGCTACGATTGTCCATGATTATTAATAATATTGTCTTGTTGAAAGATTTTGTCCCCAAGATCTGGAGGATTGATTTTTAAAATTTTATTGGCCTACAAAATGTGTAGAAAACCAAGAATGAACGGATAAAATAACTGAGCATTTTTTCTTACAATTAGGTAGCTATATCAATGAAAAAAATGAGAAATATTAAATCTAAAAGTTATTTTCAATAACTAAAGCTCACTTTTTAAGTAAAAAAACTTTTAGCACCTTTGGTCGCTGTTAGTCTTTGGTTATCAACAATTTGTAGTAACAAGTGAGACAGTGAGAGAAGTTTTTATCAACTAGCAGAAGTAGAGCATGGCCTCACTTCCAGCTTTGCTTTGCGGAACGATAACGTTAGGTTCGGCGGCTCTTTGTTACTATTTCTACTTCTACTCTCCTCCTTATTTCTTTATCCTCTCTCTCTCCGTATCTCGATAAAGGTATACCCACTCCATTGCGAATTATCGACTCTTCTGGCTTCTAGCTTCTCAATTCGCTCAATTCGCTCTAGCAGCTCCATCATAAAGAACAGAAACAAAATGCTAGACTATTCATTATCGTTAATCTTTTTATCAGTCAAACGTCACTCGTGCGATTTCAACATACGAACGTGTTGATTGCTGCCTACGATGATGAAATTCCGTTCTATTTTACCATTAAAAGGTCCAGTCTCTGCTTTAATTGAGATTATTTGCAAGTTGTTTCCCATGTTAACTTTTCCACTGAAGTTAACAGTCGTATTTTTTTCTTACACTTCGTTGACTCGTCACTGCGATAATAAATTTCATACAGCAATCCTATCTTTCATCAGCTGCGTTTGCTTGAAAGCAAAACGCTGAAGTTACAAAGTTTAATCTTTAAAGTAATCGTCAGAAGCTCCTTTTTTCTTTCATTCTTTCGAATCAAATCAGAATGTTAACTTGCAAACAAGAACTCGTAACGACGACTTATGTATGTAAAGCCGGTAAATCCTCTTTAATAGGCTTACTCCAACAGACTGCCTCGGTTAACTTTGTAATTTCTCAAGGTCACTCAATAAACTATACTTAATATACTTAATTATATCGTCTTCTATTACACTACTCAATACCCAATGTCCAAGGTAATTAATCTCATCGTTGCAGTTGCAGAGCTGACTTTTATGGTTTCATTATAGTATTGCCGTACAATTGAAATAGTCTTTGTATTAGCATACAAAGACACCCTTCCTCGTGCACATTCATTTTGTGTATAAAATATCACTCCTCAGTAATATTCCAAATTTATTCTACACAGAATTTCGAGGTTCAGTGATTTGAATCTGAAATTTCTATTCCGGTAGTTTCATCACAACTGGCTTATCCTTCTGGGAATGTTTACCGCCAATATTTTTTTTCGAACTTCTTCATTTTTCAGGATTTTGTTTCAAAGCCTTCAGTTTAGAGGATTGTCTTGAGAATAATTTTAGTGGAGACGAAAAACGCCTTGATCTTTTCCAATCTAAATGAAAATTACAACTTGTTACCTAATGAAGTTCTCCTTTGTGCCTTGAGTACACGGTTATTACCATATAATCACTTGTCTAAGACAGATGCGAGTACCGTACCAATTCTGTGTTATGGTGCTCAATAATCATGTTGTATCCAACCCCTCTGCCTTTAAGGATTTACACAGGCTTTGATCTCCTGTTCATTTGCGGTATATAGTCTATCTTATCATCACTAGCATTATATAATATACAACTTCTATCTCTTTCAGATATCGATTTCGACTTTGAACTGAATTTCCCTTGTAATGTTCAAGTGATCTAAATCTACCAACGACCTTTCGGATTAATATTTCATGAAGCTCTATATGATCTATATAGAAAATTATATAGGTTTTAAATCACATCCTCTAACAAAATATGTTCACTCAAGAGCGAGCTCAATTTGCGGAGACTCAGTATTGCAAAATCTGCAGGAATCTTTAGGCTAGTTGTCAAAAGTTGTGCTGAGGAAGTAAAACTAGTCTCGAGAATTATAACAATAAGTAGAGTTAATTTTGGAAGCGATCATAAGTACCAAGTTAATCCACTCCATTTGCTGCTCCAAGTTTCAGAACTTTGCCTTCATAATGCAAGAATAAGGAAGACGAATTAAGGCTTATTACACTACAATACATGAATATGTTGGGTTAATTTAGATTATTATTGAACATTCCCGAACACTTTTGTAGAAGTGTGTTCTTTTAGGGTAGGGTTGAATAAATCTATATTCGATCTCTTCAGGCGTGATTTCTTTGTTCTTCAAGTTTAGTTTCACGTCGGTGCCCCTTGATATTGATTTTCTAAGAATCTGTGCAGCAGCTTACACATCTGCCTATTTTAAGCAACACTTGCTAAAACCTCTGCATGTGTCTGCATTCTGCAACACTCAAATGGCTTCTTCCGATCATTAACATCAGCGAGGTGCTCTGCTGTGTTAAAATTGATCCCAGTTAGTCCCGAGTTAAGAGCGAGCTTGAAACTTTTTTGCAAAGCTTGCTGGAGTGTGTTTACTTTTTTTTCGATTATAGACTGTTTCCCGGACTTTAACGAGTGAAGCGCGAAACTGGCGAAACGCTATCTCTGTTACATACGAGAGTGTGCGGCGGGCGGCAGCCACGCTCACTCCACACAAACTCGCTCACTCATTCTTAAGCCGGATAGAGGCGAAATTATTACCGACGCTCGTTGGTACGGCGCAGCGCGGCGCCGCGATACCAGAGTCTATGGAATATAGCACGATGGATGCGGATGGTGTAACCAAAGGAGGGCAGAGGGGGTGAAAGCGGGACTGCAAGAGGGTTTGAGAGGCAGTCTGCGATATATAACAGAGCAATGCAGCTCAGGGGAAAAGAAGGACCGAAGGACGAAGAGAGAAGAATCGCGATCAAGAGTCTGGCCACGAGATATGGCTAGGAAGGTCGGAGAGGAGAGACGTGGAGACAGAGAGAGATGGGTGGTATACGCTGGAACTTCCGAAGTTATTCGCAACAAGCAGCTTGCTGGTCTGGCTTGTGGAATTCTACGCCCTCCTCCTTCTCGTCTTCCTCCTAAACCACCTTCTTCACCTCCTCACTTCTCTTTATCCTCCCCCTGCTCTCATCCTCATCCACCTTCTGCCACCGATTCCACAGTCTCTCTGTCCCCTTCCCTCTTTCACTCTTCCACTCTTAAACTTCCCCTTCTTCTCACTCTCTCGTTAATGGCCCCCAAGAACTTACTACCTACGCCACAACCTCCACCTAGGCAACTATAGGTATGCACCTGAACTCTCGTGACTGCGTCAAAGACGCTCGAACGAGTAGCAAAAACACTTATTTCCGTTCCTTTTTAAAATCAACCTCGCGGAAACTTCTCCCAGGGCGGATGTATCGACCTTCTGTCAGACCAATAGGCGACAGAGTTGTTACAGAAGCTTTGATCTTCCTCTAGATACCTTCCGGGAATGATCTCATGTCATGGAAAGATCTGGACATATCACAAGATCTTTATATATAACTTTCTAGATGGGATTTTAAACACCTTGACCTGTTTAATCTTTTAGCAGAGTTTATTAGATTAACTAGTTATCTGATACGTTAAAGTTTAGACCTTAGATGATCAGGTTTGCTGATTAGCCAGATCTGCTGGTCCTTATCTGATAAGATTTCAGTTGATTAGACACCTGGATTGAGATGATTTTTGAGCTGATTAGGTTCCGTCTTGATCAGATAGGTATACTTATTTTAGGTATAGATATTTTGGCTGGTCTGTTTTTGTGTTCTTGAATGCATCTTAACTGTTAATTATCACCTTCCATCCAAATAGCGGACTTGATTGTCCTAATCTTCAGGTCAATGTGGGCAGTTTAGGAGGTCGAAAGGGGAGTTTTTGCTGGTCATGAAGGGCGGCAAATTGGCCACGCTTTCTTAATCAAGGATAGTAGAAGGACCCTTGCTTTACCATGCAGCACTTGGCGGAGGGGTATGTAGTAGGCAAACGTGTAATCTTTGATCTTGGCACTTGGCAAGCGCTTTCGTTGCTTATTGGATATCCAAGAGAATTACCGTCCTTCGTCTTCCACTCGCTACACAAAGCACGATATTATCTGCCTCGTAAAGCTGGATTAGCAGTTTTGCTCACTATCTACAGGAACTTAACTAACGCGATACGCTGATCCTTTGGCGGGATATTGACTCCGCTAACAACCAGATAACGTTCTCTACTTCCCAACTTTTGAACTTTATCTAATGTTTCCTATTTTATCACTTTGGAGATTTGGAATCTTTATTTAATTAATGAAATAGAATACCTGAAATTATCAGAAACTAAGCTTCTCTAAAAGAGGCTCAGTCTTCAGGAAGGAAACTGATTAACAGAAAGTATTACTCGCATCTTGACGACTCTAAATTCGTGAGATCCTTTCGTAACAAGAATAATTAAAATGCATCTTGTCACAACTCAAGGGAAAGAATTCCACAAGATTATGACATAATTACATGAACTCTCTGCACATGTATCGAGTATCTCGTACTTTTCTCCATAATTTCTCTTAATACTCTAACATCACCATCTTCATCTTGGCTCAGTCTCATGACCCTATTTTCACAATTACACCCGAAACCACAGGCTCATTTGTCTTTGCAGATGTGTGGAATTCCTTCTGGCAATTCTATCAAATTAGTTTTCCTGAGTGATTTAATTGTGACATTAGAGTGTTCATCAATCAGCATTCTCATATTTAAACTATTTCACACGAGTTTCAGAAACATTATTTGACCATTTATCTTCTTTGCGATTAACAAGAAATTTCTTATTAGCGAGAAGTTAGCAAAACACTGCCCATTTTAATTGTATATAATTATCGTGTCGATCCGCCTCGGTGTAGTTATCACAAGATCGCTATTATATCCACGCGCAGGTTTTCGCTTTCTTGAGGGACTTTTCTTGTTAGAAGAGTGACACAGAAACTTTGTCTGATTAAAGTTATCACGCAGTCCTAAGAGGGTGTTGTTGCAGATTTCATTATGAAGTTCAATTAATTAAGACAGATGTACAGGTGTGCTGAAATGAATTTTTGTTGAGGTTTTTAGCTGTTATAGAATTTTAGGGATACTCAGCGCCCTACTGTTTTTTTTCGAGTAATAGTATTACGGGATTAAGGAAGGTAGGTGTCAAAGTATAAGTATATGAAAAGTAAGTAGAAGAGTGTGATGGTTATGCATGGAAAAGTCTGGGCCAAGCGTATCGATTGCTTGGTTTGCAGTATATGTATACAAAGTGGAAGCTGAGGGGTGAAAATGGGTGGTTGAGAACCCAACGCCCTCTTCGTTCTCGTTGTTGTACGCCATCGGCGACACGAGGGTCACCAACCCGCTGCAAATCAATTTCACTATAGTCACTGCTTTTCTTCTCGGAACAAAGAAATATTATCTCTCTCTTAACTTGTCGTTATAACAAGGAGACACTTCATATCCACACCACAATCATTGAGTAACACGAAAACATGATTTTCTAATTACCATCTTTTAAGTCCTTTGGAACACAACTAATACGAGAACACTATTCTACTCGACATTCTTTTTAAATACTAAAAAAATCCGTGTTTTTATGTCCATTCTTGGAAAGAGTGATCGACCTGGAGTTTAAAATGGGTTTGGTTTGTGACGCCCGCGCGGGTAAAATAATAATTGCGAAATTGCAAAGCAAGTGGCCGCTTTACTGTTTGAGTCTTTCTTGATGCTTAACGATAATTGCAACTCATCAGTTTTTTGCATTGCAAGAACCTGACTTGAAACATCTCGCGCTTTTCTCTTGATATAATTGAATTATTGAATCAAGGTGAAAAGAAATAATAAGTTGAAAACTTGTGAAGGAATCATATATCAGTATCAGTATAAGTCTCAAGTTCTGAAGACCTTGTTCCATTCAATATAGAGCAATGAATTGATGCATCTCATTGTTCTTTCACGCGATATTTTCTTTCTCCAAGTACACCTAGTATATAAAGTAGAGTATCTACAAGGTGTAATTGAATCGAATGCCGTCGGCAATGCCTTCTCACAATTAACAAGGATTTATGACCTTCATTCTGTGGTTTGCCGTCTAAACTAAGCCCCCCCCCCCCTGTCGATGGTTATCGATGCTTTACTAACCGACCTTCTAAAGCGTGTACGTTATTCGAGTAGAGGAGGGCTTCGGAAATATGCGAAGCTGTTCGCAAATATCTTTTCAACGCTCGATGACCTATCGAAAATGTTACTGGGGTGCGTGACACACGTTGGAAATATAAAGTTTCCTTTAGGAAAAGAAAAGGGGATTGTGGTCACTGAAGCTGTTCCTGATCCATGTCTAGAAGATTGTTCGCTGATTCGATTACTTAAGGCGAGTGATTTAAACTTCAAACCTTCGGCTGTACATTTTTTTTTTTTTTTTACTAAAATAGAGGACATATCTCTCACTAGACCCACCTTGAATTCAAGTATACGAAACAAATACGATATACAGGTTTAAAAATTAGTCTACAAATTAAACTTGAAGTTATTTTGAAGCTTCCTTCAGGATCAAAGTAAAATGCACACTTGATCAAATTTACAGAAAGCCTGCAACCTTCCACAAGCTTCAAGTATTTCATTATAAAGGGAGAAGAGACTAGTAAAGTGGCGTAGAGTAGAAAGCAGGAAAGTCGAGTGGAGGCCACATATTCACGATACAAGGCGGACATCGACCCTCGCAAACTCATCAACACTCAACACGCAACCTCTTCGTGGGCCCTTTTTCAGTCCTAGAAAGCACTCTCCTATCCGATAAGACTATCCTCTTAAACCACATAACCGCTAAATTTACTCATCTTCGAAATTGCATCCCCGCCCTGTGATGAATACACACAGAATAATCTGGAAAGATCCCCGCATCTCAACTCAGCGTCCCAGAAACCTTGCAGCTTCTACATCTAGATAAATCTCCAGCATCGTTCATCATCCATTAGGCTCGAGCGATCATAATACGCGTCCGCTGTTGAATGAAATACCAGTTATCTCCGCCTATTATCGTTTATTATTTACCATATTACCAGCCCCCGGTCATCAACTAATATGTTAATCTAATATGCCGGGCTACCGATCTCATCTTGATTATGGCCGATCACAAAATAGCGTTACTTTCCCGAAAGACAATATTATATCCAGCTAAAAGGGGAATCTCATCTACCCCGTACATCGCACCCTCAACTACTGATCAGTTCTTTTAAGCTTAGCGAATTTACGAGGTTGTATGTAATTTCGTGTTTATAAAGTGGCACGTGGTATCTAATAAAGTAATCGACTTTATTAGATTCTTGATGATGATACTTTACTGTTGACTGAATCGAACAACAGCAGGGGGCGGACATTAGTGATTCTAAATTCACATTCTTGTAGGCACTGGGTAATACCGAAACAGGTTTAATCGATTTCTCAACATAAGATTGTAATTCTTGACTTGCAGATTTACATCCTTTCACCATTATGGGAAAGCAATAGATTTTATTTTCCAATTATTTATATGTACTTTCGATACTCTGAAACGAAAAAGGATAAGTTAAAATGGATAGCGTTGGATACAAAGTATGGGCAGCATTACAAATTAACAAATTAAAGTGGGAATTATTCAATTAGCACAGCTTTTCACTTTGAAATAATAAATATGTATTAATGAATTATAAATCTAAACATAAGGCTAATGTGATTTCTGCCATACATTCGGTGGCTAATAAAGCAAGTAATAGAAGCAATTTCACAAAAGAAACTTGGACCGATTATGACTACTATTTTTGACACAGGGTTCTTTATTTAAAATTAAAAGTTTAAAAATGAAACGATAACAATATAATAGTTTAAAATTGAATCCTTTGAAAATAGAATAATTTCGGATTGAATGTTTATAATAATTAGATGATTTCAAATTAAAATATTCATAAGTAGACAGGGTGCCAAGAGGACTGGCCAATCGCTGCCTACTTTGTTTCTACTTTATCTTGATTTTATTATTTATTCGAGAATCAGAGAGAGGATAGTCTGATTTTTTTCGATGGTTTAAGCTCTTTTAATGTTAATTACAAGAGAGTTAAAACTTTTTCTCTTAAAGAGGTTGAAAGCTATCAGAATTCTTTACGAAAGAAGTCAGGATGAAGGCTAATAATCAAAATCAAGTGAATATATATTTTTAATAAATTTAATAAAACTTCATGTTTACTTATTTCATTGTATATTTTACAAAAATAATTCTTTCTGCAGAAAAAAAATATGAAAATTTTCCCAAAATGTTTGTTTCATAAACGTTTTGCATCACATAAATTTTCACAATAATGATGATAAGTTGGTGCGTATTTATAGAAATTAACCTTCAAAATTATCCCAAGAACATTGCAAAATGCTTATTATATTAGATTTTATTTAACTTTGAAGCAAACCTTGAAATTTTCACTACTTTTTTAGTGACAATGTAGTTTCGATTAATATTTATTACTTCAGTCAATACATCCGTCAGAATGTATCAAATTCTAGTTTATCAATTATCAATGTAAATTCTTCAAAAGTGAACATTTTTAATTGAAGATTTTAATTTTACAATTGAAATTGAATTTACTGAACTTCGAAAAGTATAAAGCACAATTAGACTTTTATTTACGTTTAGCGACATAATGTAACGATTCTAATTTCAAAATTGATCTTTTTTTTGTTTCGAATTTTAAATTCTTCAACTTGTATTTTTTACATTTATTACGTTTCGGATTAAAAATTTAAAAACTACAAGACTTAAAATACCGTTCAAGCTTTAAAACTAAACAACTTTACATGTGAGGACATTAAAATTAACTCATTTTAGAATTAGAAATTAAAAACTGCATAATTTGAAATTGTTTATGTCAACCTATGAATACCTTTAAGATTTATTTTAATTGAGGCATAAATGTTTACCTCAATTCATCGAAAGATATCGTAATAATCTGAATAGATTGGTTCAGAATCAACCACAGATTGGATAGATTTTAGAGCGAAGAATTTTTCATATTTTGGGTAAAAAAATAAAATTGTCCTGAATTTTTTTAATTGATTTGATTTGTTTGAATTGATTTGATTTTAATGGCTTTCAATTTGACATAGATAGGTGATTCCTATTTAGTGAAGATCTAATTTTCTAGGTTTCTATTTCTAATTTATTTAATTTTTTAGTTTAATTGCTTCTGAAATTAAACAATTTTCATGTTTTTATTTCAAAATAGTGTTCAATTTTGAAGAAGGCCTGAGATTTAAACTTATTAAAAATATAAGTATTCCAATTTTTAAATAAATAATAATTAATGTTTGGACTTGAAATTGCCGAATTTTAAATATCTAATTTTTTATTTGAAATGCTTATTTTCGTGATTCCTTTTAAATCTTTAATTTGCATTTTTTTTTAATTTTTGAATCTTGAGCGAAAGAAAATCGACATAATATATAAAAGAAGAGTTCTAGAGTTCTCCTGTCAAAAAAAAAAAAGAAATAAGAAATAACAATTCAATTACCTACCTACACTATCTGTAAAATACAAGAGTCATGTCTTTTGATAGGATCGACAGAAAATACAGTAGCTGATTTGGGAGCTTCTTGAGAGAAATGTCGATCTGCATTCCTCCGGATGTATTCATGTCAGCAGAATCCTGAACGTATCGATATGCGATATAGTTGATGGTATTTTCAAGACTGCTATTGTGCTTGAATTTCCATCTTGAGGAGTATATGTCACAGAATTGTCTTTATAAAAATGTGTTCTATTTATTTCTTGATCTCATTTTCTTTTCGCGCAGTTTTATTTAATAACGATTCTTTATTGTCTGTTGCAGGGATTTGGAACACGACCTGAGTCTCTCTGAAGATAGCGATGAAGATGTGGATAAGGTGAGATAAGTTTTTATAAATATAAAGTAAAAGTGGAAACTGCACTTAATTTCGACGATGAAATACTGATGAATTTTAAGAGAATTTAAAACCGAGTTTTTTAATCATATTAGTTTTCTTGCGATTTTCTTATGTATACTTAAACTATTTTTAAAAAACTCTTTAAAGAGGTTTTAAAAAATTTGCTAATACATGTGATTGCAAATCTAGTTGCAAACAGTAGCGAACCAAAAATTTAGTAATATTTACAATTTGAAACAACTCAAATTTATCTAATATAAATATATAAATATAATGATTAATGAGTAATAATGAGAATTTAAGGAGTAATCAAATGCAAATAAATTTACTAATTTGTCTTTACTTTATCTTGTCAGAAAATAAGGGCCGCCTAGACCCCAATTTGTAGAAATGGGATCAAACCCTTTTCGATATAATCATTCCTCATTGTCATTTTCTTTTAAATTTTAATTACAGATTTTGCCACCGAGGCCGATACCAGATCTTTCCGCCGAGTGAGTACATTTATTATTATTATATAATTTTAAAGATTCTATGATAAGTAAAGTGTAATTTAAATTACTCTAATTGGATAGCATCAATAATTAAGATTTAAATAGTGTATTTTCAGAATGAATCAAAACTTCATATTTATTTTAAACTAGCAGTTTTTGGGGTTTTGGCCTAACATGGAAAATATAAACAATTTAAAAATCCATGATTAAATACATTTATATATATTTAGTTATAAAAGTTTTTGTAACATTAATTAATAATTTGTAATTGAAAGCATTTAAAATTTTTAAAAACATATTGAACGATTTTGAATTGAAAAACGTTCCGAATGTAATAATTTTTGATCAGGTAAAATTTAAAAAAAGGACAATATTTTGAATGAAATGAAATGTAATTAAATTTGTACCATTTCTAATTTGAAATTTAAAGTATTTGAAATTGAAAAATTTTTAATGGGAAGCTCTCAAAATTGAAAAATTTCCGACTAAAATTTTGAAAATTCGACAATTCCATTAGTAAGGAGTTGACATTGTATAATTTCTAATTCGAAGTGTTCGAAATTGAACAATTTTATTTTGAATTGTAGAATCTTGAAATTGAATAATTTCAGATTAAAATTTCGGAAATTGATTTGACGAATTTTTCTAAGATCAAAAAATAAATTAACCGTCATCCTCGTCGTTCAAAATGAAACTATTTTCAATTATGTAAACATATTTAAAATTGCATTATTAAAAAAAAAACGTTCAAAAATAAATAATTATTTTAAATGGGAAACATTAAAAATGAAAAAATTTCTACTCCAAAACTTTGAAAATTAAACAAATCCAAACTTAATTTAAAACTGAGAAAATGTTTAGTCACGAAGAATTGTGATATTAAATAAAGTAAATTTAAATAGTTTAAAAATTAACCATTTTTTTTATTTATTACTTTCCATTATAGTATTTTTTAATTTTTAATGATTCGTTTTTTTTTTTAATTTTCAACTAAAGATCGAGCATTCTTAAGATATTACATTGAAAATTGGAGATTACAAAAAATAATTGAAAATAATATTGATGTATTTAATTGTTGAATTGTTCAATATTTTGTAACATTATCGAACAAAAAATAATTCAATTTTCAATGCCTATTACTAAAATCTTCTCATTTTCAATGTAGATGTGCCAATAATCAGGTCTTTGTAAAAACAAAGTTTTATCAGTTATTTTTTACTACAGAAATAACCTTTTTTAAAGGTTAAAACCTAAAAAAATTATTATTTCAATAATAGTTTTTGTGAATGCATTTTTTCTTACTGTCTCGTGACAATTTGTCAAAAATAGTTGAATTTTAATAAATCATGGCTTATTTTTTCGGGGAAAGTATTCTATACAACTCTACTGTTTCCAATTTTTAAATAAGTAAATAATCTTCAAATATAGTTATTTTTTTAAAAATGATTTTCTTTTAACAAAATTGTTTAAACAGTTTCATCCATAGAAAAGTTTGCCACGCCACTTTTAAAAAATTGTTAAGAAGCGATAGTATACAAAAATTCAATTGCAAAATACACTTTTGAAATCATTTTTTTGTAAATTTCAACATTTTTTCAATAAAAATAATGATTTTTATTTGAAGTGACATCATGAAATTTTACTTTCATTCTTAAAATCATAGAAAAAGTATTTTTTTTTTTATCTGATGTTTGGCACTAGTACCTTAATGTTTAAATTTGAGAAATTATTATCTCAATTTTTCATTTGTTGAATTTATTCTGGAAGCATTTAATTCAAAATTGTTTAATTACAAATCCCTTTATTTGAAAATTGTACAACTGTCAAGTCTTTCAATTTGATATTCTACGATTTCGAAGAATTAAAAAAAAACATACCATTTTTACGTTTTAAATTGGAACCAAACAGTTTAGAATATTTTAATCTGAAATTATTAAATTTAAAACTGACTAAAATTATTATATTAGATTTTAATTTTAAATATTGTGAACCTTTTAAATTTAATTATTCTAAAAACTTTGAAATATGTTTTGTAATTGGAATCTTTCAAAGTTAATGAATTCTGAAGCGTTCAAAATTAAACAATTTCGAACTATTGTTTAACAATTGAAGCAGTCTCAAATTATGATCTTGAAACTAAGTTGATAAAAATGATTAATTTTTAAATGGTTCAAGTGTGGAAACAATTTTATAGGATATCAATCTGACGTATTATAACTGTCAAATTGACATGACAAAAAATTCGCGAGACAAACAACGGGCTAAAAGCGAGCAGAAACATGGGAGCTTCAATGTGAACAAAGTGAATGAATGAATTGGAAGATTATTATTAATAATTATTAATTGGAAATATTGGTTAATTAATTATTTTTTTAATTGCAGAATGGCAGGACCATTGCAGTTGCTTCCGCCAATGGCATCAGCACCACAGCCACTCCTGGCCCCGATGTCACCCCTGGCAATGTCGCCGATAGGTCCTCTATCGCCTACGAGACCTCTGAGTCCTCCAGCGTCCTCTCCGCTTATAAAGCAGCCGAGTCCGCAGAGAATGCTGTCACCATCAATACCGAGTCCTATGAATAAACGATCGCCCAATCCTACGGTTCACCAAAGACCCCCGAGTCCACCTGGAGAGGCACCTCCGAGTTCCGGAAGTGCCAGTTCCAGCTCAGATTCCGGATCGGATTCTTGCTCGGATAGCAGCGACGATTCGGAAGATGAGGTGACCCAGCCGCCAATCAAAGGCCCGACCACGCCACCCTCGGTTTCCCCTCCGGCACCCGTTGAGGAACCACCCTCGGCCGTGAAGGAGTCGCAACGTAAATGGGGCCTCAGTTCCTTTATGAACAAGGCCGCCCCGCAGTCCCGCGACCAGAATGCCGAAACCAAACCACCTCAGGTAAATTGCAATTGGATTCATCGGTTTTTTCTCCATCTAAATACCAGCAGATGACACAAGTTGGCCGCAGCTCAGGGAAAACCTGGAAAGCATGAATTTTTTTGAGCAGAAAAAATCAGGGATTTAAAAAGAATGGCAAAAAGTCACTTTCAGACACTTTTTTAAATACAGAGATAATTTGAATCACTTTTCTTTCAATAAATCAACCCATGGCTTAACCACTTTTGAATTCGGGTCCTATATCTATTTCTGAATTTTCTTGAATTCTTTTGAAATATTTGAGGGTATTTTAAAAGATTTCGAGGAATTTTTAAAAATTTCAATAATTTAAAGGGTTTTCTAAGATTTAAGATATTTTTTTTTAATGGCAAGGAATTTGAAAGAGCTTTAACAAGTTTCAAGGGATTTAAAGGATAATAATCGCTGGGGGACTGCCAACAAATTCTACAAAATTTTAAACGATTTAAAATATTTTATGTCCTTTTAAAAAATCCAACGAATTTAAAAAATTTGCAATACTTTAAAGGGATTTTTCAGATTTAAGAGTAGTTTTACAAATTACAAGGAATTTGAAAGAGCTTTAAAAAGTTTCAAGCCATTTTAAAGGATAATAATCGCTGGAGGATTATCAACAATTTCTACAAAATTTTGAAGAATTTAAAATCTTTTATGTTCTTTTAAAAATTCCAAGGATTTTTCAAGAGTTTTAAAAAGATTCAAAGGATTTTAAAGGTTTTAAAATATTTTAGGTTATTTTAAACGATTCCAAGGAGTTTTCAGGTCATTTCAAAAGACTTCAAAGGATTTGAAATATTTTAGGAATTTCAGAAGATTTATAATATTTTAGAGTATTTTAAAAGATTCCAAGGAATTTTTAATACATTTGAAGGGATTTCAAAATATTTCAAAGTATTTTAAATATTTTAGGGTATTTAAAAATATTCCAAGGTATTTTTAATAGATGTCAATAATTTGAAGGGTATTTTTAAAAATATAAAGGAATTTTCAAGAGCTTTCAAAATTTCAAGGAATTTAAAAAGTTCCCAAGGTGTTTTAATAAATTTTTCCCGATTTTTAGGACATATTATCAGATTTTATGTGATTTCACGGGATTTTATAATATTTTAATGGTTCTCAAATAATTTATTCACAAGAAGCGAGAGATTGCGTAGGATTTCAAATATGTTTTGCAGTGAATTTGAATTAATTTGGAATTCACCCTGAATTCTTTAAAATTCTTTTAATTGACTGGAATTCTTCTAAATTTACTCAATTCAATGGATTGTTTTGAGTTATATTGAGTTTTTGTTTAATTCATCCTGAAGTCTTTCAAACTCGCCTTCAATTTTTAGGCATTTCATCAAATTCTTTTTAAGTCACTTAAAATTTTCGAAACTCATTTCAAACTTACTGAATTCAATTAATTTTTTCATATTTTTTAATTGTCTTCAAATCACCATGAATTTGTATGAATTGCATCAAATTCTTCTCATTACACTTAAATTATTTTTATTGGAAGTATAGTTTTGAATATCTACAAATTAAACAATTCTGTTTTGAAAGCTTGAATTTTTATCTGCAATAACCGTGAAAATAGTGCCACAAACTTAAAAATAGAAAAAAAATAAAACGGAAAGTGTCCGGGAATTTTTTCATATATTAGAGTAGCCACCCTCGGTGGACAATTTCAAATCGCAAAGTTTTTATAATAATCAATTTAACATGTACAGACTTTTAACGTTTAAACTTTCGAATCATTTGTACTAATTGAAGCAAGATAGTAAATGTTGTATACTCATTAGAATATTCTTGTGAACAGATGGTAACAGATCCTTTAATTTTTCAGGATGAGGTATCAAGACCTGACGATTCACCAAATGTACCAACGGAGGTGAGATCTCGTCGAGACTCGAATTGGCAACTGGACGATGCATTGAAGAGAACTCGAAACTCGACGATGATGAGCGTCTTGAGTGACAGCGAGCACCAATCTGATACAGACAAGCCTCCGGTGCAAGAAGAGACGGATAAGCCGAAGCCTCCAGACGTTCGGAAACGTGGAAGGCCCAGGAAGTCAATTAAGAGTCCGAAAACCAACCACCGGACATCGGATGAAGGTTTGAAGAATGCGGCGAAACGCCGGGCTGGCTCCAACAGTCTGAAGAAGAAGGTGCCTACCTCTAAGCCGATCCTTAGTACTAGCGACGATGGTAGCGATGCTAGGTCTCCGGCTGCCTCCAGCGACTCCGACAGTGATCATTCACCCACCATCCCTTCTGCCTCGACTGTGAAAATCCCCGTGAAGCGTAGAACTCGGCCGAGTATCTCCTCCAACGAGGATGGAAACGCTTCTGATAAGAACAGCGGATCTGATGATGAAGATGCGCGATGGAGACGCGTTTCTATGAAGCGCAACAAGCTTTCCGAGTCACCCAAAAAACAGGAGAAGAAGAAGAGTCCTACAAAAACGAAACCAAGGAGGCCCAGGTCTCGGGTTACCAATAATTCTGGTTTGCGCTCGGATTCCGATAGCGATTCTGAATTTACGAGCAGCGATGCCATGAGAAATAACAGAATTCAGGTACTTATTTTTTTTACGTAACGTTAAAAAGCATCCTCGGGTCTTGAAGGAGTCTTGGACTCATTTAAGTGTGATATTCCATAAACGAGATGATCATTAGTTATTATAGATTATCAATATATTATTTACGAATGATATATTTTGTAGGCTGACAACGACGAGGTGAGATGTCCATCAATTTTCCAATGAAGGAGAATCCCAATCGCTAGTCGTCCATCGATTTTGCAAAGACATGGCATGGGAGAACACAAGTGTCTATAATTTGGACGCGAATATTCATCCCGATGATCTGGAAGAATTTTTCTGACTATTAATCTCGTTCATCGGGACGAATAGACTCTTCGTAAAATATAGATTATATTATGTTTTTCGTTGAGGTACTACAAAATTATGTAAATATCCTCGAATCCCAAAAGGTGCGTTATTTTAAAACAACAAAGCCAAAGCTGAATTAGATGGACGACTGGTAATCTATTTTTCTATTTCTAGTTCGATACCTTCATGTTTGAAAGATCCTCTCTCGAAGTGTACTTCTAAAAACGACCATCCTGGCGTTGGTCGTCTAAACTAACCACTCTGCTTTTTGAGTTGGCCCGTGGTTCTAGTACGCTTATGCGGCGATAAATGTCAAAGCAAAGGGAAGACAAATTTAGTAATTAATACTCTCTGGTTATGTATATTATTTTGAATTAAACTCACTTCCTTTAAATTCTCTGAATTCTTTAAGTTCTTTTAAATTAATTGAATTCTTCTCAATTTCTCAAATTCCCTTAATTTTGCAAATCCTATGAATTCCTTGCAGGATTTTGAAGTCCTTGGAAATCTCCGAATTCCGCAAATTGAAGAAATTCCACGAATTCAAAGAATTTCAAGGATTTCAAAATGATGCAACGAATTCAGGGAGTTCAGAAGAATGCAGATAATTTAGATAAATCCAAGGAATGAAGATAATTTAGAGAATTCCAGGAATTCAGATGAATTGAAAAAAGTTACATTAAATCAAGGAATACAGAAGAATTAGGGAATTCAAAAGATATCAAGACAGTTAAAAGAATCCAAAAGAATATAAAGAATTCCGGGAATTCAATGGTTTCAGTGTGTTTGGAAGAATTCCGAGAAGTTTAAGGAATGAAGATAATTCAGGGAATTTAGTTAATTCAAGTAATTCAGACGAATTGGAGAAATTTACATTGACTCAAGGAATTCGGGGAATTCAGATGATTTCAAGTAAGTTAAAAGAATTCCAAAGACAGTAACAGAGTTTTAAATTATTCCAAGTAATTCAAAAGAATATAAGGAACTTATAGGAATTCAGTGTGAATTTCACGAATTCAAAATATTCCAAGGACTTCAGAATAATGCAAAGAATTCAGGGAATTTAAGGGATTCAGAGAGTTCACAAGAATTCAGGGAATTTAGATAAGTTCAAGAAATTCAGATGAATTGAGGGAATTCAGACGAATTCAAGGGATTCGGGGAATTCGGAAGATTTCAAGGAAGTTGAAAAAGAATAAAAAGATCTCGAAGGAATTCAGTGTGAATTCCACGAATTCAAGGCATTCCAAGGACTTCAGAATAATGCAAGGAATTCAAGAAATTCAAGGAGTTTAGAAGAATTAAGGGAATTCAAGAAGTATAGTACAAGGAATGAAAATAATTTAGGAAATTCAAGGAATTCAGATGAATTAAAGAAATTCAGATTAATTCAAGGAACTCTGGGGATTTCGGGGAATTCAGAAGATTTCAAGGAAGTTGAAAGAATTTAAAAGACAGTGAAAGAGTTTAAAATCATTCCAAGCAATTCAAAAGAATACAACGAACTCGAATTCAGTGTGAATTCCACGAATTCAAGGAATTCCAAAGACTCTAGAATAATCCAAGGAATTCAAGGAGTTTAGAAGAAATTAGAGAGTTTGAAGGAATTTCGGAGAGTTCAGGGCAATTCAAGGAATTTAGAGGAATTTGAGGAATTCAGATGGATTTAGGGAATTCAAAATAATATACTAAACCAGAGAATATTAATTACTGAACCTGCCAAAAGTACACTCCGACTGACTTTCTTTTAGCGTTCAGGTATCAGTTCATACTCCTGATATAAACAGGGTGCTTTTTAATAAGGGACACAAGTTCGATAGCTTTAAATGATTCCAAGAATATTTCATGTATCCAATCTGTTCTAATTTTATTCATACTTTATTATACTGATATGTAAACTTTTTTTTAAGGTCGCTCGAGTGCCACCCCGACCAAGAGCACCTTTGGCTAGGACTACTTCGGACAATTCGGACAGTGACAACAGCCCGGCGTCCGGAAAGCGGCAAGAAGAAGATGGTGGCAATGTCCAGGATAAGAAGAAGAGCGACACTCTACGAAAACTCTTCTCGTCGGCCAAGGGTGGTGGCAAAGGTGGCGGCAAAGGCGGAAAAGGTGGCAAGGGAGGAGGCAAATGTGGAATTTATGTGGAAGAATATACATCAAACAACACTCCAACGGGTGGAGAGAGCCCTTACAAAAGACTTTCCTCATCGCAGACTCCCACGACGCTTCCTATCCCTCCGGTCAGTTACGTCAACGGTTTACCTAGTGTACTCTGTCGGCTGGATTTAAGTCGAATTTCACATATACCACAGCCCTCTCGGGGTAAAGAACTTAGACAACGTACAGAGCTTCCCGACACCAGGCCGTCTTCCAGACAAAACTCCTCGGTACCTCAATCACAGAGACCTTCAACTCCTGAGGAGGGGGAGATCGTCGAACCCCCTTCCCTGGATGTAAGGACTCAACGCGATGGACTTTCAGTGATGGACACGGACACAAAAACGAGAATTTTGATTAAATCCGAAGTGGATGTGAAACCTTGTTCTGTAAATATTATTAATATGTGCAAAGGTGAAGGTGATAGTGCCGGTATGTTGAGCGCAGCGAGTTGTGCTGGTACGAGTGTCAGTGGTGCTTTCAGCGGCAACGCGCCCAAGCGGAAACGTAATCCGAGTTGCAGTTCTGTTTCCAGTTTGAGTACTGTGTGTTCGGTAGACGTCAAAGTCAAGATTGAGACCAAGGAAAAGAAAAAGAGGAAACGAAAGCACATGGAGACTGATGCCGTCACTTCCAGGCCTTCCTCCAGTCAGGTAAATCAAATATTTACAATTATTTGAGGGAGTCATTAGTTTTATGTATAATAGTTAATTTCAAAAGAAATTTGTACAAAAATTAAAATCGACTTTTAGTTAAAGTGGCCAAATATTTTCTATATTTATAAAAAAAAAGTATTTCTGGATGAATTCCGTATGTATTTTATTAGACGTCGAATGAAAGTATTTCAAAATAACTGCTGATGTAGCATAATTTTCTCCTGCTCTGATAATTTAGCTGATCCATCACTCACTTTTTTGAAGTTCTGTGCTATTTTTATCCACGTGTCATTATTTTAGAATTTGGTCATTCAGAATTTAGAATTTAAATTTGAATCTAAAATATATTATCGTTATGAAAGAAACACCGGGAAATTACCGGGTATCACTTGAAATATCATGTGATAATATAATGCAATCTAAAATAATCTTTCTGTCGTTTCTCTTTTTCTATAATTAATTTTAATTCTTTAATTTTGTACAAATCTTAAATAAGTTTGATTCCAACTTTTTTAAATGTTAAGTTCAATTGTTAACTTTTTGAATTATGATATCATTCGGTTTATAATGCGTAATTCTAAAATCGTTTACTTAAAATTTCCTTTTTAGATCTTCATTTTGAAGCGCACACTTCTAATTTCAAGAATTTAAAAATGCACTTTCTTAGTTGATCAACTGTAAATATAAATTAATTAATTATTTTTAAATTAAACTGTACTTTAAGTATCAAAAAGTGAACAGTAATTTGTTCTTACAAAACGATTCTGAACCCATTAAAAATTAAAGAATTTACAGATTTTAACGTTAAATATTGTAAATATTGAACTATTTCAATTCCAAACCCTTTTTAGTAAACAACTGTAAACGTCAGATGGAAACTTTATTTGCTATTTTCAATTGTAAAATAACTTGTGATCAATTCATTAATAATTAAACGCTTTTATTCAATTTCAAATTCTATCCAAATATTGTTGCAGTATAAAATATTCTATTTTAACCCATCCAATTTAAAAATTTTTAATTAAGAAAAAGAATTGTTTGCAATTAGTATCAATATTTAACTTTTCATTTAAAACGAGCAATTATAAATCGAATATTCAAAACTAAACAATTTGAAAGTGAATTTTTAAAAATAGTAAGCCTTGTATCGTTAAAATTTCAAAGAGCTAAATTTAAACTATGAACGTTACATTTTCAATTGTTCTTTTAAACAAATTTTTATAAACTGAACACTTATCTATTCAGAAAAAATTCGAGTAACTTAAAGAGCTATTTATAAATTTTGAAAAGATTCAAAATTAATTTAAAAATCAAAATAATTTAAAATAATTTAAAACTAAATGTAGGTTTTTGCAGATTCCTATCAAAAAAATTTAAAAGCTTTTGAGAAATTGTGAAAGATTTCATAAGAATAAAAAAAGATTCTCAAGATTCCTAGGAAAATTGAAAATTATTTTTTATTTAAAGAATTTAATTTAAGAGAATATTTGAAAAGATTTCCAAAATTGTCAAAAAATAATTTGGAAGGTATAATTTGGAAGCCAACTTATTAACTTTCTTAATTTTCCAGGATTTTTTAAAAAAAAGCTTAAGGAAAATTCGAATCATTTAAAAAGATATTTATATGTTTTGACAAAATTTCCAAACTAATTTAACATTTGAAAAGGTTCCAAATACTTTAAAGCTTAAAAATTATTTTTTATTTTGAAAAAATTATATTAAGAGAATATTTAAAAATATTTTGAAAGAATGTACATTTTTCAGGGATTGATTTTCTAACTTGTAATTGTGAACTCTTAATTTTCAGTTGTTCAATAGAAACTTTAAATTTAAATGTTCAAAAATATAAAGTTTTGAGTGCACATTTCCGGTTTTATTAAATTACACAATCCATTTAAAACGGAATATTTTATACGCGAATCGCAAGAAACCCTTTCTTATTATCATTTATTTGAAAATAGACTAATTCGATACTATTTTTGCGTAATAGCAGAGTGACGTTCAACCGACGAATCACGAGCGGGAAGAAAAGCCTGACATAGGTTTGCTACCTCCACCAGTTGCAGAAAATCGTCGCTACTATTCCTACTTTAATCATCCCAAGATTTTGGATCAAGAGGATAAGTGAGTGATATCATGAACATTAATGGCTTGGTAATAAAAATAAAACTTAGTTGGACAGAGTGAATCTAACATTTTAATGGTTTGAAAATTAGGGGCCAGGAACATTACCTAGTAGAAGCGAAACGGCTAAAACACAGTGCTGATGAAGAATGCGACCTCACGGCGCAGGGCATGATGTACATCGAAGCTGTTATGTACTTCATTCTCACTGGCTATGCAATGGAGACCGATGATCAGGGTGGCGGAAGGGCTTCTTTCACGATGTACAAAGACACTCTTCATCTCATAAAGTGAGTTTTCAAATTTTGTCTACTATTTCCTTTCTCACTCAGGGTTGCTACAAGACCTTATTTTCAAGTTTTGATCCCTATGGTATCTTATGTGCAGCCCATAACGTAACTTTTAATACTGTCACTTTTCTTTCAATAAATTAACTCATGGGTTAATCACTATTCAATTCAGGTCGATGCCTTTTTCTGAATTGTCTTGAATTCATTTGAAATATTTCAGGGTATTTTTAAAAATTCCAAGAAATTTTTAATAGATTTCAATAATTTGAAGGGATTTTTAAGATATTATGATATTTTCAAAACTTCTAAGGCATTTTCAAGAGTTTTTAATTTGAAATATTTTAGGGAATTTAAAAGATTCCAAGGAATTTTTTTATTAATTTCATTAATTTAAAGAGATTTCAAAGCGTTTAAAATATTTTATGATAAAGACTTCTTGAATTTCGGAAGATATGGAACGATTTTACAGGGCCTATAAGATTTTAAGATATTTTAAAAGATTTCACAGGATTTTATAAGATTTCCGAGGATTTTAATGATTTTACGGGATTTTAAAGCTCTCAATGTATTTTAATACATTTTACAGGATTTCAGGAAATACCGTCATAGAATTGCATGGGATTTTGTAATATTTTAGTGGATTTAAAAGAATTTATTCACGAGAAGTGAAGTATTTTATAGGGTTTTAAAAATTTGAAGAGATTTGGAATTCACCCTGAATACTTATTAATTTATCCTCAATTCTTTGGAATTCTCTTGAATTTTATGAATTCACTTGAATTCTTCTAAATTTACTACATTCTGCTTAATTCAATTAATTAAAAAAAATTTAATTGATCCTGAGGATCAATTGATAAAATGATCAAAGGCTTTGAAAATTTTAAAGTATTTTTTTTAAATTCCTTGGCATTTTCAAGAAATTTAAATAATTTCAAGGGATTTCCAAGGGTTTCAATAATTTTAAGGAAGGTTAAATGATTTTTTTTTCATATTTTTCAATTGTTTTCAATTCTCTTGATTGCTTTTTATTCAACTTGATTTTTTATGAATTTTATCTAATTCTTCTCATTTCCTCTAAATTTCCCTAAATTCACTTACATTTTGAAGATAAGATTTGAAGAGATTTGATTTTTTTTAATTCACCCTTAATTCTTTTAAATTATTTGGAATTCGCTGAAAATTTTTTAATTCGCTTGAATCATTGTAAATTCACTCAATTCTGCTTAATTCAATGGATTTTTTTTTTAAATTGAAAAGTTTTTATTCAATTGATCCTAAATTCTTTTTTTAACTTCACCTTGAATTCTTAGACATTTCAACAAATTCTTTTAAATTCCCTTGCATTTTTCTAAGCTTATTTCAAAGTTACTGAATTCAATGAAGTTTTTTCATATTTTTAAATTGTTTTCAATTAATTTGAATTTTTATTAATTCACCTTGAATCTTTATGAATTTAATTGAATTCTTCTCGTTTACCTTAAATTCCTCTAAATCCATTTCAATTGTAAGGAAATCAGTGGCATTTTTTTTATTTTGAAATGTTTCCAGTTCATTTGAATTCTTTTGAATTTAATTTGAATTTTTTTGAAGTCTTATGTATTAATCCTGAATTTTTTACTCTTTGAGCACTAAAAAAGTACCCTGTGTGGATGACAAAAAGTACCCTTTGGTCCCTATATTATATCCCTTAGGAACTGTGAGGCCTGAGTTTTGGAAAACCCGGAAATGTCATGGAATTTTGAATCCGGACTCCTGTAGCAACCCTGTCCTTGTCTATTTAAATTGAAATTTCTACATGTCGTTGTTTTTGTGTAGATATATTTCTTCAAAGTTCAAAACCCAGCATAATGCATCCGAAAACAGCATACCTACTAAATTGACTATCTTAAGGTACGTAGTATTATTTATTAATTATAATAATTATTATTAACATTGGTTTATATTGATTTTTTAATTTGCAATATTGTATTTGCAGCTTGTGGTGCCAGGCGCTGATATACCTGAGACTGTTTCAGTTTCGTAAGCACGAAGTTAAAGAATGTCAGAAGGTTCTTGCTGATTACCATCAAAAGGTGAGAGTTAAATGTATGAACAGGGTGTCTAATGGACTGAGAAATCAGAAAAAAACGTGAAAAACTCGGGAATTTTATTTAGGCTAGGGAATTTTTCTCTTCAATCGCAAAATCTACTTTCCATACTTTATCTTCTTTTTATTGTTTTGTCGAGAATCAGAGAAAGGAAAACCTGATGGCTTCACTTATCGTATATGCTAGCATCAAAGTTTTTCGATAATGTAGTTCTTTTAATATTAATTATATGAGAGTTAACCTTTTTTCTCTTAAATAGGTTGAAAGCTATCAAAAGTTTCTATCAAAGAAGCCAGAATTAAGGCCAATTTTCTTGCTTTTTATTTAATTTGAATGCAGTTAATTTCCATTTGCTACTATAAAATTATTTATAAAATGAGTTATTTTTACGCGCGAGTGTAGTTTTTTGGTTTGAGGGGGAAAATAATTTTTAATATCAGATACAAATTTCGAATAACTATTAATTTGTTCAAAGTTTTTGAACACCTAAATTCGAGCTAAAATAGGATTCTGAGAACAAGGAAATAAGTATTATCAGTTTTTTTTAAATGTTATATGAATATACTTACCCTAAGATTCTTGAGAAAATTAAAAAGATTTTTGAAGGTTTTAGATGTGTCGAAAAAGAATCTAGAAAATTTTAACGCACATTTTTTTTTATTTTACAGTCAGAGTCAGTTTGAAAAATATTTAGGACTTTTAAAAGGTCGGAAAACTTTTAAAATATTTAATTTTTTGGAAAAGTTTGCAAGTTTTTAAATATTTTTAATCTCTTCAAAACCTCCTCAACTCCTAAATATCTTTTAAAATGACTTTAATTTTTCTTAAAATGTTGAAAAATCATTAAAAATTTAAATAATTGCCTTAAAATCTTCCGAATTTTTTACATTTATAGAAATCTTTTGAAATGTTTTTAAATTTTCTTTAAAACTTAATTTTTCAAAACAAAAAAAATAATTTTAAATTTACCCAGGAATTTCAATTTTTTGAAACCTTTCAAAATTCTTTGAAAGTTTCTAAAATTTTTGTTTGAAATCCTTAATCATCTACATTTTGTTCAATTTTTTTTTAACCTTTCATATTTAAAATTAGTTTGGAATCGTTTCAAATCTTCTAAATATCTCTTAAATTTACTCAAACTGAAAAAAAATATCGTGTCAAATGGAAACATTTTAAAATGTTCTACACTCTTTTAAATCATTTATTTTAATAGATTAATAATTTTAATAAACAACAAATTTTTGCAAACCAGAAATCATTTTAAATCTTCCCATGAATCTTAAGAAAATTCCTTTTTGAATCTTTTCAGAACTTCTCAACCTTCTCAATATATTTTAAAATGATTCAAAGTTTCCTAAAATTTTAACAAAATTCTGCAAAATTAAAAAAATTGTCTTAAAATCTTTCAGATTCTCCTTTTACAATTTCGGAAATCTTATGTTTTGAAATCTTTTTCAATATTCTCTCCAAATTAATTTTTAAAAATAAAAAATCATACAAAATTTCCCTAGGAATCTAAAACAAAATTTCTTTCTCTTGGAACCTTTCAAAATTCTTAAAAATCTTTTTTTCGAAATTACATATTTTCATATAACTTACTCGAATAATGTCTAATAAATGTTTAATCTTGAAAAATTGAAAATTTTGGCTTTTAAATCCTTCAAAAGTAAAAAATTGGCGTAAAGTAAACTATTGTACATTTTCCAATAAATCTGTTTGAAAATTTGATCTCAAATGTTTCAAAATTATTGAAAAACTTCTAAATTTTTTTCTGGAATTCTTCAAAATGAGTTTTTGCCTATAATTTAATTTTTATTATCTCCCTGAAAAGTAAAAAAGTTTACAAATTATAGTGTGATAGCAAAATGTCATGAACATAGTTATTTCCGAATATTAAAAAATCATTTACAATTAAAATGTTCTCTTTTGTTAAAAATGTTCAGAAACAGTTAGAAATCAAGTTTATCATGAAATAAAATTACTTATTTGAAAATGTTGATTTATAAGATTGATGGTGCAGAAGCTCTTTATCTTATTTAATAGATAAACTAACTGAAAACAGCCACTAAAAGTCATATTCACGCAGTTTCACAGCCAATCAGGTTTTCAACAATGCTTCCGATATTTTCAAGATATTTGGGAACATCACTTTTTTAGATAGGATATTCAAATTATAAGTATAAATATATTGCACCATGCAAGCCAAAATTTTTACAATAAGAGTGGTGATAAGTCGGTCAGATTTTTTTTAGAAATTTACATCTAAAATTATCTAAAGGACATTGAAAATTATATTTATCCTGGCTCACTTTATAGATAATTCCTGTAGCTTTCAACCTATTTAGGATCAAAAGTGTTAACTCTCATATAATTAATATTAAATAAACAAAAGCAATAATCGATAAACAGGCGGTGTCATACTCGTGATCGGCATTGTAGTTTCGGTTAATATTTATCACCTAAGTGTATGATTGAGAATATGTTTGGCACGTGTAAATAAATCATTGTTTTCTTCTCGACATACATTGTGTGTATGTAGATTGTTAAAATTCCCATTTATATACGTTAGTTTGGAACAAATTACAAAAATGAAGATGAAAGAATCTCTTTCTAGTTAAGTGTCAAATTTTATATTTTAAATATGACAAGAGCGGGAACTGACCAGAGCTTTTTTCACAGACTCCGTCGACTCCCATGCATCCGGAAGGTCAAGGAACACCGTCTTTGTCTCCTACGCCTTCACCAGCTGGCTCAGTGGGATCAGTTGGCAGTCAGAGTTCCGGTTATAGCAGCGGCGAGTTGGTCAACAGAGGTGCAAACGGCTTGCCTCAAGCTGCATCATACGTCAGCGTTCCTCTTGGAGTGTATAACGCTTATCACGCTCAGAACTATCACTTCGGTTTGCTTTCGAGCTGCCACGAGCATTGGGACCAGGCAACTGCTTTGGTGACGGACCAACAAAGAGGTATTTTATTACATTTCAAATAAATTCAAAGTTTTTTTTTTAAATTAAAGTAGGGTAATGACATCCTTAGTGAGCCACCTAGGGTTAGGACTGAATAGCGCTCAATATAAATAGACTGTTAGCCCGGCAAAAGTTGATACGCGTAGATTCATATTGTGCGTATTTCACCATTTTTCCCTTATCATTTTTCTCACACGTTCCTCTAGAAATAGTGAACATGTAAGTAACGAAAAAATATGTTAACGTCATCAGTGCGCCACCAAAAATCATTACTGAGCCACGCGTAGTATCAATAGTGAACCGGGTAAATCGATTTTTTTACACGGCTCACTAATGACAATGAAAAATTAAATATGGCAACTAACAGTCAGCCAGGCTGGCTCAATATTCGATAATTTTTAAAAATCGGATGCAATAGATTGGCCATTTACTAATTTACTATTAATAATAGTTAATAATTTACTATTGATAATAGTTAATAATTTACTATTTCTATGCGAAAATGAGATCGTGTGGCTCACTATTGAAGGGGGCTGCTATTGATGTTGTTACCCTGGTACCTCTTAAATTGTACGTCTCTAGCCGAGATTTTTTCGAATTTGTGCTTCTGAAATTTGTATAATTTCAAAGTGTAAGATTTTCAATTTACTGATTAATTCAATTTAATTTACGTTCTAATATCTTTTGCAATCTGCCGAAATAGATTATTGCAATTAGGTGCATTAAAAATGTTTTTGCATCTTCATCTGAATTCCTTTTTTTTTTTAAATTGCTTTAGAAACACAAAAAATACCGACTTAAAAGCTTCCAACTTAAAATTGTACGACTTTAGATAATTAATATCTACTTCTTACTTAATTTGAGATTTTTACAGAATGAAATTAAAATCGCTCTAATTAAATTCTTCCAAAGAAATTGTACAATTTTGAACGTTTAAATTTGCAATTGTTCGCATTATATCGATGCTAATTCAAAAGTTGTTTAATTTTGAAAGCTTTTCCTGTATAGTTCCTAACATCAGATCGATAAATTATCTTCAAAGATTTTAAGTTCATGAAAAAAATCTGTAGTCCAAAGTATTTTAAATAATATTGTATAGGAATAATGATAACAGGTGCTCGCACCATTCTTTGCAAAATTTTATTTTTGAAAGCTTTAAATTAATAGTAATTTTAAATTTAGGAATTTAAAAGTTAAATGATTTCAAATGGAAAGTCTTAATATTTATAAGTTTAAAATCAAAGCATTGATCATTTTTCAACTTCTGTTTCGCGCTTTATAAATTAGACAATTTTAAATTCAAATATTTATCATTTCAATGTGAAATTGAAACGCTCAAAATTAAACAGTTTTTAAGACGAAGTAACAATTTCTAAAGGAATGACTCAAAATTGAACAATACGAAACTTTGAAAATCTTTAAGAATGAAAAGTTTCAAATGATGTGTTCAAAACGATTTCAAATTGAAACGTTCAAGATTGTATAGTTTAAAATTGAAATAGTTAAAAATTTAATTATTTCTTATTAAAGTCTCAATAGATGAGAAAGTTTAATTGGGAACGGTTACACGTTTTAAGTTTACAATTTAAATTAATATAACTGTCTAGGGTTTCTGTATAAAATAGATTTTAATTTCACAATTCCAATTAAAATTTGTTTTTAGATTTTAGAAGAAGTTTGGAATCTTGAAGACTTCAAATTTCAAATAGTTAGCTAAAAGGCTTGCTTTTAAAATCGTTTGAATTTAAACGTTGTAAATTAAATTCGTTCAATCTTAAGATTTTCTATTCGTCATATTTGAATATTAAAAATGCTTTTTGAATTGGCAACTTATAACAGTGATTTCATTTTTAGCTGTTCCAATCTTGAATATTTCAATTAAAGTTTGATTTTAATGACTTCCAATTGCAGGCCTCACAGACCGGTCCCTACATTCCCTATTGTATCCTATATTCAGTTAAGGTCCCTGAAGTACCCTATTTTCAAGACTTGGTCCCTATAGTACCTTATTTGCAACCCATAATGGAACTTTGAAAAATTGTATAATAAGATCAAAGCCACCAAGAGTCAGGCATTTTTTTTTAATAGAGTGAGGTATTTCGTAGGATTTTAAAGGATTTGAAATATTTCACGGAATTTTAAAAGATTCCAAGGAATTTATAATTGGTTTCAATACTTTGAAGGGATTTCAAAGCGTTTGAAATATTTTAGGATAAAGAATTTTCTAGAATTTCGAAGATATGGAACGAGTTTACAGAACCTAAAAGTTTTTAAGATATTTTAAAAGATTCCAAGGGGTTTGATAGGATTTCCTTGGATTTCAATGAGTTTAACAGAGTTTAAAAGCAATCAAGCTATTTTAATACATTTTTTAGGATTTCAAGAAGTATCATCAGATTTCATGTAATTTCACGGGTTTTTATAATATTTTAATGGATTTCAAAGAATTTATTCACAAGAAGTGAGGGATTTCGTAGGGTTTCCAAGATTTCAAGAGATTTTCAAATATTTTTTGCAATTCATTTGGAATTCTTATTAATTTATCCTAAATTCTTTTAAATCCTTTTGAATTATTCTAAATTCACTCAATTTTACTCAATTTAATGGATTTTTAAAAACTTTTTGTTTAATTCATCTTGAAGTCTTAAACCCACTTCAATCAATTTTTTCATGTTTTTGAATTGTTGTCAATTCACTTAATTGCTTTTTGAATTCAGCTTGATTTTTTATGACTTTTATCTATATCTTCTAATTTCCCTGAAATTTCTCTAAATTCACTCAAATTTTATTGTGATGGTGGAATGTTTTCGATTCCTAAAATTTTTTCCAATTTGTTTAAATTATTTTGAATTTAACTCGAATTATTTTGCAGCATTTAGTCACTTCTTTGGTTAGAAATTAGTTAGGTTTCAAAGATTTGAAGAGATTTGACATTTTTTTCTGAATTCACCCTGAATTCTTTGGAATTTTTTTAATTATTTAAATTCTTCTAAATGCACATAACTCTATTTAATTTAATGGATTTTGTTTAATTTTTGAAATTTCGAAGCTCATTTCAAAGTTACTGAATTCAATGGAATTTTTTACATTTTTAAATTGTTTTCAATTCATTTGATTTTTTTTTAATTCACCTTGAATATTTATGAGTTTCATCGAATTCTTCTCTTTTCCCTTGAATTCCTTTAAATTCATTTCAATTTTAGGGAAATCAGTGGAATTTTTTTTATTCAAATTTTTTTTTCCAATTCATTTGAATCCTTTTGAATTAGGCTTGAATTTTTTCGAAATCTTATGAATTTATTCTGAATTTTTTACCCTTTGAGTGCGAATGAAGTACCCCATGACTGTGATAAAAAGTACTCTTTGGTCTCTATATTTTATCCCATAGGGACTCTGAGGCATGCAATTGTGAATCAGTGAATTTTGACCATGGCATCTCGAAATGGTTAATTCCTTTGAACATACAATCGGTTAAATTTGCGTGCATTCACGGTATCTATACTGTACTGAAGTTTGAAGAACTGCCCCCTCTAATTGATGTGTTTTTAAATTTTTTCAGACTTCTTTATCGAGCTGGACGAAGAGATAGGTCCTCTAACATTAAAAAGTTCATTGCCCGAGCTGGTGGATTACGTGCTCTCAGGGATCCGAAAAATGCGAGCCCTTTGACCTCAGTGGCTCAGCCCCCGACCACCTACACCAAATTACGTCACAGCTCTCCCTCCTAATATGGCAACGTATTCAACCTTGTTTACGTAGGTCAGGAAAGAATAGGCTCACCTCGAGCGGTAATGGTTTTACAATAACAATCGTGTTTATTTTGTCAAGCACAACATATGTATTCGCGGTGCTTGAGGTATTTTAAAATGCAGAAAGTTTCTCGCCTCAGCACACACGAGAAACACAACTCCTGGAGGGATCCAACGTTCAGATTACACACCTCGTGATTTTCTGAGATTTAACTTCGAAGACTGTGATCCCCTAGACCAGAGAATTGCGGTGACGTGTGTGGCGGTAGAGTTGCCTTGAAAGCTGCGCGACGGTGATTCGGCAACGAAGACCAGACTTGAGAAATCGGTAGCATTTGATGAAACAAAAATCCATTTTGTAGTTAGAAAAGAAAAATAATGAAGGTTTTATATTTCAATCTTTGGATGCAGTTCAGTCTTCGTCGCCCTCGCCACGAGCAGCGCCTAAGTCTAAATTAGCAAGAATTTAGATAATTTAGTTAAAAGGAGAAACATTTTTGAATATGAAGCAATTACTATTCTTCGGGAGTGGGTTGTGAGCGCGACAAAAGTGGCTCCGCTGAGAGTCAAGATCGATGCCCACTGAGCGCATTAAACTATGCGAATGGCGAGGAACTCACGTTTCTCTATTTTTCCGAGGTGTCTTGCTTTTGTAAAACGTGATAAAATAATGGGCAAAGGGAGGAGAACAAATAAGTGCCACAGGAGCGTGCGCTCTCGCTCCTCGCCGCGAGGAGTCTGCAGGTTACCTGAAGCATATATGTTGTTAAGTGATCCAAGAATACACGATGATATAGTTTATTACGTATATAAAGTGATTATATATACATAACGAGAAATTCTATATATATTTGAAAAATATGGGTGTGTACGTAAGAACGCGTCCGTTCGCCGAAGCATTGCTTTAAGGTGCATTCAAGTCGCTATTCCACTGGTTAGCCGACGCGACTCGTGTTTAGGGTTCTAAAAAGTCTTAAAATTACGTGTATCGCAACATTGAATGTCCAAAAAATGAGTAGTCTATTTTTTAAATCATCACATTTTAAAATGATTTCTAGTTTTAGTTATTATATTTGAGCTGATAATTGTGAAATTAGTGATATCAGCTAACTCGAAATTCTATTTTGGCAAAGAAAGGCTGATTTTCAAAAATATTGAAGGGAAAAGTACGTTTTAAAAAGTTTTAAGCAGGGGTTCTGTTCAAAAATTATTTTCTCGGGATCCTTAAAATCTTAGGCAATTTTAAAGAGATCTCTAATCGAAATCTCAATTTGTTTTTAGTTTCGTATAGATTGTACGCAAAAAGTTTTAGGAATAATTTAGTGATGCTGTGTTTTATTGTCAATTAAACATGATGAAATATGTAGACGAATTTGTAGTTAATTAAAGCTGTTTAACGTATCCCTTGAATCTTTATATTGAAATAATCTTTCCTTCTGTGTTATTGAAATATACACATGATGTATGCAATGCCCGTGTAATAGACAGCAAGATATGAAAGAAGGAATATTACACGTAATTTTAGAACTCTACTCATGCAATGTGTAGATAAGCGATATTAGTAAACTAGATCGATCGACGCAGATGCAGCAAATATACTACATTTACATTACATAGACTAACGGGGAAAGTAGTGGTTATAGAAAAAATTTTAAGCAAGTACGTGCATATACGAACACTACATATAAATTGTGAAAGAGTGAAGATGCGAGCGCATATACATATATACATACTACAAGTAAGTTGCTCCATGTGTATATTTTTGTAAATAGGTATTCGCCTTGAGGGTAGTCTACGGCTTTTCCGTCGGGTTGGTAGATTAACCCACCCCAATTTTTGCTACGTCTTACGAGAACATTTGGCCAGATTATCTCTGGTTCGAATCCATCACCAAGAAATTCTCGACGAATTTCATTTTCTGCTGGTGGTGATAAATTCAGACGCAGAAAGCAATTTTCAATAAGATATATTCCACTGTGTCTGAATTTAATCACAACTCGAGTTAGCTTTTTGAAAAGTGAAATTTACCTATCACGAGCCTAGAGAAACTCCGAAGAGATTTTAATTTTTCATGCTGCGATGCTTGCAAATTTATTTTCTGATTACGATGGAGTCTCATGATGTGAATTGAACACGTCGCAACTTAATAATTAGTAAAATGAATAAAAAACTTCTGCATCTCTATTGTGGTTTAAGTTTATATTTTACACGAATGAATCGATCAACGGAGAAAATGAAGAGATAAGATTGTGTTTGCGAGATAAAATATCGAGAAAAATACTGAGAAAAGCATCAAAAGCGGATCCAAAGCTGGCGGGGTTTAGCTTAGAAACTCAACAACGCGGTCCAATGGTTCACGGGATACAATTTTTTATCGAGCAATTCTACGATCAAGGACGCTTTTTAAAGTTATAAAGGAAGAGACTAGGAAAACTTTCGATATTTTCGTGACACGTATTTAATAAGGTAATATTTATATCACGCCCGAACCCACCAGCTCATTTTCCGCTTTTCTAGATATTTTTCTCTGTAAGATTACTTCGGAGAGCGACTTATAATACAGAACGCCAAAAAGCTTTATGCATATCAATTTTTTGAGGATTGATCGTACCCCTTTTACTTAAAAGGTAACCAAATTCAATTTCGCTTCGATCACAAAACCGCCTTCGCAAGCGTACATTATTTAAATCATTTCGAGTTTTTTTTTTCATCTTTATTGCCTTCAATTCGAGTGGCCCATGAGCGTAAAATTAATAATAAACTTAAATGTAAAATACATCAAGGAATAATCTTCAATTTTTATAGAATGATGAATGAAAAATAAGTTGTTTCTCGACTATCGCACGTGTCTGGCAGAAATGTGAAGAGTTTGAAAGTTTTTGGTGCGAGAACGGAAGGAAGGAAATAAAAAAAAGAAGTCTGAAAGGTGTGGCTCCGTAAGAAATAGCGTTTCTGTAATTCTGTTTTATCCAGCCTTTTTGATCCATTATTCTACGCTACTTGTATTATATTTATATATACATATATGTACATACATATGTGTATGTATGCATATGAAAATATTATTAATGCATATTATATTGTAATTATTTTACTGTACTCTTGAATACGAGGACGATACCTACTTCACTCTCTTTCTTCTTCAAAGTTGGTCTCGTAAAAAGTTTTTTTTTACAGAATAGTTCCACAATAAAAAGGGGAAAGGGAGAGGGGTGTGAACAGGAGTTTAGATTGGCAGAGTTCTAAGATTCCAGAATGAAATAACGGCCAATTGAACGCGTACTTTGCAACGAGAGAGAGGACTTGGCTTAGAACCTGTCGCATTTATATTTTTACTAAAAAAATATAATTCGAGATTGCATTGAGGGTGTTTTTTTTATACAATAATACTTTCCCTCTTGAGTGAACGTTTTTCGGTTCATACCACCAAGTCCAAGTCCTACTCGCAACATAATGGGAATCCAAGTTGACAAAAAAAAAATTGAATTACAAAAAAACCAAGATTTTAACTCGCAAATTTTTTAAACATAAAAGAAATTTTAGTTGGAAAGTTACATCAAATATAAGATTGAAGTATTTTTATATACACTAATACCTGATCAACTGATTGAAATTCGCCGAAATTTGGTTTGTCTTTTTCAATATTGGATCCCTATTTTCGACCAGGCGACACGCTCACATATGTGTGTATAAAGGGTGCAAGGAAGCTGCAAACGTGGGATGTGAGCGTGCACGTTGCAACGAGAGAAATAGAGAGAAAGAGATATGTAAAGGGCAAAGACCAAACTCATTAACTACTCGCTTTTTATTTATTTGACTATTATTATTATTATTATTATTATTATATAATTAAATAATTATTATTATTAATTATTATTATTATTATATTTATTGGCGTGGATGTTGCATAAGCAGCCAAGCCACCCCTCTGATAAATTAAATTGTTGACACTAATCTTATTGTTACTTAACTAATATTGTTTCAATGGAAAAATCCGAATAAATCATTTAATAAACAAAGGAGATTGTCCCAACGAAAATCACTTCGAGTGTCATGATTAACCCGATCGGTCTACTCTGCGAGAATATAAAACATTGTCACCAGTTTTTATTTCGAGTATTGTTATATTTTTATTTAAAACTGACTGTAAAATTTTTTTTGACTACTTTTATCACTCGAAACCATATTTCACGCTAAATAGCATAACTATTCGTTCAGTTTTTCCCCACTCTCCATGAGAAGCAAGATGCAAGTAGGCTTCTAAGAAATGTGTGTTTTTTTGAAAATTGTACTATAGTGAATCATTACTCACGATCATCACATATAGTAAGTGAAGAAAACGAGCAGCAAGAGAAAGCACACTGACAATATGTATAAATATACATTTGCGAACTATTTTGTGACAGGGCTTTTTTACCTATTTTAGAGAAGCGGAAATGCATACATAAAAAAAGCAATCATAATTAAGCAATGAGCATATATAGTTTAGAAATGCCGTTTGTCGACGGGGCGACCTGTACTCAATTTTCTTTTTTTTTTACGTCTCGCGCCTTAGGCTGGCATTGTCATTATCTACTTATTATATTATTGTGTATATGGTATAAAATTGTAAAAAGGATTCGTATTTAGTACATCGTATTCATTTCATGAGGAATGACTGTCCTCCAAATGAACATATTGTTTAAAATAAATTGAATAAATAAAACATTGACCAAATCAATCCGAAAGTTTTATTCCTTGTTATAAATAATATATTGCAGCAAGTTATTGTTAACCATTATTAATATAAAGCGGTATGCCGATTTTCAGGACACATAAATTCCTTATTCGGTTCGTCATTGGAAGAATTCAATTTGCACAATTTATTTGAAAAGATTTATTATTTTTTAAATACTTTTTCAGGAAAAAAGGACTGTATCGAAATTTAAAAAAATAGACGGACCTTTAAAACTTTTGATGTTTTATGTACAAATAGCATAGTTTGATATTATATCGAATTTAAAATTAGGAAAGAACGTGAAATTTGTTCATTAAAACAATATAAAGATATTAAGATTTGCTTTAAATTTTCACGCATTCCAATATTCTATCTAATACGCCTAAAAAACTTAAAACTGAGCAATTTTAAATGCAATATTATAATTACAATTATTTTCAGTTGAATCATTTTAATTTTAAGGACTTAAATATTAGACAAGGAAGTGTCGAAACGTACCGAAAAAATCTGGCCGTACTGAAATTTCGGTGCATATAGCTCCTTATCTAGCTCTAATTGTACCAAAAAAATTCGGCTATTCGTGCCGAAATTACGGTACCCTTAGTCGGGGCCATTAGACAATGTAAGAATCAAATATTCAAAGTTACAACTGAAATACAAAATTTTGAAACGTTAAAAACTGAAAGTCTTGGTAATTATATTATTTAAAATTCAAAATGTTAAAAGTTTAATTAAATCAGATACAAAATTCACAAATTAGGCAATTTCCAAATTATATAATATTGTTTAAAATCAAACAATTTCCATGTGTGGCTTCTCGTTTTAGCGTGGTTTTTCTCGGATGGTGGCCATCGTACTATTATTATTATTATTATTATATCAAATAATACTAATTCGCATTGATTAATCATTCTTCTACATTACACAATTTTTTTAAATTTAAATCATTCATAGATGTTTATAGTTTTAAATTTTAATATTAAAAATTCCAAGATAATTTCATTTTTAAACATTTCAAAATCGTACATTTTCAAATTAAAAGCCTTGATAGTTTTAAGATTGAATTAATTTTTTTTTTCAATAAAAATAGAACAATTTATATTTTTAGCCCTAAAAACTTAAATATTACTGCAAGCATTATAATCATAAACTCCTAATTTATGACTTTTATAAATTAACTCAACGAGGAAACAAACAAATTACAATGTTGGATCCTATCTTTAAAAAAAGTTTCTTGATGTTTCGAAAATTTCGCAATCGTTGTTGAACACCTGATTGGCCTTTCGTTAATTGTAAATGTTGTTTTAAAATTAAAATTTGTTTAATTAAACTTACAAACAAAGAAAAATCATTGAAAACCTTATGCGAATTGAGAAACATTTGTGTTTTTTAAATACTCCTGCGCGGTTAAATTAAAACTTACAAATTATCTAATAAATTATGGAAAATATTATACATGTTTTATGTTAGTGGTTTTTCACTGGAAATCAGTATTAAAAAAAAATAATTTTAATATAAAATCATAAAGTTTCAAAAAAGATTTAAAATTTCTAAAAAAATCTAGGTTGTGTTCATTTTTTTCACTGAGAATGAGCATTTTTAAACAAAAGTTATCAATATTCCCAATGTTCAACAATTTTAGTTTATGCTTGTTTTTTATACCGGAAGTGCGCATTTTAATAAACAATTATTGGATTATTAGATATTTCAAAAGTTTACGTCTCTCTGTTTTGTTACCGTTCTTTTATCGGAAATTGGCATTTTCAAACAAAAATCATTATATTTTAAAGGCTCATAATTTTTTAAAAATGTATGCGTTTTACATCTAAAATTGCTCTTTCAAACAAAATTCATTTTAGTTTGAACAAGATTTGAAAATTTTTAATATTAGCGTTTTTCACAAGAAATCTGTTATTTTAAATAAAAATAATTAAAATGTAAGGCTCTAAACTGAGAATAAATCAAAATTTTAATTCTTTAACGTCCAACATTAAAATTTAGATATGAAATTCTTGGAAAATAAAAAACCCAAAATAAAAAAAAACGGAAAGAAAAAGAAGGCCACCTCCAAAAATCCCCTTCCTTATTATTTCACTTGTCTTTTTTTTTAAATAACAAATTTGATCGTTGGATATTTTTTTTCTCCCCAGAAGTTCGTAGCTAAAACTCACTAAATTCGGTATTTTGTAACGAAAATGAAACGGTGTGTTTCTCTATACAAGTATATTATATATTAATTCTGAAGAGATCAATTTTCATCCACTATCAAAAACATTATAATTGATTTTCCTTTCTATTATTTTAGATAATAGATGCTGTGAAATGCATAAATGTTGTATTAATATTAGTTTTATATTTAAATTTATAAATTGCATGAGACAAAAATAAAAAAATAATCGCGTGTGTTGGTTTTCTAGTAATTTTATTGTTTCAAAATATTTTAAAAGATATTTTAGAAGAGGGTGATCAAAATTGGATAGATTTAAAAAAGAAGTAAAAATGAAGCTTTTAAAATGGTCCACTTTGAAAGTGGAAACGTGAGTGAGAGTGAAAATTTTAAAATAAAAATAAGATTTCTTTAAAAATTGAAAATTCTGATACACGAAATCGAATATCTTTTTATTTGCGTCACATACGATAGGAATTCATGGTCCAATTATTATATTACATAAAAATTATTCTTCAGAAATTCGTTTTGATATTTTAAATATACAGTAAAGTTTTTAAATAAAATTTCACAATAATGTTGAAGGCCATGTAATACCTAGATATTGAGTTGATAATTTGTAAAATTAAAAAAAGGCACTAATGAACGTTTGTATATTCCTTCATTTCTCGAAAAGAACAAAAATTTCCAAACAAATTTTGGTTTGTAAGTTCATAATTTTAGGGGTATATAAAAACAAAAAAAGAAAACGTTCATTAGTGCCTTTTGTTTTATTTCCCAAATTTGTAATTCGATAGCTCAATTCGTTGTTGCAAAAAATATGTCGAAAAATTATTTTGAGGCTAGTATGACATGGCCTTAAAAGTATATAGCATAATTTTTTAATGTAATTTTTGAGCAAAATAAGAATTTAAACGTGATGAAGTTTTTTAATTTGAAACATGATCTGATAATTATTAAATTGAATTACGAACCAAATCTGTATTACCGACAAATTTAGCTTCCGAGTTCCTAAACGGGATGTTTGGTGGCGCTTTTTGACGATAAACTTGCCCGACAGTCGCTGTAGATCGCATTTGATCGCATTTGCTCCCCAACGGTTGAGCGCGCGTACCGTTTGTTGTTGTTCGGTATCGTGTTACGTTCTTTGAACAGCTTGCATGTTGTTTTCGTGTTGTCGTTCTATACGTCATGTCGCTTTCGTCCCGTTTTCGACTTTCGTGAAGGATTTCGTGTGCTTGCGAGTGGTGTTAAAGGGGAAAAAGGTGCAAAATCGGAGTTGTGAAAGATTTATTCCTGGGTGAGCTGTGAGCTAGATCGTGTCAAACATTGTTTATCACCGTCCTTTTGTTTCTTGACGCATTTTGCGGAATCCTTCCACATCCAAAGAAACATCTAGCCTCAAGGTGAGTTTCTCTTTTAGCCGGTAATTACAGTGATTGACAGTGATAAGACTTATTCTGGTTACCGTTACTCTTATCTCGCTTATCGACTTTATTCGCCGTGCATGTCGAAGCAGCCACCTGTTGGTTGCAGGAAAAATGTTATGATTATGACAAATCTAAACACGTCTAAAGGAAAGGATAGCACTTTTTGGAGTATTGAATGAAACATCTATGGCAATACGAACGAAACAGTTTTTTTACCTATCTTTTTGTTTTAACTTGACAAAAAAATATAACCTCAAATATTTTTAAGTTACTGAATTTTCAGCACAGTTCATGCAGTTTTTAAAATTTATTTTTGTATTCTCAATTGAAGGGTGGTAATACAGAACATTTTTATATACAATAATTTTAAAGAATTTTATACAATTTTGAAACGTAGTAATATAGTTTTTTCAACCTTTTAGCATTATTATTTATTAAAATTATTATTATTCAATGAAAAAGTATATGTATTTTCTTTTTTTTTCTCGGATTTTTAGCAAAAAGTGGTTCATACTGTAATATCGCAAGCTTCAATTTTTATTTTCTCAGATAGAGTCATTTTTGTTGGATCAACCCCTTTTTACTCTCATTCAGTATCCCCATACATCATGATCAAGGTTTTTATTTTTCAAAAAATGGAAAATTCGATTCTTATTCGCTATCCAAAGCCAATTTTGAAAACCCATGTAATTTTAATCTCAATATTTTCGGTCTATTTTCTCGGAGTTCTCTGACGTTTGTCAAACAAACTTTGTTCACTTGTATTTAAGAACCTAATATCTCGAAAGTATGTTTTTATTTTATTTTAATTAAAAATTGAAATTTTGTTGGAATTCGGAGTGCAGACTGCTCCTATTTTAGGTTAGTGTGACTTTCAGATTGTCAACTTCCACATCTATTTCCTTGAACTTGTATAACTTTTTTAAATAATACTTGTTTGGTTTCAATTCAGCACCACTTTTGCTTGTTAATGGATTTTTGTTTCATTTTTAAATGGCAATTTCGATTTTATGGAATATTTTTCGCTCTTTTAAAAATTTCCCATTTTGTTGCCCTAGTTCTGTACTATCAGCCTTCAATTACTCTCCATATCTTTTTTAACTGTTTTATATATTAATTAGTTTAGTGCAGTTGAAGAATAGAGGCGTCACCTCTGTTTTGGCAGGAAAAATTATTTTGTCGGCAAACAAACTATTAGAATCTTGAATTGAAGGATAAATAAAACGATTTGACGAGGGAAAAGTTTAAAATTATTGTTACTTTTGTTATTACGATGTCTCAAATATGGGTCTGGAATGATATCGTAATTATCACATTTAACTCACTGTTTAGGTGCTTTTAAACATCCGTACGACTAGAAACATTGTAAATAATTAATTCAAACCCCTTTGACTAGTCACAAGAATAATGTTGGTAAAATCCCTACACCTTTCCAACGTCTCGTGGGGGGTGGGAAGGTACCCCTTTGACTGGTGACAAAAAAAATGTTAATAATCTCGATCACAATATGATCATTACGATACCGTGGCAGACCCAGATTTGAGATATCGTAGTAACAAAAGTAACAATAATTTTAAACTTTTGCCTTGTCAAATCGCTTCATTTATCGTTCAATTAAAGATTAACTAAGAACTTTTCAGCGCCAGGGCCAGATAAAATCAACAACTTTTGGTGGAAGAAGTTCACTTCTACGCACCAACGTCTAGCTCGTATATTTACTACTTTCTTAAACTAAGAAAAACCGATCCCGCAATGGCTAGTGGAAGGACGTACGGTATTGATTCCTTAGACCGTAGATTTGTCAAGTCCAAAGATCTACAGGCCCACAGCTTCTTTTAACACCAGCTACAATCTATTCACTGGCAACCTCAAAGAGAGGATATTAACATTTATCGAGCCGGTATGAAGTGCAATAGTTGAACAACGTGAATGCAAGAAAGGGCTGGCAGGTTGCAGGGAGAACCTTAAAAAAAACAGGTGCATTACCCAAGATTCGGTCAGGTATCGACGCAATCTATTCATGGCTTGGATTGACTACCGTAAGGCATTTTAAAACACGAGCCATGAGCTACTTATTAAGCTCCTTAAGTGCCTGGAGGTGCATCCAAAAATAGTGAGATTCATAAAAAAGCGTATGCTTATGTCGAACAGAAGAGAATATAAGGTCAACCATCTTTTATACATGGACGACCTTAAACTGTTTGCTTCCTCGGGAGAGGACCTTAACATTCTTGTGGAGGCGGTGAATAGAAACTCTAAAGCGATTCGCATGAGCTTCGGACTAGACAAGTGTGCCTGCATCCATCTACACCAAGGAGGACTAGAAACTACATAATCGCGTGACGATCAGGATGTTCAACTCATAGGCGGAAATACCATTTGACATCTTGGTAACGGAGAAACATATACATATCTTGGAATACCGCAAGCAGAAATCCAAAATGTGCGTGTGTTAAAAACGGCCCTTGAAAGAAGGTATCGTCAAATTCTGAGAAAAATTTGCGCTTCCGAATTATCTGGAAAGAATGAGATCCAGGCGACTAATATGCTGGCCATTTCTATACTGCTCTATACGTTTGGTGCAGCAAAATGGAACGTCTATGATTTGAAGCAACTTTTCCAGAGCACACGCAAGATGATGACAATCCATTGAAGTCATCATTCTAGATCTTTCGTACCTCCAGTATACCTTCCTCGAGACAAAGGGGGTAGAGGCTTGCTAAGCTTGAAGTGTCTTCATCGAAGAACAGTTCTGGCTACAGCCTGCTCAGTTCTAAATAGTGCAGATTCTCTAATGCGACTCGTAAATCTGCATGAAGTCGTCAAAGCTGCGGAGTTTCTATACCGTGCCGCAGATAGGGCCGCAGAGGAGCATGGACGCCCATTTGATTCCAGTGACACTACACATGGCCTAGCATCACTAACACCTTCGGTGCTCAAAAGTCGTGTATAGGAAGCAGAACATACCCTTCTACTAAGAGGACATGCTGACAAGCCCCTTCGTGGTAAATTCTACACCATCATATGTAGAGAAGAGCTCTCAATGGGTCTGTCCAACATGTTTCTCAAGTTTTCTGGATTGAGATCGAAGACTGAGGGATTTCTTTTTGCCCGTCAAGACGGCGTTATAGACACCTTAGTTTACCGGCAGCGCATAATGAATGTACCTGTAGGCGATACCAACTGCCGAGCGTGCAAGCAAGAGCCAGAAACATTTGGATATATTCTGAGTGGATGCTCAAAGTATGCACGTTGCGGTTACAAAAAGAGACACAATGCGGCTCCAAAAGTGTTATATTACCATCTTAGGCACTTCTATGGTGTTGATCTAATGCCCGTCTTGCCATGCGCCCAAAAGGAACTTGAGTCCATTGTGGGGAATGATCCGTGTAAGATCGTCTGAAATTTTTCATTCTGCACCACTCAACGTATCAGTGCTACGTAGCCGGATATTGTCCTCCAAGATCTGAAGACCAAGATCATTTACGCGATTGAATTCTCGGCACCAGCCAATGGGAAAGAAGGAAGAAAACCGGGCGAAATATTAAGCACTTCTTTTCGAGCTGAGCAGGCTGTACCAGAGGAATAAAGTCCATCTAGTAGTTCTCATAATCAGCTGTCTCGGAGGTATGAAATCTTCATTCCTTAGCCAACACAACAGGATTCTAGGTTGCCAGCGTCAGGCTCATATTGCTACAGGCAATATGCACGCAAGATGCACTGAACATCTTGAACATTTAGGAGTCAGTTGAGTACTGGCAGCAGCTCAGAAGGCGGTTTTACTAAACACCTGTCGCATTGTAAGAAACTTCCTGGACTCTCTGGAAGCATTCAGACTCTAGGAAAGTATCCAGAGGCGATTGTTGTCACCTTTAAAACTCGCGGCCACTGTATAAGCATAACAGCGGTAGAAGACGAACTGCAAACTTCACTATGCTCCTTATTTTTTACCCACAACATCATCGCAAATGATTTCATACATCGTATTAAATTAACTAATTACATCCTCATCTCATCAGTCACTTGACTTAGTCCGTGGCTATGATGGAATACCGGGTTCTTTTTAACCCGAGAACAAGTTTGAAAAAAAAAAATAATAAATACAATTGTACTTTGTGGACAGATCGACAAGAAATTGATGCAAGCAGCTGGGATGGTGGGTAGAGTTCGACAAGAAGTCTCAATACATTCTCGTTTAAAGCATCCCGCAATACTCGAAGTGTATACTTTCTTCGAAGATGCTAACTACGTTTATTTAGTTCTGGAATTATGCCACAATGGGGAATTGCAGCGATATCTAAAAATGCAGGGCTCGCGTGCTCTGCTAGAAGAACACGGTTTGTATTTTCTGAATTACCGGGGTTGCTGCAGGTCAGGAAATTACAGAAAGTCACGGAATTCAAACCTGGTCAGAGAATGTCAGGTAAAACCTGACAGAATCAGGGAATTTTCGATAAATTGAAGCTGAAGTTAATTTTATTATTTTGCTGAAAATTCAACAATTTTGTTAAAAAGTCATTCTTTTTGGTTGGATATTCGTCTTTTTGCTTTAAAATTAAAATCTTTTTCGGTTGAAATATACACTTCTACATTTATCATTGAGAATTTATCTTTTTCTGTTGAAACTTGAACTACTTCGTTAAAAGTGGAACTACTTTGTTTAAAATTAATTTTTCTTCGGTTGAAAATTTATCATCAGTTAAAAATCGAACTATTTGGTTGAGAATTCCTGTATTGTGTTGAAAATTTGACTTTTGTGGCAGAGTATTAATCTTCTTGGTGACTGATTCATCTTTTTGGTTGATAATTCCTTTCTTTGGTTGAAAATTCATCTGTTTCGTAGAAAATTAATCTTCTTAGTTGAAAATTTATCTTTTTGGATTGCAAATTAGTTTTTTTTATTGAATATTAATTTTTTGACTAAAAATTTAAGTTCCATTTTTTGTTGAAGATTGATCATTTTTATACAAATTTAATTTTGGTTGAAAATTCATCTGTTTGGTTAAACATTTATTTTATTTTGGTGAAATTTAGTTTTTTTACTTAAAATTGAACCGTATTTGATTTTAGGTTGGAAATGTATCTGTTTTGTGTGAAAATCAACTATTTCATTCACAATTCGTCTTTGTTGGTATAAAAGTAATCTCATTCATTGAAATTTCATCTTTTTGGTAAAAGATTCATTTCTGCGGTTAAAAATTCAACTGTTTTGTTGAAAATTTATTTCTTAACTGAAAATTAAGCTATTCTGCTTTTGGTTGAATATGTATCGTTTATGTTGATAAAAAAATAAATCTATTGGGTTTAAAATTCAACTATTTGGTTAAAAATTCATTTTTTTGGATGAAAATTGAACTATTTGGTTGAAAAATCGTCTTTTTTTGGTTGAAAATTAATTTTTTAAACTGAAAATGTGACTATTCCATTTTTGCTTTGAAATTTATCTTTTTTAGTTGAAAATTAATTAATTTTGTTGAGAAATTGTCTTTTTGGGTTGAAAATTCAATTATTTTGGTAGAGAATACATACTTTTGGGTTAAAAATTCGACTTTTTTGTTAAACATTCATATTTTCAGGTTGAAAACTTAACTATTTTGCAGGGAATTCGTCTTTTTGGGTTGACAATTCAACATTGTGGATGAAATTTTTTTTCTTCATTGTCTGAAAAATCTTTCTTGGTTGAAACTTTAACTCTCTTGTTGAAAATTCCTCTTTTTGTTTTGAAAATTAGTTTGTTTTGGTTGAGGATTCATCTAATTTGTTGAAAATTCGAATATCTTGGTATAATTCAACTGTTTTTTGATTGAAAATTAAATATTTTTTTAATGTGAATATCAACTATGACACTTTTCGTTGGGAATTCATCTTTTTGGATCGAAGATTCATCATTTTGGTTGAAAGTTTAACTATTTTCTTGAAAATTTATTTTTTCTTAGTTGAAAATTAATAGTTTTTAACGAAAAATTAATTTTATAGTTTTGGTTCAAAATTTATCTTTTTGAGTTGAAAATTTAACTATTTGGTTGAAAATTCATGTATTTTACGTATGTCTTACGTAACTTCTGGATGATCCCTTATAATATTCTGTATAACTGTTTCAATAAAAACCTTTAAAATAAATTGAGAAACAAATTTTTTTTGCATTAACATTATTGATCTCCTAAGTGTAAGATTGTTTTTATACGCAAAAGAAAAATATAGATCAGTCAGGGAAAATTAAAAACTAGTCAGCGCATTTCGAAATTAGGATTTTGTAGCAACCCTGATTACCCGTCAAATCATATTTCCTAATTTTTGCTTTACTGTAATTTATTTTATTACAGCTGGACGTATAATTAAACAAGTAGTTCAAGGCTTATTGTACCTGCATTCCTACCAGATACTCCATAGAGACATGTCTTTGTCAAATTTACTTTTGACGAAGAACATGCAAGTTGTAAGTGCGAACCCTTCATTATATTTAATTAAAATTAATCGTTAAAGGAAAAACTTCAGTGATTTCAGTTTAATCATTTTATTGCAGAAAATAGCGGATTTTGGTTTGGCAACTCAGTTAACGCGGCCGGATGAAAAACACTTAACGATGTGTGGAACTCCTAACTACATTTCCCCAGAGGTACATTTGGTAAAATACAAATTAGACTTAGATCGAGATATTGATTTCAATGATTTCACCAAGATTTCCAAAACATTTAAGAAGATTTCAAAATATTACACAAATCATTAAAAGATTTACGAATTATTTCAAAGATTTCGTACAAATATCTCAAAGATTTCAAAAAAATATGAAAAGATTTCGAAATATTTCACAAAGTTTTCAAAAGAATTTTGAAATACTTTGCAAAGAATTCAAAGATTTTACAAAGATCTCGAAATGTTTCGCAAAGCTTTTGAAATTTCACAAAGATGTCAAAAGAATTTAAAGATTTCAAGGATTTCACAATAATTTCAAAAGATTTAAAAATATTTCACAAACCTTAAATATATCTCAGAGATTTGAAAAGATTTTGAAATATTTCGCAAAAGGTAAAAATATTTCAAAAGTATTTCAAAATATTTCACAAATAAATCACGAAGACTTGGGCACCAGATTTTAAGAGTGATTAATTATTTTATTATTGTTATGTTTACAGGTTGCTACAAGATCATCGCATGGCTTGGAGGCTGATGTTTGGGGGTTGGGCTGTATGTTGTACACTTTACTAGTTGGGAAGCCACCTTTTGATACAGATGCTGTTAAAAGTACGCTCACTCGTGTAGTAATGGCAGATTACACGATACCTTCTCACTTATCCGAAAATGCCAAGGATCTCATTGATAAGTTACTTAAGAAAAATCCAAAGGAGAGAATTAGATTAAGAGATATCTCCAAACATCCTTTCATAGCTTCGATTGATAAGTCCAAAGTCAATGGGGTGAGTTTTATTAATCATATTTTAAATATTTTAAACCTACAATCAGTTTAAATGATTTGTTTTGTAATTTATAGGAAAAGGGCAGCATATCGTCAGATTCTGGCCTCGGGTGTTCAGGTCGAACCTCTTCTTCGAGTGGTCGACCCCGAATGCGTTCAAGGTCAGAAGAAAGAACCTCCTGTACTCCCGTCTTGCCAATTTCTTTTACTGGTGTTGGATCAGCAGTTAGTGCAAGAAGCGAACCCGCTACAAAAAACCATTTTTCTAATCATGCAAAATATCCTAATTATGGCCAGGATGAAAATTCCGTTCTCGCTGGAATTCCACCACCTCCGAAAAGCAGAATTTTCTCTCACAGTGACCACTATAGTGGATGTCAAACACGAGAAAATGAAGATCAGCGGAAAAGCCAGAGGCAGAAGAAAAAGGATCGAGAAGTTGACAATTTCGGCGATGCTGAAGTAAATGCTTCCAATAAATTGCAAGTTTCTCCCCTCAATTCTGAGAGGCTTCTGCCCACAAGGCATAGGACGAAAAATGCGGTTCTGACTATCCTTGAAAATGGAGAAGTGTGTATAGAGTTCCTAAAGAAAAAAGGGTCAACGGTAAGGTTTTTAAACTCTCATTATTTTATGATATTTGATTATATAATTTCAGGCCTGGAGCTCACCTTATTATTAACACTATTTGACACTTTTTTTTAGCGTTGACAGTATTTCGCTACTATTTTATATGAATTTCCACCAAAATAGTTGAATCCTCAACCGAACAGATTAATTTTCAGCCAAATAGTTGCCTTTTTAGCCAAAAAGACGAGCTTTCTACAAAATACTTGAATTTTCGACCAAATAATTAAATTTTCTACCAAAAAAGATAAATTCTCAACAGAACACACAAATTTTTAACAAAAAAGATTAATCTTTTATAGAAGAGATGATTTTCCCACAAGTTACATACATTTTCAAGTAAATAGTTTGAACAATGGATGTGATGGTAGGCCAAATTTTATTTGATTAAGTTTTAGTTTACATTTTCTTGTTTCTAGATATTTTTAATTAAAAACGGAGTAGTTACATTTTTAGTTAAGATAAGTAATTGTCATTTTTAAAAACGAATTTTCTATAAAACGGTTGAATTTTCAATCCGAGAATGTGTATTTTCAGCAAAAAAGTAAACTTTTAACCCCAAACAAAAAATCAAATTTTGAACGAAACTTATGAATTTTCAACCAAAAAAATAAACTTTTAAGAAATTAGTTCAACTTTTAACCAGGGAATGGAATTTTCAAGCTAAAAATATGAATTTTCAACGAAAAATACAATATTTGATATTTTCAACAAAAAATATTTTTATTTAAAATAAAAAACAATAACAAAAATGTAAAAATATAAAAAATATAATAACAAAAACAATAAAAAAGAATTTTCGACAAAATACTTGAATCCTCAGCTAAAGCAGATTAATTTTCAACTAAACTGTTGCATTTTTAACCAAGGAGTTGAATTTTTAAGCTAAAAAGATGAATTTTCGCCGAAAAATGTAATAGTTGATATATTCAACAAAAAAAGGTTTCAATTTAAAATAAAAAAATGGTTTAAACAAACAAAAACGAATTTTCAACCAAATACTTAATTCCATAACTAAAACAGATTAAATTTTTAACTAAACAGTTCCATTTTTAACCAAAAATTTGGGTTTTTACCAAAAAGGTGAATTTTCAACCAAAAAGTTGAATTTTCTCCCAACTTTTGAATTTTCAACAAAAAAGTTAATTTTCAACCGGAATAGATTCATTTTTAACCAAGTAATAAAATATTGAACCAAAAAAGATGAATTCTTAAGCAAAAATTTAATAGACTTTTCAACCGAAAAGAATGAACTTTCACCCAAAAATAGTTACAGTAGGACCTCTCGGATCGGACCTCGATTTTTTCGTTTTTTTGGTTAAATTTTAGTATAATTAATAATATAAATTGTTAAACTTATAAATATTGAAAATTGGAGTCCGATCTGATAGGTCCTAACTGTAGTTTCTTATTGGGTTCTATTCATTCAGTTCGCATTTAAGTGGAAAAATGAGAAAAAAAAAGGAAAAACTGTGAAGCCTGCTTAAGAATAAAGTTAATTTTTCATTTCGCACTTTCTGATTTTGGACTATACACTTCTAAATTCGCACTAATCCTAAGTTTAATACTTGAAAAATGTCATGACACTACTTTTTATCTCTGAAGTCAGTCCGCGGTCTGCAACTTGATTGTTCATCTGAACTTTTTTTTTTTTTAGGAAAAAGTAACAGATGTTTGCAGAATATCGAGCGATGGTTTAAGAATAGTTTTGTATAAAGTTGACCCTCAAGAAGTGGGATCGGCACCGTTGCCTTTGCCATTTAAAGGCGCGGATAGCATTCACTCATATGAAACTTTACCTTCTAGACATCATAGAAAATATCTCTATGCTGCTCGTTTTGTAAAATTAGTTAAAGCGAAGACTCCGAAACTAACTATTTACACGCCGAAATCTAAATGCCTTTTTATGGAAAATGGTCCCCATCCTGATTGCGAAGTACATTTTTACGATGGAGTAAAGGTATATTTAATTTTGAATTTTGTTTTTGCAATTATTTATATCCTTTCTGCAGAACATAAGTAATTTTATTCCATTGGAATATTTAATAGCTGGATTCATTCATTTTCAGGTGATTTGTATAGACGGCGTTGTAAAATTGCAAGACAAGGGAATGACGTATGAAGAAGGGGGCGTTCCTTCAGATTTGGAGGACTACTTGGATCATTATTCAGATTGCTACAAACGTTGTCTTTTACTTGAATCTTCCTTAACTTCCTTGGAAACCGCGACAGGATTCTCGTGTTTTCCAGCAATAATAGGACGTAGGCCAACTTCGGCATTGAATGACACACCCTGTTTGCGAGGGAAAGAAAATGTATCGACTGCAGTTGCCAGTCCACCAGTTGTAAGTATCAGCCACATTACTTATTGATACCTATTGAATCGCCCCGTCCCTTATTTTTCATGAAATTGAGACTGTGAGATATTATTTATTTTACAGTACATAGACAACTGCGTTTCTGTACTAAGATGCCTACATTACCGATTTCGATACCGTTTGACAAGCTCAATGGTTCATGTCCGTGTTAAGTTATTTATCTTTTCAATCATAAATAACCTTGAAGTTGTTTACGCAAAATTGCGTAGTATAATTTTATGACGTCATTGGAACCATTTGAGAACATTCTAGAAACTTAGCACGGATATGAACCACTTGAGCTGTCAGGTGGTCTCTAAGTCGTTCCAGAAACGCCCTTTATCTCCTGTTTACATCTATTAAATTCGTTTAATGTTTTAAGCAATGTCTCTTTTTATTTAAGATGCCTTCTTTCGATGCCAGCTGCTCTGTTGTGTCGACAGTTGCATCTCGATCGAGAAGATTAAATTCTGTTCAAATGTCTTGCTCGGAGATGAGTAAAGTTGTAGTTCCGGGCATCGGAATGGCTATGCAATTGCCATCTGGCGATGTCAGAGTCGATTTCAAAGATGGTTCTGCTCTCACTGTAAGATTTTTTGCCTTGTATTTATCTTTACAAAACTCAGGACTAGGACTCACGCCACTATTGACACTATTTTCCTCACTTTTACTTTTAAAATATTTTTGAACTTCGCTGATTGGCTAAAATAACATGTCTACTAGGGTGATTCATTTTATAAGGCAAACAAAATTATTTTCCCATCTGGAAATTCATACTAGCCTAAGTCATACTCTTTTATTCAACAAGTTTTTCAACAAATTCAAAATCGGATATGATTTACAGGTCCCCTATTTGAATTTTGTCTTTTTTCGACAGTAGTAATATTAAATTTTTATGTATATAGAATTATCTCCTTTTACATTACCATCATTGTACATTATTTAATGCACCCTTTTTAACTAATTTTTAATGAGAATCATAACGTTATCCTACGTGTTTCAGCAAAGAATAAAAAAGATAACGAAAAATGTAAAATAAGTAAGAAAAAAATGATTATTTTCCTTAAAAATTAGTTAAAAAGTGTTCATTAAATTATTTACAATGATGGTAATATAAAACAGGGTAATTTCATATGCATGCAAATTGAATGCATTATACATTTTCAAGATATTGCGAACTTAAAAACAATAAAAAATCAATAAAAAGACAAACCTCGAATTGGGTATTTTCACTTAACCACCAGCTAACTTCACTTCCTTGAGTACTAAGGGGAAACAATGGACCAAATACATGGGATTTCTTCCATTTTTGCCCTACTTTGTTAACGTCTTCGTAAAAATTAATTTTTTATATTTAAATGTATTTGGAAATTAGTTTTTAATTTTTAAGAACTATTTAATAAAATAATAAAATGATAATAATTATTATTTATTATGAATATATTACAAAAATGAAGTTTTGTCCCATGCATTTGGTCCATTGTTTTCCCCTCAGCACTCGACGAAGTGGAGTTCGCTGGCAATGAAGTACAGATGCCTAATAGGAGACCTTTAAATTATATCCGATTTTGATTTTTTTTTTAATTTGTTAACTTAGAAGGTACAGCTTTCCTAACCAGTGTGCGTGTTCAAATTCGAAAATAATATTTTTTAATCACCCTAATGTCTACCAGAGCAAGTATAGAAATATTTACCGGAAAAGAGTCCCAGAGGCTGAGATATACAAGAATTAATTGAAAATAATATAAACTCATCTATTTATTATTACTTACCATATTAGGCCTCGTATTGAACACACACTTATTGAACAAATTTTTTAAAGTCGAAAACGTCCAAATTTAATGAATTTAAATTCGAATACTAAAAAATGGACAAATTCATATTTCAATCGTACTGTTAATAAAAGTTTTAATCCTTTATAAATACCAAAATTTTAATTAAAAATGTTCTGCCTTGAAAATACTTCTTATTGGGAATCCTTTCCCAATTAATAAGAATTCAACTAGAGAAGATTCGAGTTTGAGAAAGAATGAAGTTAAAATTAAATAACGGAACAGAAAATTGAAACTTTGATACTTTGGAAGATGATTAATTTACATGCCAAAAATAAAACCCAAAAATTATTTCAGATTGAAAAAAATCTCTAAATCAACAAAATTTTGTAAGTCAGTCAACCCAAGTTCAAAATTCATTTCAACTATAAATATTTTTACATTTTTAACTTACATTTGAAAAAATATTGAAAAGATCTGGAGTTCGGAAATAAAAATTCTGTAGCAACCCTGGCATAGGAAATCGAATTAAAAAGTTGTATTTAAATCAGTTGTTCGATAAATTGAGTTTAGAATTTACATACTAAACTCTTTTGGAAACTGAAAAACTGTACATAGAATGCAGAATTATCAATATAATATGGAGTTTCTTTATAATTCTGTGTTTTTTTTTACTTGTATGCCTTATAACTTCAAAACAAAATTTAATGGCATTTAAATTTAATTTATACAAATATAATTTACAAATTCATAGACTTTTATGCTAGAAACAAGGAAAGTTTGATATAATTTTCTTCATTAAAAAAAATATTATTAAAAAAGCTATCAAAAACCAGCGTTTAACAGTTCGGCAAATTGACGCGCAGTTTTAAAAAATTAAAAAATAAAATTTTTAATATATACTATTTTTAATGCTTAGACAATTTAAAATTAATGGCGTTTGAAATTAAGCAAATTTGATTTTATAATATTAGATAATTTCTAGACGTCTTAAATTCAACAATTTCTGAATTATCAATTTTATATGTAAATTTTTCAAATATAAACAATTTTTAATTGAAGATTACGAAAGTGTGAGTTTTTTCAAACATATCTTCCTGATTTAAATGGATCATTTCTTAAATTATTTAACTCGTTTGGAATATTTTTAGAACTCCTAATATTTAAAAATGTGATATTATGGATTTTTAAGTATGTACTTTATGTTTTTAATATTAGAAAATAAAAACCCAGGGATTTAATGAATCAATTTAATTTATATCCAAGGAATTTCCAATTATTTCTACCTATTTGAATGGATTTTCACGTTTTTAAGGGATTTTAAAGAATTTTCATATAACTTTAGGGAATAAATAAAATTTGATTAAAATTATCTTAAAAGATTCCAAAGAATTTCGAAAGAGTTTATATAAAAAATCTGTAGAACTCTTAATATTTAGAAATTTGTTATTATGGATTTTTAAGTAGTTTATTTTAAATATTATAAAATAAAAATCCAGGGACGTTAACAGGCGGGTTGCACGCATGCGTTTACTGCTAGCAAAATATTTTGAGCCCTCAAGCTTGAACTATTTTTAATTTAAAAATTTAAACAATGTACAATTTCTTATAAAAAGATTGTTTTTTATTTTTTAAATGGAAAAATAAATGTGTAATATTTTCCCTATTCTTCCTCTTTTTCGTGAGCAAATTCTACTATTTCCCATTTTTGAGGTATTTTTTCGCTGTGATCCCTGTTCATATATAAGTTCATTATTTAAAAAATGTCTTGCCACTATTGACACTTTTCTTCATATTTGAAGTGAGTCCTAGCCCTGATTAAACTCGATGTTCTTTCGTAGAACTTGATAACTTCTTATTTATTATTTGATACTGATAATTTTATGTTGCAATTTTCAGGTAAGCCCTCAGAGTTATGGAGGCGGAATAATATACGAAAATAATAATGGAAGCGTGATGAGATACAGTCATAGTAGCCAGCAAAATGCAGACGTGCCATTCGCCGTGAGAGAAAAGCTCAGACACTTGCCCACTGTCATTAAGTATCTCGTACAGCCTAAACAGAAATCCATAAGATAGTTTTGATATAAGTAAAAGTCTACAGATCCTAGTATTTTTTAAATAGTTTTAACAACCTTGTACGATAGAGAATGAAGGTAGAGGTACAATTTATAAGAGCGCACTTATTCGATACTGCAGATAGACTCAATTGCTGCTCGCAATTACTTGAATTTCTACTACGCTTTAGAAGAATAAAGATCTATCATTATTTGTATTTGCAGTTCGCTTAAAATTCCTTAAACGCAGTTTGTCAATTGAGAGGATATTTCTGTTTTTAAAAAATAATGTGTTACTTACCAATGATTTTGGTATAAATATATCTGTAAGCGTTAGATTTTCTTGTGATATTTTAGCGGTATGTTATCTTATCAAATCTTGCAAATCCAGAGAAAACAATGAGAAAATAAAGAGAAGAAAGAAAACGGATTCTTGGATCGATTTTGGAATTTTCACGTTTTTCGAAATTACCGAATCAAAATTGCTGAGTCGAAATCAATGGTTTATCCTTTAAAAATAAAATAATAATAATTAAAGTAGATATTCGAATAATTTATCGGAATTCTGCCAAGATTTTTATGCGTATGTTTGGTACAACTTAATGTAGAAAATCGATTTTTATACATTTTTAAAATTAGAATAAGGTGATCACCAATTGAAATTAGGAGAGACCGTCCAAACTTTTTATCATAAAAGTTATTATAGACTTAAACAATTTTAATTGAAAATAAAGTGGGAAGTTTTTATTGTATTTTGACTTTTTAGGCGTTTCAAGTATGTCTAATAGAGTAAAAGTAATATAGAAAAACAAAATTTGTATAAAGTACGCGTAAACTTTAGGACTTTAATTAAATTAGTGGATCAGTTTATTTCTAATATTTACGTTTTCTTTCTTTTGCATACTTTAATTTGTAACTTTGATAAAAACTCACAAGCGTGTTGTGCTTGCAATAAATATTTATTTTCCTATTTTACAACCATGAAGATTATTAATTTTCCTTCAATTTAATTTAATTTATATTCAGGATGGCCACTGGACCGAGAATTTTCTAAAATCGAGAAAAGTCATGGATTTATGTCCTGGCAGGGATATTGTTTAATTTTTAGTAAATAATTTTTTATTAATGAAACTATGGAAAAAATGTTTCTTGTAAAGTTAGTTTTCAAAATAAAAAACTGTAGATATTAATTTGTGAAAGACAAATTGAGGAGGTGACAAGCAAAATTCCAAGCGATATGACTGACCGGAAAGACCCAAAACATAATTCTAACTCAATTTTAACAATTTTGTGACTTGTGCGCTTTTGCTTCTCACATCCTCAATTGTTAAAATACGGATTGTTAGAAATTTTTCATTTTCTTCTCCAATCGGAATTCTTTTATTTTTTCTGCCCCCCCCCCCCTCCTTGGAATGACATAACTATTGTATTCTTATATCAAAAATGAAAAAAAATGTTTGAAGTTGAAAAATTAGACCTTTCACTTACAAATTATCTGATTTTTAAATATTGAAATTCCTAAATTCGAAAAAAGAACCTTGCTTCTGATAAGTGCGATTTTATGATTTTTCGGAAAAATATTTGAAACATAGTTTTTGTAAAATAAAAACGTTATTTATCTAATAATTTAAATTGATTGAATGAGCATAGCGTGAAAATTATTTATGTGGCCACCCTGATATTATTTTTAAATAAAAATTTTTTTTCAATCCAAATATTATGTTGACAAACATTAGTCAAAGCAGACTCCGCTCGCCTACAAAAATGGGTTTCGTAGCCTATTAAGACGTTCAAATCTACCCTTCCATACTTCCCCGCACCTACTCCTGCTACTTTCCGCTCGTTTCCCCTCCCCATTTCCCCCACTCTCCTACTTTACCGCCCTTCATTACTCATCTCTTCCCCCACTAATTTTCCCCTCGCTTCTCCAATTTACATTTCCCTCTCCTCCTGGCAAAAGTACTACAGAGGGACATTCGACCGTTTGAATTTTGAAAATTTGACGTTTCACTTAGAAATTATCTTATTTTTAAATATTAAAATTCTTAAAATTGAAAAAGATTTTATGATCTTTCGAAAAAACATTTGCAAATCAGTTTTTATTGAATAAAACGTTATTTACCGAATAAGTTAAATTGATTGAATGACCATATAGTGAAAGTGATTTGTGTGGCCACCCTGATATTAGTTTTGAATTTAAACACATTTTCACATGTAAATATTACATTGAAAAAATTCGGGGTTTTCACTCAACCTAGAATTTTTTGTAAATCAAGAATAATCATCATTTTATGTCCTGGCAGGTATATTGTTTAATTTTGAGTAAAAAATATACCCGCCGCGCGGGCACATTTTCATTGCGCGCGACTTGCAAGTTTAAGCGCGCCTAGGGCGCGCGACTGTTGGTTCTCGCGCTTCGCTTCCACACATTTGTGCACAGACCTTTAAAAATTAAAGGTCAAAGCGTTAACAACTGTAATTTGATGATTGTGTATTATCTTTTGTTAAAGCTCCTTCGGTTTTAACGAACACATTCTTATCACGTTTCGCGTGCTTCGCACTCGATTTTGTCCAAAATGTGAACTTTTCTACATTATGTTCAACACTTATATCTAATATATATTATATTTATTTCTCTACCTCGATCTGCTACTGCTTCTTCAGATATTGCGAAATAATGTACATTTTTTATTTTTCATGATGACTTTAATATTTTCTCCTTACTTTGCACTAATTTTTATTCGCAGCTGCCCTGAAAATGCGCCCAGTTTGAGCACACAAATAAAAAACTGTGATTCAAACCCCTCATAAACTACAATCATGAAGTGAAATTAAACATGTTTTTTTTTCATTTGACTTTGAAGAGGGTTCTCAAAGCACCTACGGCCTTCACGATTACATTCTCATAGCGATACTCGCGCTTCGTGCTCAACAGCTACGTTATACAAAGGATTGCTTTTGAAAAATAAAACCATGTAAACAAAATGAAACGGAAAAATTTGTTTCCAAATTTGAAAATGCTCTTACTTTTTGAATTCTGATCGAATCAAAAAATTGTGTGAGGATAGTTTCGAAATATATTTCATATCTAGTAAAAATTTTAATTGAAATTTTTTAATCTATCAGAAAAAAAATTTTTTCTGCTATTTTTTGGAAATTTTCAAAATGTTGAAAAGTATATAACTTTTTGAATTTTTATCGAAATAAAAAATTTCAATAGGATAATTTTCAATAATCTACAATCTAAAAGAAACTTGGACAAAAATTTCTGAAACTTGAAAAAAAATAATTTTATTTTGAAAATGCTCTAAAATTTTTAATTTTGGTTGGAAATATCTGGTTAACGAACTCAACCTTCATTTTAGTAACCTTAAAATTTTTATCAAAGGCTGACTCGATTCGACAAATCCATCAAATGTAGCGTGGCTAAAACATTCAGGTAACCAACCATGCATGCATACAGCCATGCATATATAGGCATACAGAGAGACAGACATGAATGAGAATGTAATAAGTTTTTATTGATGAAATTATAGTGTTTTTAAAATAAGGATTGTTATGAAATTTTCTTTTCATTTTTCATTACCAATCGAAATTTTTCGATTTTTTGGGGGATTTTTTTCTTCAAAAGTTAGCAAATTATTGTGTTTTTATGTAAAACATGAAAAGAAAGTTTAAAGTTGAAAAATGAGACGTTTAACTTAGAAATTATTTGATTTTTAAGTATTAAAATTCTTAAATTTGAAAAGACTTCATGATGTTTTAAAAAAAATATTTGAACCTTAGTTTTTGTGTACTAAAAACTTTTATCTATTTAATAATTTGAATTGATTGAATGTCCATAGCGTGAAAATTATTTGTTTGGCCACCCTGATATTATTTTTGTATGTAAACACTTTTTAAAATTGTTAATTAAAAAATAATCAAGGTGGACATTCAACCCAGAATTTTTTGAAATCGGGAAAAATCGAGGGAAAAATTGTTGTTTGAAGTTGAAAAATTAGACGTTTCACTTCGAAATTGTCGAAAAAATATTTGTACCTCAGTCTTTGTTAAATAAAAACGTTCTTTATCTGAAAAGTTAAATTGAATGACCATAACGTGAAAATTATTTGTGTAGGGCCACCCTGATATTATATTTGAATTTAAATACTTTTTTCAATTAGGTATTTTCACTTTAACCATCAGCTTCAATAAAATCAAAGCAATAAAAAAATCAATAATATCAATAAAATCACTAAATAATAAAATAAAATTAATAAAAAAGTTAAATATTTACAATAAAAAAATCAATAAGTTGAACAAAATCAATCAAGTCAATGAAATCAATAGAAGCAATAAAATAAATCAATCAAAGTAATAAAAACAATAAATTGAATAAAACCACTGAATCAGTAACATTTTGATTCCATTGATTTTGTTTATTTTATTGATTTTGTTGTTAATAAATTGATTTTATCGATTTTAGTAATCTCATTTAATTTATTTTTTTTATACGTTTGATCGTATTTTCTGATAAAAAAATCGAATATTTATATTGATTTTCTCTAGTTTATTAAAAATACAATGAAATAATTAAATAAATTGAATAAAATCACTACAAATAAATTGAATAGAATCACTACAAATAATAAAATCAAATTATTATCAATAAAATAAAATAAATGAACAACATCAATAAAATCAATACAATAAAAAAATCAATAAAATCAACTAATTGAATAAAAGCAGTACAATTTTACTGATTTTAGTGATTTTATTCAATTTATTGATTTATTTCATCGTATTTTGTAATAAAATAAAATAAATCAATATAAATATTCGAATTTTTTATTAAAAAATACAATCAAATGAACCAATAAAATGAACAACATCAATAACATCAATCAAATCAATCAAATAAAATTTATACTGGTTTTATTGATTTAATTTTTTAAAAATTTTATTTATGTTTTTCACTTTATTGATAATTTATTGGAGGATAATGGGAATATTTTAGCATCTCCGGCCTCCAAAAGCTTATCACAAAAAAGATTTTTGTTGATCCACCCTATTCAAAAAATTATTCATATTTATCAGCAAAAAATTGTCATAACTTCACAGATAGCTAGTTTTTATAATTTCGGAAATCCCTAAATTTATCCATCAATCCAATAAATGATTGATAAAAAAAATCAACAGATTGATACAAATAATTTTGTGTTAAAAATAATCATTTTTGTATTCTTAAGATATATTTTTAGAACTCTTTATTATTGTTTTTATAATATTTATGCATATTTACGGTAATATATTAAAAAAAAGAATTGGGACGGTCACATATGGTAACATCGAATATTATAGTTTGGCGAATTGATAAAATTAGAATTCATAAATAGATTTGCAGTGAAGTCCAGTTTTTAAATATCAGAATTGGAAATTTCTGGTAGTTTTGAAATGAATTGCTTGGCGAACTGCTAGTTTTGTAATATTGGAATTATCAATGTGGAAAATTTTGTAATATCAAAAATAACAGTTGATCGACTTGATAAGCTTGGAATTTATAAAAAAATTTGCAGAGGGCCTAATTTGGAAATTTCAGAATTCGAAATTTATGGTTTTGGAATTTATGGCTTGGTGACTTGACTTTATAATTTATAAAGATAAGTGAAGACTTGCCAGTTTTCTAATGTTGGAATTATCAATGTGCAAAATTGTGTAATATCGTAATTTATATGGGACAAAACTTATTTATGTAATATCTTTGTAATAAATTATAATTATTGTCATTTTATTATTTCATAGAGATTAAAAAATAGAAACTAACTTCCCAATGCACTTCTATAGAAAAAATTAGTTTTTAATAAGATATTAACAAAGTAGGGCAAAAATGGATCAAATTCCATGCATTTGGTCCAATGTCTTCCCCTCAGTATTCAACGAAGCGAAGTTAGCTGGTGGTTCAAGTGAAAATACCTACTTAAAAAAAATCAGGGTGGCCATTAAACCGAGAATTTTTTTAAATCGAGAAAAATGCTTTATTTGACTTCGAAATTATGGAACAAAAATTTGAACCTCAGTTTATGTTAAATAAAAACGTTATTTATGTAATAATTTAAATTGAGAATGACCATAACGTGAAAATTAGTTGTGTGGCCACCCTGATGCTATTTTAGAATGTAAACACTTTTTGAAACCTACAATTAAATATTGAATTGAAAAAAATGATTTGAGAAAGGATGATCTAATTCTGAGATTAATTGACCTGAAATACGTTCGGAAATTGGGGTCAGTGTTTATATTATGTTCATGAACAAGTGTATTTAACATGCCGTACCACGCACTCGTGTCATTAATTAATAATTATATTGGATCACATATAGCTGAATGCCTTCCCTCCCCACTTTTTCTCGTAATCCATATGGAATGTCACCTTATAGCATTGCCTCAAAAATGACATGAAAACCATATTAAATAACACCGCCATGTTGAATTTTATGGTGTGGAATGTCATAGTAGAGTTGTGTGCGTCAAATGTGTGGTGGTGTCAATTGGTGTCGATCCAAGTGCATCAGGTGAATGTGATTGTGAATGGCAATTGGTAGTGAATGGAAAGGAGTTTGTTCGTTCAAACAACAAAGCACACGAGCTAGAGTTAATTTGTAGACAAAAAGCTTCATCTATGCCCTAAGCACCACTTAAAATTAAATAGTGAATTAATCCACGAAAGCAGTTTCAAGCAGTCAAGTTACAAAACGCATCAGGATCATATTACAAAAACCAGACACTTGCTGGATTGTTAAAATCATGCTGAAGAAGCTACTAAAATAAGTAAATATCGAAAAATTCAAAAACGAATGTGAATGCAACAGTTGGTTATTCGAAAGTGCGGAGTGGATAATTTGGGAGGTAAACAAAAGAAGTTCGTCTGACTTGCACTGACGTGTCGGAGCGAATAGAACAATCATTGAAGATTTGCAACGAGTGGGATGTATTTTACGAGTGAGAAGACTCGGACGTCCAATTAGGGCTTTAATTGAAGGGCTTCCGAGTCAATAATCTCGGAAGAAAGTGTCCCTGGACGGGCGTCCCAGCTCGTCGAGTACACATAACCTCAAAGGGAGACAGCACGAAAATGGGTAAGGTTTCACGTTCACGGTTTTTACACTTGTTCTTTATCCTTTTGTTGATTTGGAATGGGATAAAGGTGATGGAGAGGCACCTGGCAATTCGTTTTTTCTTATCTTCGTTATCAGATTGAGTTCTGATATGGAGACTCGTATCCATATAGTAAATATAGTTCAGGTTTCCAAATGATTACTCATCGTATCAGTCATCAGTCGTATATTTGTAATTATAGCACTCGGAGGTGTGTCGTGTATGAAGAGTTTTAGTATTTTTTATTGAAAAATGATGAGTCGAAATAATTTCCGAAGATCCTATTCTTTGGAGGCAAGTAACACTCTGCCTCTTCGTCGAAGTCGCAGGTTTGAAAGTACGGTTAGTGTGGATAGATATTCGGAACACAGTATACATGCTGAATTTGAAATAGAGGATACATCTAGTAAGTTTTATTTATAAAGATAAGTTCGTATAATTCAATTTTGATTTAATAAATCCAATTTATAAAAGTTGTTCAATAATACGATACATTTTTAAATTGTGAGACCACCTGTTCTTGAGTAAATTTCGTATTTTGATAATATGAAAAATAATTTCACGGTGACAGCTGGACCGGGAAACCAGGAAATGACAGTGAATTTATTTTTTGAACGGGAACTTTCCAACTTTTTAAAAGAAAAATTTATACAATCACTTGAAATATAACAAATTACATATTACATGGTGATATAATGCAATTAAAATCATCATTCTATCTTTTCTCTATTTCTTTAATTATGTACAAATTTTAAATAAGTTCTATCTCAACATTTTTTAAATGTCAAGTTCAATTTGTAACTTTTTCAATTATGATATTCAGTTTCCAATGCTTAATTCTAAATTCTTTTACTAAACAAATTTAGGTATTTTAAGCTGGCACAACACTATTGGGGTATAGAGATGTAACCTATTTCATAATTTAGGGTTCATTTAAGGCTAATTTATGCCCTTATTCCCAAATTTAGGGCTCCATTATTGCTTGTAAAAAATGGCGTTCGCGCTAGATTAACGTTAAACTGGCCGAACAGTGCTGGAAAACGTATTAAAAATGTTTTTACACAAAATTCCCCTTTGTATAATAATTTAGGGCTCTAGGAGTATGATGATCAAAATTGGAAAAAATGTGTACATAATTTTTGTTTAAACAAATCCACTAAAAATTAATTCAACAAATTTCTTTTCATGCCCTTTGTTAGGGCTCATTAAGGGCTCCTGAAATATCATCGACCGGAAGTCTTCCGATTTCTCCTTTGCCCTCCTTTTTTTTTTGTTATAGTAGGTGTTGTGCTAGCTTGACGCTATAAAAAATACGTGAAGAAAACCATAAAACCCATTCTTTCCCCTCACATAATTTAGGGCTAATTTGAGCCCGTAGTCGAAAATAAAGTATAAAGTTAAGCTAGCACAACACAAACTATAACAAAAAAAATCTTCCCGCTGCGCGGGCACATTCTCATCGGGCGCGGCTCGCTTCGCTCGCAAGCTTCAGCGCGACTAATGGTTCTCGCGCTTCGCGCTCGATAATATATTTAATTCGCGCTATGCGCTCGGTCCTTGTATTTCCCCTACACTTGCGCCCAGACCTTTTACAATTAAAGGTCAAATCATCGACAACTTTAATTTGGTGATTGTGAATTCTCTTTTGTTAAAGCTCCTTTGGCTTTAACGAACACATTCTCATGACGTATCTCGTGCTTCGCACTTGATTTTGTCAAAAATCTTAACTTATCTACATTATGTTCAACACTTTTATATAAAATGTATATTATATTTATTTCTGTATCCCAAGTAGGTACTGCTTATTCAGAATTTGCAAAATAATGTACAAATGTTATTTTTCATGATTACTTTAATATTTTCTCCTTATTTTGCACTAATTTATATTATCACAATATATTCATAATATGCATTGGTATTGAAACATACTACAGACTACAGACCGACAGACAACTTTGTATAAATCGTTTTCTCTGACTCAGGGGACCTCGAAACGTTGACATTTGATTGAATCCGCGAAAGTCATTTTTCACATAAAACCAATACCTTCTCATTAGGATGAGAATATAACGAGAAAAATTTGAATAACTTAAAAAGATACTTAAAAGTTCTGAACAAATTTAGAAAATAATTTAAAATTTGAAAAGATTAAAAAAAATTGAAAAGAAAATGTAGATTATTGAAGATTTTGAAATAAAATGTTGAACCTATATAAGTCTATTGAAAGGTATTGATTCATTCTTCAATTTGGAGCATTGAAAATGATAACATGGATTTATATTATTTGAACTGAAGCTGAATCTTTGAACTGCACAATTTATAAAAAATTTTAATTTTTAAATTTGCAGTTTAACTGCATTTAATAAAAAAAATTTGTTTGGAAGGTGTTTAAAGCTTCCATATGCGTGTAAATTATTAAGCGTTTGAATTACAAAATTTTTATACTTCAATTTTAAAAGGTTTAAATTAAAGAGTTTCGCTTTGAGTGCTTTAATTTGCAGTTCATTTTCAATTAATTCAAATGAAACAAAAATTTAGCTGTAAGAGTTCGAATTTTTAAATTTCATTTACCGGGAAATATTTTTTCGGACTTCGTTGACAAGTCTCTGTTAATGCGTGTTTTCTTTTAAAATAATACCTATTATTTGTTAATTATGTTTCCAATTTTGGGATTCAATCAAAATCATACTAACCTCATAATGTTTTTTGCTTACAGGTAACATGTGCAATGACTGCATGGCTCGCGTGCCGTACGCGACCCTCATAGCCACAATAATGTGCTGTTTGGGAGTTGGCATTTTTTGTGGCACAATGTACAGAGGTGCCACACTATCATCACTGATGATGGACCAGGTATACATTAATTCACAAAAATATCTGCCCTTCCTTTAAAAAGTACATTTTTAAATGGGTTTAAATGGGTTTCTAAACCTCTTTTTTCTTAAATAGGTCTTCAATTTGCGGCTTGGCTGGTTGGAAGCTGTGCAGTTGATATTTGCAGCAATTGGAGCATGCATGGCAGCCTTAGGATTCATGATTCTTTGTGTAGGTTGTCTTGCCACTGGAGCAACAAGACACAAAGTCTATCGTGCTTGGCGATCTAGAGTGGGTGGGCGAATAACATGCGCCGTTGTAAGTTTACATTTAAACACCGACTACTGTTCTTCGAAAAAATATTGCCTTGAGTAAAATTTTAAATAATTAACGTTATATTCTTATATTTACAGTTTATGACCGTTACTTATGTCCTGGGACTCGGATGGCTCTTGATATTCGCATTCATGGTCATCACGACCTTCGTATTCACAGCTTTTTGGGGCCTCTGCAGCCATCCTCGGGTTCAAAATTTGGAAACGTGCATTGACTTTACTCAATTTGGTGAGTATAATAGAAATAAATGGAGAAATTACGCTGATCTGATAAAAAAATGACCCCTAAATTACCTACATCCAGAATTTGAACTCACGTCATTATTGGCCCTATTTGACACTTTTTTGAGCGTTGCCATGCAGGGTGTCCTTACCTGGAAAACGTGGAATTTTCAGGGAATTTGTATATACCTGGACAAACCTGGAAATGTCAGGGAATTCATTCGAGAGCATGCTTAATTTTTTTTAAATTGCAGTATAAGATTGAATAACAATGATTTTTCATTTGTAAAAGTAGCTTTACATTACTGTATTTAACTATTTTGTTGAAAATTCGTTTTTGTTTGGTTGGAAATTAATTTTTTTTTAACAGAAAATTTAACTATTCCAGTTGAATATTCATAATTTTAGTTGAAAATTCATCACTTTGTTTGAAAATGCAATTTTTTTTAATTAGTTTTTTTTTAGTTGAAAGTTAAACTCTTTTGTTAAATATCATTTTTTTTGTTTTGTTGAAGATTCATTTTAATTGAAAATTAATTTCTTTGTTTGAAAAATGAGCTATTTTGTTGAAAATGTATTTTTTTCTTTGGCTGAAAATTAATTAATTTTTGTTTTACTGAAAATTTAACTGTTCCAGTTAAGACTTGAACTATTTTGTTACAAATTAATTTTTTTAAACTAAAAGTGTAACTGTTCTAGATGAATATTCCATCATTTTAGTTGAAAGTTTATCTCTTTGGTTGAAAATTCATCTTTTTGTTTGCAAGTTTAATTATTTTAGTTAAAGATTAATCATTTGAGGTCAAAATTCATATTTTTGGTTTAAGATTCAACTATTTCGTTTAAAATTGATGGATTTTGTCTTAAAATCGTATTTTTTTGGTAGAAAATTAATCTTCTTGTTTAAAAATTCATCTTTTTAGTCAGAAATTCAAATACGCCAGTTTCATATTCATCCTTTTAGTTTAAAAATCACCTTTTTGGTTGAAAATAAAAATACTTGTTTGAAAGTTTAGCTCTTCTCTTAAATATTCATCTTTTTTGCTTAAAATTCATCTATTCCAGTTGAAGATTCATCACTTTAGTTGAAAATGATCACTGGTCGAATTTTTTTTGTTAAAAATTAATTTTTTTAATTGAAAATTAAATTATTAAATTTTTTGTTGAAAGCTTCTCTTTTTTGGATGAAAATTTAACTATTTAGTTGAAAATTCAACTATTTGCTTAAGAATTCATGTATTTTGTTGAAAAATCATGTAATTAGTAGACAATTAATATTTTTGGTTGCAAATTGAACTATTTTGTTAAAACTTCATCTATCTAGTTGAAAGCGCAATATTTTCATTCTAAAAGTTAGAAATTCTAAGCGGTTTAAATTGAATTTAATATAATACCCAGATTAATTTTACCTAAATATGCACTGAATATTAAATATAAAGGATAGAGTAAAAATTTGTATTATTATTAGAATTCATGAACTTTAGGGCCAAATTCAAAATAGTTAGTTATGTTTTTAGTATTATTTAATTAATAGATGGTGCTATTATATTTAAGAATATCTTGTAATATATTTTTTCGTTTAAAAAATGCAAAATAGTTAAATGGATCCAGGCTATAAAAAATTATACTTGGAAAAACTTGAGATGTCTGGAAAAAACCTGAAATTATTAGGGAATTTTTTCCCAGGATTTAAGTGAACACTGTATAATAGTAATCAGAAGCTTGCGACACCTCTAATTTTTTTACTTTTAACGTATAATGCTTTTTTTATATCAATTAATGTAATATGACGCACGTGAATTTTGTCCGCTTTTTCGTGGAGATGTCCCTGTTTTTCGTCACGTTCCCTTTGAAAATATTTTCGAACTTCTTCGCTGATTGGCCAAAATAACATGTACAGAAAATAGAAATACATTAAGGATATTTTTCTCTTGCTCGGAAAGTCCCTAAGTCTTCGACAATGGAATTGTCGGCGTAGCTTAAGAATTTTTTCAACATTATTTTTGAAAAAACCTGGTAAAGAAATGTAATTAATTAACCAAAATTTGGTGGCAGGTATATAAGAAATAAATAAATAAACTTTTACTTTGCATTACTAAAGAAATACATTTTTCGAAATTGTATGCAACTTATGTCGCTTATGCGATTAAAAAAAATCATTCTAATCTATCCTTCTAACGAAATATTTCTCTGGCCTCTTAAACCTACTTATAGTGCCTAAAAGTTAGTAAAGAATGAATCCTGCTTATAAACAGTGTATTTTACGGTCTCTTAAAATTAGGTATATCGGGGTTTTACTGTATTTTTCCAAATTTGTGCCACTATATACACTATTTTTCATCACTGAAGTGAGTCCGAGCCCGTTACATTTTTCTTCTCTCTTCTCTTTCAGATTTCATGTTCCCGCAACGAATAAGACCCGAAGATCTGAAAGTCTGTGGAGCCCAAGAGGTTAAGCTTTTCTGCAAAGATTATGTGGAAAAGGCAGAAGTGATGTTCATCCTCGCGACTGTTGCATCTATGCTCGTCGTTCTGAGTCTGATACACTACCTAATGTGTCTCTCAGCAAATTATGCGCACATCCGTGATCACGAGAAATTCCAGGAACTACAGGAGCTTCAGTACCTTCAAGACCCCGGAGATCCTGATTCTCCTCAACCTGGAATGGGAACTTTGGGATCTCACCATCGAGACAAAGATAGGTTCTAGGATACAGCCCGCGAGATCTTCGCTTTAAATCCATCTAAGCCTAATACTCCTTGTTAGGAGGTAAGGCTGAGTTTCTCTTTAGCGATCGATCTGTCTCTCTACACTTTTCTCTCTCGAAGTATGCAATTTTCGCAAAATAGTAAACCTCGTTTACAGGGACCGGTTTTCTATTTTGTTGTGTCGCTCGGGTTGAATAATACTTGCACTCATTAGTCTGGAAATAGTATAAAGATACGTGTGTACCTTGTGAGAAAGTTATATAGCAAAACTGGCTAAAGTTATAGCAGCGCCACTAGTGGCAGAATTTTGCCGTTTTAAATTAATTAAAAAATTAACGATAGAGGCGCTCTAAGAAAATGTGACTGATATTTATAGAGGAAAAATTACAGTAGAGGCGCTGCCATACAATGCGATTGGTTTTGATAGAGGAATAACATAACAGAAATTCGATTATATTTTTGGAAGTATCATTCAACCCTGGAAGTAAAATTCCGCGGTGTTACGCTTATTGGTCGCTAAATTGTCGCAGTGCTCAATTGCCACTGACCGGAGGATCTTGCGGGAACACTCAATGCCGTCCATTATCTGTGACTGTCTTTAAAAGTATAGTATTTGAAAATTAAGGCTCTAATCTTTAAGCGCCAATATCTAATTGATAAGGATTTCAATCATTAGCTGTATCGATTTATCGATAATTATTTTTTGTTTGTTCATTGTCGCATTTTCTAGTTCTAGACTTCGAAACGCGCAATGTAAATTCGAAGGTTGTGTGTCGAGCAGCTTGCTTAAGTATGTTTCAAGTCGATGCCCACAACTGTGTCTTCTTTGTTCAGTATTATAGAAAAACAGCATGGGCAGGACAGCGGAGTTTTTGTCTTCCAAGTCCTGTTTGGATTTAATGGCAGCTTTTATGATTTACATTACATTCCGCAATCTGAGATTGAATACAGTGACTTTATTTTTGTTTATTAAGAGAGCTTCTGCTACGATATAAGTGATAAATATTGCGAGTCTACAATCGCAAAAACGAAAAATCAAATACTTCGCCTTTCAACTCTGCCGTTTTCCGTCTACTTGAAAGCTCAAAGTATTTTTCAACGATTTCATAGTTTCCTTCAATATAATATATAATTTTCTATGTTTATAATACTCTTAAGATTTCACCATTACGCTAAGTTATCGTTTTCAGGGCATATTCTAAGGTCCTTAGAATATGCCTTGATCGTTTTGCACAAAAGTTTGGGGTTTCACGCGTTTAGCGATGGTTTTTTTTTCGCTGAATATAACATAATATTCGACAATACTTGTGAGCGCTCAATGATTTTTCAGTTGAAGCACAAATCAATTTTGTGCCAAATTGTAAGAAAGACAAAGAGGAATTTGAAAAATTGCACCAAACTATCGCTTTGTCTTGATTCCTGTTCTTGAAGCCTGAGAAATAATATGGCCTATTTTCTTTTTTGTTTCACGTTCTTATATAAAATGTGTGTATGACACTTAAAAACGAATTTCAACTTCACTCAAATTGATGGAAATTACTATTCTTAGAATAGGTGTGAATGTGAATGGACATATCGTTCTGGATATCATATACTGTTTATTTTAATATATCTTTGAAAGGGTTATCTAATTGTTAAAAGATATGCATTTATCTTTTCCGATACGTGCCGTTTAAATTTATTGATTTTATCGGGATACATTTGAATGTCTGTAAGTTCATGCCAGCGGCAGAAATAAAAGAAATTCTCTAAAAAAAACTTGTTATTTTTATGCAAAAAGCAACAAACAAGATGGAAAACGGATGAAAAAAAAACATTGTGGTGCAATGAAAAAAATTCGTAGAAATTTTGAGTTTTTTTATTTTAACATATATTTTCAGTTTGTACAGAATGATTTACAAACGATAAAATAATGTTGGTTATTTACAATTGAATAAAAACTTGTGGACGTAAATCTAGGGACTAGTCGTCATCGAATGGAAGGTCAAGCTCCAGATCAAGAGCGTTGACTTCCTGAAGAGTATTTATTAGAGTATATCGAGAAAAAATCATGTAGAGTTTTCGAAACCAGACGTACTGTGATTTATGCTCTTTCATTGCACTCTGAAAGGAGTTTTAGGTATAGATTTTGTTTTTAGGTAAAATATTTTTAGTCTATTAAGTAATTAAAGTTCAAGGAATTTTACCTTTATGTATTGTCGTTGATCGTACGTAACTACGTACCAATAGGAAGCAGAAAGCAAACTGATTGGCAGGTCCAGGATTTGTGTATACTTTCTTAAAATATTTACACTTTCTAATACATACAATTTACAGTCTAAAAAATAGTAAATTGAAAATTTAGTTTGTGAATTGAATTTATAATTAGTATTATCGAAGGGTTCAGAACTCGACCGATGGAGTGTACACTGACTAAGTGATTTCAGTGACTTCATGTGAATTCAAGTGACTTCACGCCAGTGGCTTCAGTAAACGTGTACACCTGACTTCACGAGTTGTAGACCCCTCGAATATTATTTATTTAATTTAGTTTTCAATACTAACAGGATGGAACTTTTTGCTCTATGCACAAGGACGCCATTCCATAGAAAAGAGAAATGTGATTTTTATGTTTGCTAACGCCATACTTATCAAAAGTTATAACAGCATTTATTTTGTAGAGTTCAATGTAATTCAAAATATTCTCTGCCACTAAAGTTTCTGGCCATTGTACCTTAGGATCATCAGGTAACTCTGTGTACCTGAAAATGATTTTCAATGGATTTTTAACATAATAGTTGTATATATAATAGTTTTTTTTTATAATAGAAAAACATGATATAATTAAAGGGGTGCTACATAGATCCGGAAGTGCTAGGAAATTTTATTTAAGCTTTACAATTTGCATTCATGGAGAAAAAATCTTCCCTTTTTATTAATTCTTTATATTTATGATCAAGAAACTTTGTAGCAACCCTAAATAGTTATAAATAAGAAAAATGTTAATATAACCGTTTAAAATTATGTAGGGGAAAATATGCAAAAGTAGGTAATTTGGATTTATTGGGATATGCAAGAAAAAATTGTTCTTAAAATTTGAACCACAATATTTGTGCTAATATTCGGCTTGGCTTCGCCTCGCCTTGGAGTTCGTGCTGGGCCTTCACACTCGCAGTGAGCAAACCGCCCATTTGGCCTCTCGTATCGAAATATGCTATTTTTTCATCAAATCTCCTATAAAACTCGTATTCATCTTGTAAATCTGTACAATTTTTATCCATTGCAATTTTCTCTCAAAACAATATTTTGAAAGTTAATAGTTATTTACAGGGTATTTAATAATATATTATGTTTGATTCTACATTAAATTGCAATATGTAGACGAAAATTGTGCAGATTTTCAAGAGGAAGAACTGTACTGGTAGTTTTGATGAAAAAAACTTTATTTTCCATATTATTGGTAATATGTGAAGATTATTGTTATTTATAAATCATTTCAAATTACATATGAAACCAAGGCGAATTCAGAGGCCTATATTTTAAAGCACCTATCTATTAATTTGAGAAATATTCTCTATTAAAACATTAAATGCTAATATAGGCATAGAAATACATTTTTTGTTTATGTTAGAATTTTTTGAAAATCAACAAAAATGACATTTTTTAAGATTTCATTAATTTTTTAAATTACTTTGTTAGATTTATATATAACATGTTTTTATTTGCACTAAACAAGTAAGGCATAATTTCCTTACATCTCGAAATATTTTTTCTGGAATGTAATTGACTGTTCTATTTCTACTGATTTCTCTTTTTTTAGATATTACCTCAATCATACCTTTCTTTCATTTTCTATTTTTAACAAACGGAATTTTGTTATTATGCTCAATTTTTTATATCACTTTACTGAAAAAAGTCGCTTTACATTGAAACAATTATAAGAAAGTAGCCTTACCTAAAAAATATCAAAAAAATTAAAAAAGTATAACTTTGAAGCCTAAATTTAGAAATTTGGTGTGATCTACTCTAGCAAAGTTTCATATAACAAAGGGTTGATCACGTTTGAAATCTGGTGCACGAGCCATCGTGAAATCTTTGGAATTTTTCTGAAATCTTACAAATCCTTGCGAAATCTTCTAAAATATTTTGAAGTTATTGAAATCTTTGAAATCGTTTTGAGTCTTTCAAATCCTTCTGAAATTTTTCTAATCTTTGCAATCTTCTGAAATATTTTGAAATGATTGAAATCGTTTAGAATCTTTGAAATCTTTGTGAAGTCCTTGAAATATTTGTAAAATCTTTGAACTGTTTCTGAAATCTGTTAAATTCTTTGAAATCTTGAAATCTGGTATGCACTAAGAAGTCGAGTGGTGTTCAACCCTTCGTAATGTAAGTAGTAGTTAAAAATGATTATGCTTCAAATAATAATGCTTGCAATAGACGATTTTCGTTTTACAAACCTATACAAATTTGGAATTGAGCAATAGAGGGAGCAAAATATCTAGAGTTAACACCTGAATTAGTCTCCAATACAATGACATTCTTTCAAGGAACAAGCAAGGGAATTAGTAGAATTGAATGCTTTTGTGAAAACAAGGTACAGAAATACTACAAGTGGGCTCCATAACTCACATTAGAATTGTAATATTAGCTTCAGGTATACCCAATTTTTGTGCACATGCCCAAAGCTCTTCCTTCCTTTCCCTACTCCCACCTAAAAAGGATTCTTGGTATAACATACATGTCATGACATTTTATCTTTGGAATAATGCTTTTTTCAAGAGAAAAAATATGATTTTTCTGTAACTTTTTAATGTTTTAATTTTCAAGTTTCGTAAACTGAAATTGATATCTAAGGTAAACCATTTTCAGGGTTGCTACAAGTCTTAATAATTATTTTATTACTTAATCTCGTATTTTAAATTCGCGAGTTGATACGAGACCGAATCCATTTCAAATTGTAAAGGCCAGCTTACGCGGAAAATAAGGTATTTTTTTAAAATTAACTTAGCGACATTTTTTACATGAAAAACCGTGCCATTTTTTTAGTTTTTGAGATATTAGGTGTTTTCTAGTTTCAGTTTGTCAAGTTCTTCTCTCTTTCGAAACCGATAAGAAAGATTAAAAAATGGTAAAGCTATTTCGATTTTTATTTAAATTACAATACGAAGTTTTCTCAAAATAGCTACATTTTTTTCTATATTGACGTAAAAAATTAGAGTAAAATACAATAAATGCGCGAATAGACAAAAAATAGAATTTTGTTTCTCTAAAAATACAAATCCATCCCAGGTTTTAAATTGATGGTAAGTTGACTATATGAAAACAAATTTGATAAACTAGAACAAAATAATTCTTTAAATTTTCAAATTTTAAAAAGGGCAAGGTTTTGAAAAAACATGAATATTTTTCCCCCTGAACACAGGAAAAAAGAGATGGGGGTTTTGAGACTATTTTCTTAAATTTTCAAACAATTAAAATAACTTTACCATTTTTCATTATTTTATTAATTTTATTCTGAACTTTGAAAAAGTGCAAAAAACTGGATAAACTGAAAAAAAGGTTTAATATCTCAAAAATTGAAAAATGGCTCGGCTTTTAATGTAAATTTGACAAAAAACTCATTTTGCCTTTCAGTTTTTTGAACAAAATGTAAATATGGTAATTGAAAAAAATACATGCCTCCTTATTTTCCAGGTGCAAAATCATATTTCATTTGTAAACCAATCCTGAACATATTACCCGCCGACTTGCATTATTTGAAATGGATTCAGCTACGAATTATTTTTTGTTTACAAATAAAAATAATCTAAATATAATTCTAGAATTTTGTATACCGAATTCATTTCAAATTGGGGAGGCAGTTTATGCTCAAGTTAAAGAATCATTTGCCAAGTAAATATGGTATGTTTCGCAGGCAATAAGACGACACATATCTTACCGCTTTTCCAAAAAATTGTTATTGAAAAAGTTATGAGTATTTGAATTTTTCAATTCGAATTATCAAAAACTGGTATTTTTTTGTTGTTAAAATCGATGAGTTTTCTAAAAACATTCAAAGTCAACTTACTCAAAAACCAGAGCGTTTGTTTCTGTCTTCGTTTTATTCTAGATTCGTCCAAATGTAAAGAGTATATCTGTGCACAATCCTTGGAGAGAAGAGGTAATTTTTTTCTCTGAGAAACGGAAATTCATATTTTTGCCAAAACTACACAAGATACGAAAAACTCAAACTAAAAACATTGTTTCACATTGTCTCGCGCTTTCTTTGAGATTTTTGCGAAAATATGTATAAAATCTTTTGAAATTGATTTTTTCTCCATTTTACGTTTTATTTTTCTCAAAAGAACAATTTTACGGGGTTATAAAAAATAAAGAAGAACATAATGCAACACTTGCAATAACTTTTACATCACACTTTTTTCTTTGATGTCGGTATTTTTTAAATAATTGATACTCTCAATTGTTTTTAACTTCATCATTCTTCCACTAACACGTCGTTAAAACTATTAAATAAATTTATTTTTGGGTTTTCATTACACCATCAAATTGTATTTTTGAGAAAAAAATCTTAAAGGTTTTCATACATATTTTAGCGAAAATAACGCGAGATAGAAAAAAGTGGCATGAGAACATTTTTCTAGAACCTTTTAAGGTAAACAAATTTTGTTCATTTGAATTTTTCCGTATCTTTAAATTAAAAAATTAAAACTCTCAAAGCTGAATTTTTTTCACTTGAAGTAATAAAAGCTGGATTGCAAATTGAAGCATTCAAAGTGGAACTCTTTTGAATTTTGAACTTAAAAAATTGAAGCATAAAAAAAGTTCAATTTAAAAATTTGTAATTTAAACGTTCAAGAATGTACAAGTATAAAGTATAAACCTTTAACACTTTATTGATCAATTTTAAATTAAATGCCGCTAAACTGCAAAAAATTTTTTTTAAAACTTTTATACATTCAACAGTTTAAAGATTTCTGGTTAAAAAATATAAATCTACGGTGCATTATCATTTTCAACGATCTAAATTGAAGAATGAATTGATAAATTTGTAAATTAAAAAAATTACATAATTTTGAGCAATTTTCAGTTAAAAACATTAATAATAATTGAAGGATTCAAATTTTTCTTATAGTAAACACTTTTTAAATCAGAAGTTAATTTTTTTATTTTAAGTCGTTTCAAATTAACAATTTTTAATTATATTTAGAATTGCTCATTTTAAATTAACAGCCAAATATTACTAAAAATTAAAACATTGCTCTTTTTTTAATTAAAAAATTTCAATATTGAATGGGTTAAAGCTGGAATATTTTAGACTCAAACAATATTTGAATAGGATTTAAATTTTAAGATTGAAATATTGTATAAAGTTTCAATCGTATGTTTAAATTTGTTTAATACTACAGCTTTCGAATTGAAACAGTTCCATTTTTAACGTTAAAATCTGTGAATTGTTTGATTTTGAACAGATTCAGAATCGTCTTGTAAAATAAATTATTGTTCAATTTTTAATACGCTTTTCATTCAAGTCTTCAAAACCGCATTTTAAAATTCTATAAACTGAAGATATGCGCTTAAAAATGAAGAGATAAAATACAACATTTTAAAAGTAAAAGATTTTAGAATTACACATTGTAAATCTTAATGATTTTATCATTGAAAATGTTAACAATTGAATTTAATATTTAAAAAAAAAAGGTTGAAATCCAACTTATTTTAAGTATTGCATTACATTATGTTATATTACAAGTAATTGGATAGACTTTTCATCGAAAAATTTGTAAAATTCTAGGTCAAAAAATAAATTTACTGTCATTTCAGGTCTGAAAAAATTCCCGGTCCTTTCCCGGTCCAGCGGCTCTCCTGCTCTTTACATTAGGAAGAATCTAGAAAAAAAATCTAAAGTAAAAAACCCTGGAAAAGTCATGAGCTTTTGAAATCGGACTTCTGTAGCAATCCTGATTTTAATTTACATAAGTTTTATAAGTATTTTAAAATAAATATATCCTTAAGAAGATAATGATTTTGTATATTAATTACTAGGGTCGTCCAAAAACATTTATTTTTTATTTTTCAGTAGCCATTATGGAACCACATGTTCAATTGTGCTTGAAATAGAATCACAAATTTGGTTGTATTAAAAAAAAATATTTAGTGGTCGCTCAAAACAGTTTTATGTCGGAAATGGTGTTTTCATGAGTATTTTATTTTCGAATCACAGATATATTGAGGCTATAAATAAGTTTTCTGCACTAAAAATTTTATTACTTTGTTAAAAATGCAACTATATAGTTAAAAAGTCATATTTTTTATGAAAAGTTAAATTATTTTGATGAAAATTCGTTTCATGTTTGATTGAAAATGAATTTTTTAAACTGACAATTGAAGTTGATATATCAACTGTTACATGCTTCGTTGATAATTCATCTTTTTTGGTTGGAAAGTCGATTATTTGACTTTTCAACCAAGAAAGAAAAAAAAATACTTTGTAAAAAATGGATTTATTTATTTATTAAGGATTCATAATTATAGTTAAGAATTCAACTATTTGCTTTTAAATGAACTTTTACATTAAAAACTCTACTGTTTTGTAGAAAATTCATCTTCTTGGCTTGAAAATTCAACAATTTGGTAGAAACTTAAACTATTTGGTTGAAAATTAATTTTTTGTTTTTTGAAAACCCATATTTTTGGGTTGAAAATTCAACTTTTTTTGTAGATAATTCTTTTTGGCTTTAAAATTAAATAATTTTGTTGAAAATGCATGTACTTTGTTCAAAATTAATCTTTTTTGGAAGAAAACTGGCCTTTTTGGTTAAAAATTTAACAACTTTGTTGATAATAATTTTTTAACGTTAAAAATTATTCTTTTATTTACCTGAAAATTTAACTATTCCAGGTTTGGTTAAAACTTTATACTGTATATTGAATTTGTTGGAAACTCGTCTTTTTTGATAGAATAGTATTCTTTCTGGTCCAAAATTCGTATTTCTTGTTAAAAAATTAACAATTTTATTGAAAATTAGTTTTTTTTTTGTTGTCCAAAGATATATTTTTTTATCAGAGTTTTTATCTGAAAATGTAACTATTCCATTTTTGGTTGAAACTTTATCCTGTATTTTGTATAAGTAAAAACTCAACTATTTGGTACAAAATTCGTATATTTTTTTGAAAAGTCGTCTTTTTGGGTGCGAAAATTATTCTTGTTTGTTAAAAGGTCAATTTTTAGTTGAGAATTCAACTATCTTGATAAAAATTCATCTTTCTTAATTAAAAATAACCTTTTTTGTTAAAAATTCATCTTTTCCGATTTAGAAGTCCACTGTTTTCGAAAACAATCGATTTTTTGTCTTAACAACTTTACTCTTTTGTTGAAAATTCATCATTCATGGCAGAAAAGTCATCTTTCTTGGTTGAAAACAAACATTTTTGATGAGAATCCAACTGTCTTCTACAAAATTTGTCTTTTTGTCTTGAAAATTAAAATATTTGATTAAATTTTGATCTTTTTGTTTGAAATTTCGACCATTTGATTGAAAATGCATCTTTGTGTGCTGAAAATTCAACTATGTGGTTAGAAATTCAACTATTTTGTTAAAAATTTAATTATTTTTGGAAAATTCAACTGTCTTCGAAAAAATTCCTCTTTTTGGCTGGAAAATTGTACCATTTAGTTAAATCTTTAACTGTTTTTTGTAAAACTGGTATCATTACCTGGAAAGTTTATCTATTTGGTTTGGTAATGTAACTTTTTGGTTGAAAATTAATTTTGTTGTTAAAAATTCGTCTTTTTGTGTTTAAAAATTCGTCTCTTTAAATAGAAAATCTTTTTTGGTTGAAAATACAATACATTTCGGGTTTGAAATCTGAGGAATTTAATAGTTTTATTTTATTTGAAAATGGTTTTGGAGTAAGTTACTTTCGGGGGTGGCGGGAGGTCAAAAAAGCCCGAAAATGATGACTTAGTTTATGGATAGCCCATAACTGGAAAAATTTTCCGTATGGCAAGAAAGTGGCTTGGCGCCGCCAGGCTCTACTACACCACTGTTTATAACTCTAATATATCTGTGATTTAAACATGTAAAACTCATGAAAACACCATTTTTGGCATAGAAGTGCTTTGAGCGACCTCTAAATATATTTTTTTAATGTATTAAAATTTGTGGGTCTATTTCTTACTCAGAGGAACATGTGGTTCTCCGATGGCGACTGAAAAATTAAAAAAAGGTATTTTTGAACCATCCTATTACTTACCCATGGTAAAACAAAGAATGTAAATCTCGCTCGCTTTGAGTCGAACAAGCCAGTAAATCAGAGGTCCGAAGAACATGACCTCGTCATCGGGATGAGCTGTTACCAGCAATAATCTGTTCGGTGGACCCGGTATCTGCCATGCTTTATGATTGACTCGTTTTAAAAGCATATAAAGAAATATACAAGTGCAAATATAAGCAGTAAAAGCTATTAGAAGCTGCCAAGAGATTTCAATCATGTACCACCACCAGTACAAAATAACCTCGTTCACTTGTGCTCCGATATACAAAAATGTTGAATCTAAATTCACAAGATCCATTACACTAGACATTCTGGAAGCCTACAGAAGGAAGCTAATTCTATGTCATAATTTTGAATGAAAAATGATCCCTTTTGAGTCAGCAGAGATTTTATCGTTCTCGAAAAAGACTTGAGAGGTTATGTCCTCACGTGTCATCCAGAAGAAAGTTCTCGTTTATCCTCCAGAGACCTGGTCATTCTTTAGCCTGGCACGTCCGATTTCACCGTTACTGACGTCAAGATTATCATTGAACTGCAAATGAAAGAAGTTGGGATTTAAGACTGTCTCCAGGTGATATTCAAGAATTAAGTAATCGATAAACTGTTATACCTTCTCATCAGCAGTGATATGTAGCAACAAATGGAAGATTATGAACCTCTTATTTCAGTAAAATTATTTATTGACATCTTTTTAGTTTGAAATTATTAAATTTTTTGGAAAATTGTCGAGTATATAATATGGTTTTCATGACCGCATGACACTTGGCTCTTCTGCTTGCGCAATCAGCTGATTGTGTTTACAAGTGGGGGAAGTGCAGAAAAACGAAAACGTCTTGTCGAAAATAAACGAAATAAACATACTTTTGGGTAAAGAAGTAAGTCTATGTGACATTTTATCCTTTAATTTAATCTTAAGTTATTTTTGTATGATTTTGAATGCGAATGAAGACAGAATTTTGACGATTTTGACAGATCTCCCTTGTTGCTTAACATAACCTACACATGTTTTTTCGTGATTTTGCAGTTTTGATGTTTCGGCAATGATAATAAGAAATTTTATAATTAAAAACGCATTTGATAGATTCTTTGAATTGATATTATATGTAAATAATACTTCCGTAAAGAGTCAACATTATTAATTTGTTCTTCTCTGCCAATATATAACCTCAAAATTTAGAAAAATCGGATTTGATTAAATCATTAAATGTATTTAATGGTATATTTTATATATTTTAAACCTCATGGATTGTATTTAAATAATAACAAAATATTATTTCAACTTGAATTACAAATGAGAATAGGCGATATACAAACTGGTCAGTAGGGTGAGTGGTCCAAATAATTTCTTTTTTCTCGAATTGTCATGCATATCGCCCCCAAAATTGTTCGAATCTACAAAACAAATAAATGCGTTAAAAAAAAAGATATTTTGTGGTTCCGCAAGCCCCATTAAGTTCAACACGTATTTTCCATAAAAAAAAACGTACTTGTAAATTTTATTCAGACTCGTCAATAATAGGACGTGAATCGATTTGAAACTCTAGCTTTCTCTTCACAATTATATAGCTATAGAATACAAATGAATAATTACTTTTTGAATATCCCCCTCCCCATAAATCTGTTTTATAGGGTCTCAAAAAAACTTCAAAGTGAAAAATTAGGGTTTGCATTTTTTTTGCGCTAATTATGATTTTTTCCAGTTTTTTTTTTAATGCAAGTTGTTTCTAGTACATAAAGTATATATTACCTCCTACTGATAATTATATATTTACATAAATTATTTCAACAATTTATAACTGTTTATAGAAATTTTCTCTTAGAATAGAGTTCGAAAGTCGCGGGTTTTTCAACTTTTTTTTTCACTAGTTCGCTACTTAGTTTTAATTTTAATCTCATTGATACTTTTAAAATTCAAATGCGAAACGTAACGAAATTGCAACATTTTAATTGTGAACATTAAAAATGGAATAGTTTCTCATTGAAGCTCTATAAATAGGCAATTTAAAATTAATAGCGTTTAAAATTATACAATTTCTAATTGCATGAATCCATATTCAAAGTTTCCAATGTCGGGTCGAAAATGTTTCAAATCATTTAATTTCGAATGCAATTATTACAAATGAATAATTTCATATTTCAATTATAATACAGTCTTAAAATTTGAAGCCTTAATAGTTAGGTAATTTTTAGTGTGAAGTGCTGGAAATTAATGTGCCCGAAGTTCTGAGCGTTTGAATTACAATTATTAATTTAGGTTTAATTTTAAAAACATTTGATTAATTCAAATTAAATAAACTTACAAGTAAAAATATGCATTAGGTAAAGTTTCTTTTATAATTTTACGAACCAATATTTTAGACTGTTCCTGTTTTATAAAGGAATCAATAAAAAATTCGTTTACTTGAATTTCCAGAATTTCAACTACATTCAATATTTAATAATACGACATTGAAAGTGTTATTAACCACACAATTCCGAATTAAAAGCATTTAGAATTAAATATAAAATCATTTTTAATTTAAAGTTCCAAAGCGTTCAAACTTTATCAATTAAGTAATTTGTATTATTAATGATAAATTGAATTTAAAGTTCTTCACAGTTAATAAGAATTACTATAAAAATATGGTTGAGTATGGAATGGAATGAAGTTTAAAGTAAATAATGGAAGAAAACATTTTTCGAATTTGCAAGGATTTAAGTTCACAAAAAATGAAAACTTTAAAAGTATGCTAATTTACAAAACTTTAGATGAACAAAACTTCAAAATTGAAGAAATTAAATTCAACATAAATGAAAATATCTGTTGTTTTTTAACGTCCGACATTCAAATTTAACTGAGAAATTCCTGGAAATTAAAAAACCCAGAAAAGAGTGCGTTATCTAAATTTGATCGTTAAATTCTTGGAGTTTTTTAATTTCCAATAATTTAAAAATTGAGGCAAGTTGTAAAAGACTTTCGCGATTTCACAATTGCTGTTTTTTTGAATAATCTTAACAAATTTCATGCGACTTTTTTGTAATTTTATGTGACTAATGCGACTTTTTTCAAGCCTTCTAATCGATCCGAACCCTATATGCAAGAATTTTTTAATTCTGAAACTTCCTTGAAAGGAAGGAAACTTGCCTCTTAAAATATCTCATTTTTATTTCATTTGTTTAGAATGTCTGACTATTTTACTGAAATGGGTTGGACACCGTTGAATGATGGCGAGGCTCCAAATCATTTAATACACATGGCTCGATTCCTGAGAGATTTTGGAATGTGGGACTTAACAGGACAGACTGAAAGGCTTCCTCCTCCAGCTTCAAAAGAAGCCGTTGAAAGTTTGAAAGAAACTGAAATCACTGAACCAAGCAAACAATGTCCAGTGTGCTTAAAGGAATTCGAAATTGGCACAATTTCGAAAACTATGCCTTGTAAACATTCCTTTCACAAAGAATGCATCGTTCCATGGCTAGAAAAGGTTAGGAAGACTTAAAATAAAAATAATAAACGTTAACTATTATTACGTGAGGATCGTGCGTGTAAGAAAGTAATTTAGGGTGGCTACTGACCTGGGAAATCGTGAATTAGTCTTGAATTTTGAGTACTGGGGGAAAAGCCGGATATTTGGTTGAAAACCGTGAATTTTTTAGATTTGTTTGTAATTTTTTAAATAAATATCGTCTCTTTCTCTCTTCAAAAAATGTGTTTGGAAATGTGCTCATTGTTACCAACCATCTCCGTTAAAATATTGAAGATCATTTTATATTTAAGATTTCATAGTTAATGTTTCGCAAATTAATTGAAAACTTAATGCAATAAGCTCACGTGTTATACATTTTGTTTTCAAATATAAAATTTAACCACTTCCGGTCATTTCGATGACATAAAAATATCATGTCACTGAATAGAGCACATATTGAAGTGTGATTTCCTATAAAAAGTAGAAAACTTAAGTTTTGTTGAAAATTTGTCTTTTTGCATAGAAAATCCGTCTTTTTGTATTGAAAATTCATCTTTTGGTAGAAAAATCATCTTTCTTGGTTGAAAATTCATCTTTTATGGTTGTAAGTTAATTCCTTTTAATAGAAAACTACTATTATATCTTTGGTCAAGAATTAATCTATTTTGTTTAAAAATTCTACTATTGGGTTACAAATTTAATTATTTTGTTCAAAATTCAACTATTTTTTCAAACAGTTATATTTTTTGGCTGAAAGTTAATTCTTTTTATTTGAAAAGTCTACTATTATATTCAAGGTTCAGAATTTATTTATTTCGGTTATAAATTCTACTATTCAATGGAAAATTTAATTATTTGATTGAAAATTCAACTATTTTCTTAAAAAGTCATTTTTTAAATTGAAAATCTAACTTTTTTGTTGAAAATTCGTCTTTGTTTAAAATTGATCTTTTGGTAGAAAAGTTATCTTTTTTGGTTGTAAATTCGTCTTTCTCGGTTGAAAATTCAGCTGTCTTCTAAAAGATTCGTCTCTTTGGCTTGAAAATTCAACTATTTGGTTGAAATTGCAACTGTTTTTGGTTGGACTTAATTCTTTTTTGTTTAAAAATTCGATTATTTGGTTGAAGATTCATCTTTTCAAGTTAAAAGTTCATCTATCTGGTTCAAAATTCAACTTTTTTGTTAAAAATTCGTCTCTTTGTCTTACAAATTCAACTATTTTGGTTTTGAATTTAACTGTGTAGTTGTATATGAATTTTTTAGGTTACAAGCTAATTTTTTTGTTGGTTAAAAATGTACTTTTTTGTTGAAAATTCATCTGTCGGGATTTAAAAGTCAAATATTGTCTAAAAAAGTTGACTTTTTAGTTAGAAACCTCAATTTTGTTCTTGAAAATTCTACTTTTTTGGTTTAAAATTTCACTGTATTATTGAAAGTGCAACATATTTCGACTTGAAATCTTGAAATATGGCACCTATATTAATATTATTTAAAATAATTTTTTCATCTATTTTATTTTAAAATCACCATATTCTGAAATAATTTTGTGCTGTGAAGTCTGAAATTACTTTTAAAATAATTTAGATGATATATTTTACCTTAGCGTTCTTAAATGTTTAATTCTTTTCAAAATTGATCTAATAAAGCAATTAGTTTTCAATTATTATTATAAGCTATTCGAATTCAACCGGGAAAAATTTTAATTTATGACCGGGAAAAACGGTATATAGCCTGGATTTTTTTTTGTAAGTTGTGGCCACCCTTTAATTACTAAAGTTGCTTTTTATACCGATTTCAATTAATATATGTATTTAAATGAATATATTACAATCACTTGGTTACAATTTTAGACAAATTCATGTCCACTGTGCAGACACGAACTTCCCACTGATGATGAGGATTACGAAATGTATAAAAAGGAAAAACAACGAGCAGTTCAAAGAGAGAAAGATATGGAAACGTTACACAATTCGATGTTCTCTTGATGCACTTCAGAAAAAGTATATGTAAATATCAAGAATTCCATTTAAAATTAGATATTTATGGGGGTAATTTTTAACGATGAGAAAAATGTGTTCAAAACATTCTTTAGAGTTAGGGTGGGACTTTTGAAATAGGTTTATTTAGTAAATATGCATAATTCAGTGAGTAAAGGACCAAATGTTTAAAACGTGTGAATAGAAAAGAAGCTTTTAAATTGTAATAATATTTATGGTATTGTTCGGCAGAACTATAACGGGTCTGATTAATAAGTCAAACCTTTTTAAAATAATGTCAGTTTGTTGGGCGATGAATTTTCGTATTTTAATAAGTATGATATACAAAGTATTGAGACATTCTTTTTTAAATTAGTAAAATTGATGTTTTTGTGTAGACCAGGATAAAATACTAATGATTGGCGTTATGAAACGTGCCGATCACTGGTCTATCATTAACTTGAATTGAAAATTCTGAGAAGTTTCTCAGTTACAATTCCAACGGCTGGTTGTATGTTGAAGACTATTCGTCTAAATTAATATCGTGTTTTACACGTAATTGCAAATTTCCAAATTAAAAGGTGAATCTTATGGTGATGGTCCAGGTTTTAATTATTGTCCCCCTTACGAGAAAGATAACACAGCTACAAGAAAAAAATGTCTGGCCTGGGGTCAGACCATGTTTATTATATGTTTTTGGGGTCGCTGAACCCGAATCCAAAGTCATAACGTATATACATAAAAACATAATACATAAAAACCCATAACGTCAGGTTTATGACATAACTTCAAAAAGTCTTTAGAGCCACACAAAAATAAAAAATAATTCTGGCCTGGGGAACAGGCCATTTTTACTATATGTTTTTGGGGTCGCTGAAACCGACTCCGAAGCCCATTTCACTCCATCATGTCAGGTCTTTGAGATGACCTTAACAAAACATTATAATCTGAGCCCAATTAGGCCGTTATAGTTCAAAAAAGAGAATTACTAAAATTCTATCTACCTGTCATTTGTTATTCGTCATTTATAATTTCTAAGGTCATGAGGTTATTCGAATGTCAGGTTATAGGGTAAAGAGTTTATGGGGTCAAGGGGTGAGGGGGTCGAATGGTTATGGGGTTAAGAGATTATGAAGTTCAATATATAAGGTATAACGGGCTAATTGGGCTTGGATTATAATATTTTGTTATGGTTATCTCAAAGACCTGACATGATGGAGTGAAATGGACTTCGGATTCGGTTTCAGCGACCACAAAAACATATAGTAAAAATGGCCTATTCCCCAGGCCAGAATTATTTTTTATTTTTGTGTGGCTCTGAAGACTTTTTGAAGTTATGTAAAAAACCTGACGTTATGGGGTAAAGTGAACTTCCGATTCGGTTTTAGCGACCCCAAAAACATATAAAAAAACATGGTCTGACCCCCAGGGCGGCAATTTTTTTTGTGTGGCTGTGTAATCTGGCACGCTTGCAAAGTATGTTCAAATAACAAAACAAACGCTGCTACTGCGTAAACTCTCACACACGTACAAATTATAACGAATGTTATTTCATATAGAAAATTTCTTTGGCCATACTGGGATGAGGATAACTACCAAACTACTAGAGATAAAGGGATAACACATGAATTTAAGTTTTACGAGTTAATTAAGATTTATTTAAAAAATTACAAATGGATTAAACAATTGAATAAAAAAATATAGAAAGTTAAGGTTGGAAGAGTAGATGAAAAAACGTTATACAGCTGGATTCTCTTTCTGGACCAAGCTCCGGATTAACTCTTCTTGTTTGCTTTTAGTCCACTTTAAATAGGGATGACTAATTAATCAAACAAAGATATGATAGAGAAGGTCACAAAGAGGTGTCAAATAATTTATTGCTTACAAATTTATGAAAAGTTTCCACTTTTTCTATTCGTCTTGAGTAGAACGTACCTCTGCTATCTACTCTCGAGACCCTGAGTTTGGCACTGCAGCGAGTGGCTGATGCTGAGAATATTGGTCAGTGGATTGAGATGACAGGTCAACCCTCGGCTATGTTCGTCCTTCCGTTTATGACTAGTGCCTTTTTGTTTGTCGATGTAACTGAGATTTTATAACTTCCGCAAATATGCTAACTTTTCAAAGGTTCAATATATACTGAGATTTCTGATGGTATTGTGTTGATGGGCCGTCTCTTGGGTCCGAAGTTAAGTATTGATTGTTCTTCTGTAGACAAGCTTCCCTCACTGCAAGAGATATCGACGGGATATCCCATTTATCTCCCAAGATATCCTGGTTATATCCCAGGAGATCATAGGGATATTGCGAATAATATCGTACAGGGTGGAAATCTCGATATCCATGGAATATCCCAAAGATATCTCAGAACATCCTGAGGATACCCCATTAATGTTCCAATTTTATATGGAAAGGATGTCCCCAAGATATCCCAATTCTATAATTTAGTATATTCCTGGAAATTCAAATATATCTACTACCAATTATATGTATATTTAATCGTACAAATAAGATAACTTATCATTCAATAATATTAGGTATTTTCCCGGAGTTTTTGTTCAAAGTATAACATTATAATGTACAATAATAGTAGAGTCACCTCTAAAGTCACTTCCAGGTAATTTCCATCATGGCTGTCAGTGTGCGAAAACTGTCACGCAATAATAAGTGACGCTTTAACAAAAGTCAAAAATTTCTTGAATATTCGTGCCGGCTTATAATGTATTATCATTTATATCATGTAAAACAGCGCGGTACATACTAATTTTATTGTTTTTTATCATACAAACTGATTTTGCAGTTATACTGATATTGAAGATATTGGAATATGCCTTGGATATGCCTGGAGATTTTTGGGACATTTTTCAGGACATCCCATATCCTGCCGAGATATCCTAGGGATATGCCGAAGATCTAATTTTGTTGTCAGGGTTGTAATCTGGGCGTTGACTGGAGATAGTGAAGACTGACGAAGATTGGTGAACATTTAACTGGATCTTAAGTTTTTACTTCAACTGATTTCTTTTTAAATTTCTTATTCCTTCTAATAATTAAATCTTGTTATAAGGAACGGAGTTTCACTCATGACTGTTTTGAAGAACTGAATCCTCATTGTTTGCATTAAGCGTTCATCATTCCTTGTCCTGTTCTGACACAACTTTGTGTCACAATTTTAGAATAAAAATATTGCAAATATAAGAATCACGTGATGAATCACATTGAAACTAAGCGAGAAACACAATATTTCTAGATAAAAGAATTACCAATAAATGTCTTATGATGGTCAAGCAGAATAAAAAATCAATATTGATTTTAAAAAAAAATACATATGTTGGCGACGTTTCGGTCATAAATAGACCCTTTTCTAGCGTCCTGATTAAGATCTAAAATAACAATATTGATAAGTAAATAATGAGAAATAATAAAAAGTAATAAAAATATGTTTTTAAATTTGAAAAAAAGAGTAAGAAACTCCAACATAATACATTATATCAGAAATATTTACATTCGAAATAAATAAACAGTGAAAGTCGTATATTACTTTTTACTTGGCTGTCAGAAAGAGATATTATAACCGGTTTGTGATCGGAGTACAACTCATCTAATGCATCTATCGATTGTATATTAGTTATATTTTTCACAATAGCTAGATCAACAATACTAGGTTTAGCTTTTTTATTATACGGATAAAGGGTGAAGTTATCTGGATATAGCAAAGCATATGGTTTTGAATTGATAAGATTATAAATAGTATTACCATTTTTATTATTTTTATAGCAGTTCCAGCTGGTGTGCTTGGAATTAAGGTCACCAGCTATCACTACTTTACTACTCATATTTAGTATATGTTTTATTTCTGTAACAGAGATGTTACTTTTTGGATGCGCATATATAGCTACTATCAAAATGTTATTTATAAGTTTTATGGCATGCGCTTCAAAGGGTTTCACATGTAGTTCGACTTCAGTGCAAGGTATATGATTTTTAACATAAATAGCAACTCCCCCCGCTGCTCGTTTACTCAATCTATTTTTTCGATAGCATTTATATCCGCGTATTCTACCATTGGTTAAGCTGACTTTTGAATGAGAACATGAGTTTTTTAATGGGCAACGTATTTTTTTTCTGAGACCCATTCAGCAGCGATTATTATGTTGGCGATTAAAAAATAAAGAAAATGTGAATATTCTGTTTTCAGACCTCAATTCTAGAATCTTTTGCTTTTGAATTATTTCCTTAGGGATAACTTAAGCTGAAGTTCTTGTCATTTGAGAATGAAATAATGAATAAAGTTTGCTATTTAATATACTTTTTTATATAGGTGTTTGAAAAATAAGAAAAATGCGGATATTTTGTTTTTCAGACTTCAATTCTAGAAGCTTTTCCTTTAGTCCGATTTCCTTCGGGGATGGCTCAAACTGAAGCTCTTGAAATGTAGAAATTGTTACAAAGTATCAAATTTGTTATCTCATATTTTTCTTTTTTGATATCAGTGGTTGAAAACTAAAGAAAATAAAGAAATTTGGAAGTATGGCCTTTCAGACCCCTATATTGGAGGCGTTCCTTTTTTTCTAATTTTCCTCGAGAATAGCTCGAATTGTAACTCTTGTCATTAAAAATTAAAATGAGAAATTGAGGTTTGCTATTTTATATTCTTTTTCTATGTTGGCAGTTAAAAATAAGCAAAATGCGCATTTTTTGTTTTTCAGACCTCAATTCTAGAAGCTTTTCCTTTATTCCGATTTCCTTCGGGGATGGCTCAAACTGAAGCTCTTGACATGTGTAAATTGTTATAAATTATTAAATTTGTTATCTCGTATTGTTCTTCTTTGATATCAGTGGTTCAAAGCTAAACAAAAAAATAAAGACATTTGGCCTTTCAGAAACTTATACTAGAATCCTTTCTTTTATTCTGGCTTTCCTCGAGAACTGCTCAAAATGAAACTATTGTCATTTAAAATTAAAAAAAGAAATAAAGTTCGGTATTTTATATCCCTTTTTTATATTGGTGATTAAAGAATTAAAAAATGCAGATATTTTGTGTTTCCTAAATGCTAGAAGCTTTTCCTTTAGTCCTATTTTCTTCTGGGATGCTCAAATTGAAGTTCTTGGCTTGCAGAAATTTTTATAAAGTTACAAATTTTCTATTTCATATTCTTCTTCTTTGATATCACTGGTTAAGCACTGAAGAAAATGAAAAAAAACTGCAATTTAGCCTTTCAGAAACTTATACTGGAAGCTTTCCTTTTATTCTCATTTTCCTCGAAAATCGCTCCAATTGAAACTCTTGTTATTTAAAATTGAAAGGAATTAGGGTTTGCTATTTTATATTCTTTTTCTATGTTGGCGAATAAAAAATAAACAAACTACGAATATTTTGTTTTTCAGACCTCAATTCTAGAAGCTTTTCCTTTAGTCCGCTTTCCTTCAGGGATAGCTCAAACTTAAGCTCTTGACATGTAGAAATTGTTATGAAGTATTAAATTTGTTATCTCATATTTTTCTGCTTTGATGTCAGTGATTCAAAACTAGAAAAAAATAAAGAAATTTGGAAATTTGCCCTTTCAGAAACTTATGCTGGAATATTTTCTTTTATTCTAGAGTTTCCTCGAAAATTGCTCAAAATGAAACTCTTGCCATTTAAAATTAAAATGAGAAATAAAGTTTGCTATCTTATATTCTTTTTTTTATATTGGTGTTTAAAAAATAAGAGAAATGCGGATATTTTGTTTTTCATTACTCAATACTAGAAGCTTTTCTTTTAGCTCTATCTTCATCGAGGATAGCTCAAACTGAAGCTCTTGACATGTAGAATGATTTGCTATCTAATACCTTTCTTTTTTTAAATCAGTTGTCAAAAACTAAGAAAAATAGAGAATTTTTTTAATTTGACCTCTCAAGCTCCTATACTGGAAGCTTTTCTTTTCTTCTGATTTTTCTCGAGAATGTCTCAAATTGAAACCCTTGCCATTAGAAATTAAAATAAGAAACAGAGTTTGTTTTTTTATATCCTGTATTATTATGGTGCTTAAAAAACAAGCAAAATGCGGATATTTTGTTTTTCAGATCTCAATTCTAGAAGCTTTTCCTTTAGTCCTATTTTTTTCCGGAATGGCTCAAAATGAAGCGTTTGGCATGCAGCAATTGTTACAAAGTATCAAATTTGCTATCTTATATTCTTCTTTTTTAATATCAGTGGTTGAAAATTAAAGAAAAAAAAGAAATTTGGAAATATGGCCTTTCACCCCTATACTGGAAGCTTGCCTTTTATTCTGATTTTCGACGAGAATTGCTCGAATTGAAAGTCTTGTCATTCAAAATTAAAATAAGGAATTAAGGTTTACTATTTTATATTCTTTTTCCATGTTGGCGAATAAAAAATAAACAAAATACGAATATTTTGTTTTTCAGACCTCAATTCTAGAAGCTTTTCCTTTTGTCCTATCTCCTTCGTGGATGGCTCAATCTGAAGCTCTTGACATGTAAAAAAGTTTGCTAGCTAATATCTTACTTTTTTAATTCAGTTGTTAAAAACTAAGAAAAATAGGCAAAATTAGGAAATTTGATCAGTTCCTCATACTGAAAGCTTTTGTTTTAGACCGATTCTCCTCAGTAATGGCTTTAATTGAAGCTTTTGGCATGTATAATTGCTACGAGGTTTAAAATTGGCTATCTTTTATTTTTATTTTTTATGTATGTGGTTAAGAACTAAGAAAAACAAAGAAATTGGAATGTATGGCCTTCTAGACCTCTATACTGGAAGCTTTTCTCTTGTTCTGAATTTCCTCAAGATTTGCTCAAATTGAAACGCTTATCATTAAATTAAAATAAGAAATGAAATTTGTTATTTTATGTTCTTTTTTTTCAAATTGTTGTTTGAAAAATAATAAAAATGCGGATATTTTGTTTTTCAGGCCTCAATTCTAGAAGCTTTTCCTTTAGTCCTATTTTCTTCTAGGAAATTGTTATAAATTATCAAATTTTCTATCACATATTTTTCTTTTTTGATATCAGTGGTTAGAAACTTGAGGAAACAAAAAAATTTGGAAATATTACCTTTCAGACCCCTATACTAGAAGCTTTCCTTTTATTTTGACTTTCCACGAGAATTGCTCGAATTGAAACTCTTGTCATTTAAAATTGAAATGAAGAATTATGGTTTCCTATTTTATATTCTTTTTCTATGTTGGTGATTAAAAAAAATGTGAATATTTTGTTTTTCAGACCTCAATTCTAGAAGCTTTTTCTTTAGTCCGATTTCCTTCGGGGATGGCTCAAACTGAAGCTCTTGACATGCAGACATTGTTATAAAGTATTATATTTGTTATCTTATATTTTTCTTCTGTGATATCAGTGGTTCAAAAATAAAAAATAAATGAAGAAATTTGGAAATTTGGCCTTTCAGAAACTTATGCTGGAATATTTTCTTCTATTCTAGAGTTTCCTCGAAAATTGCTACTCGAATTGAAAAAAAATTGATACTCGCAGGTTTCCTTTCATTCTGACTTTTTTCAAGAATCGTTAGAATTGAAGCTCTTGCAATTTGAAATGAAAATGAGGAATTGAGGTTTGCTATTTTATATTCTTTTTCTATGTTGGCGATTAAAAAATAAACGAAATGCGAATATTTTGTTTTTCAGATCTCAATTCTAGAAGCTTTTCTTTTAGCCATATTTTCCTCGGGGATGACTCAAATTGAAGCTCTTGAAATGTAGAAAAATTTGCCATCTAATATCTTTCATTTTCGAAATCAGTTGTTAAAAACTAAGAAAAATAAAGAAATCTGGAAATTTCGCCTTTCAGGCCCCTACACTGGAAGCTTTCTTTTTATTCTAATTTTTCTCGAGAATTGCTCGAACTGTAACTCTTGTCATTAAAAATTAAAATAAAAAAAAAAGTTTGATATATTACATTATTTTTTTATTATGGTGATTAAAAGATAGGAAAAAGGCGGATATTTTCTTTTTCAAACCTCAATTCTAGAAGCTTTTCCATTATTCCTATTTTCTTCTGGGGTGGCTCAAATTGAAGCTCTTGGCATGCAGAATTTGCTATAAAGTATCAAATTTTCTATCTTAGATTCCTTTTTTTTATATCAGTGGTTAAAAACTAAAGAAAATAAAGAAATTTGGCCTTTTAGACCCCTATACTGGAAGCTTTCCTTTTATTCTGACTTTCCTAGAGAATTGCTTGAATTAAAGCTCTTGTCATTCAAAATTAAAATTAGGAATTAAGGTTGTCTATTCCATATTCTTTTTCTATGTTGGCGATTGAAAAATTAAGAAAATATGAATATTTTGTTTTCAGACCTCAATTCTAGAATCTTTGGCTTCTGTGTTATTTCCTTCGGAATAACTTAAACTGAAGCTCTTGTCATTTAAAAATAAAATAATAAATAAAGTTTGCTATTTTATATACTTTTTTATATAGGTGTTTGAAAAATAAGAAAAATTCGAATATTTCGTTTTTCAGACCTCAATTCTAGAAGCTTTTCCTTTAGTCCTATTTCCTTCGGGGTTGACTCAAACTAAAGCTCTTGAAATGTAGAAATTCTTATGAAGTATCAAATTTGTTATCTCATTTTTTCTTTTTTGATATCAGTGGTTGAAAACTAAAGAAAATAAAGAAATTTTGAAATATGGCCTTTCAGACCCCTATACTAGAAGCTTTCCTTTTATTCTGATTTTCCTCGAGAATCGTTTGAATTGAAACTCTTGTTATTTAAAATTAAAATGAGAAATTGAGGTTTGTTATTTTATATTCTTTTTTTATGTTGGCGATCAAAAATAAGCAAAATGCGGATGTTTTGTTTTTCAGACCTCAATTCTAGAAGCTTTTCCTTTAGTCCGATTTCCTTCGGGGATGGCTCAAACTGAAGCACTTGACATGTAGAAATTGTTATAAATTAATGAATTTGTTATCTCATACTGTTCTTCTTCGATATCAGTGGTTCAAAACTAAAAAAAGGGTAAAGAAATTTGGCCTTTCAGGAACTTATACTAGAATCCTTTCTTTTATTCTGGCTTTCCTCGAGAACTGCTCAAAATGAAACTATTGTCATTTGAAACTAACAAAAGAAATAAAGTTCGATATTTTATATCCTTTTTTATATTTCTGATTAAAGAATACAAAATGCGTATATTTTTCTTCCTAAATGCTAGAAGCTTTTCTTTTAGTCTTATTTTCCTCGGGGATGGCTCAAATTGAAAGCCTTGTCATTTAAAATTAGAATGAGGAATAGAGTTTATTATTTTATATGCTTTTTTTATTATAGTGGTTGAAATTAAGCAAAATGCAGATATTTTGTTCTTAAAGACCTCAATTCTAGAAGCTTTTCCTTTATTCCTATTTTCTTCTGGGATGGCTCAAATTGAAGCTTTTGGCATGCAGAAATTGTTATGAAGTATCAAATTTTCTATCTAATATTCTTCTTCTTTGACATCAGTGGTTGAATACTGAAGAAAATAAAAAAATTGGTAAATTTGGCCTTTCAGAAACTTATACTGCAAGCTTTCCTTTTATTCTGATTTTCCTCGAGAATCGCTGGAATTGAAACTTAAGAGGAAAAAGAAAAAACTTATTAAGAGGAATTAAGGTCTGCTGTTTTATATTATCTTTCCATGTTGGCGATTAAGAAATAAACAAAAGGCGAATATTTTGTTTTTCAGACCTCAATTCTAGAAGCTTTTCCTTTAGTCCTCTTTCCTTCGGGGATGGCTCAAACTGAAGCTCTTCACATGTAGAAATTCTTATGAAGTATTGAGTTTGTTATCTCATATTTTTCTTCTTTGATATCAGTGGTTGAAAACTACAAAAAAATAAAGTTTGCTACTTTACATTCTTTTTTTATATTGGTTACTTTTGTGTCGTTTTGAAATTTTTCGCAAAAAAGAATTTAAGTGATAGTGGTTTCTCTCGAATAATTGCAATTGACAATCAGAAATCAGATTGGAAAAGCTAACAGGAAATCAGATTTTTTTTTCGTTTCAAGTCAGTTGTTCCATGGCAATTATGGGATGACCTACTAGTTCTTTGATGTCGTTGAATCGAGTGTCGAGGGGTTTGCCTTCTACACAAGGATTCCTACTCCCCAGTTACACGTGTCACAGCTTACCACAAGCATTAAATTACTCGTCGACTATACCCTTGAGAGCAATGTTTATCGTCACATTTACCTTTATTACAAAACCACTAATGCACTTTTGATATGAAAACAATTGATAAATTCTGAAACTATATACACTCTAAATTTGAATCAGTTAAAAGTCACTGATTCGAAGTCAATTTTGACTGATTCACATAATGCATCAGCAGCCTCATTGGATGCTGATCGCGCGCTTATTTGAAATGATTAAATATGAAAATCAATTTTTCACAATATATAATAATCATGAAGTACAAAGAAATATTATGAATGATTTAAAATTTAGATTAGTGAAAAAATGTTTTCCTTCCTTTGAATTTAAAATCAATAATTTATTCGTAAAGAGTAAAATTAAATAATTATTGCACTGTCAACTCTAAAAGACTATTTTGCGACCTGGAAATTAATTTTTATTATTTCCACAATGATAATTTATTACAAAAAATTTATTTACACATGTAATAGTTTCAAAAAAGCGCGCTAATGAGACTGCCGATGAAACGCATGCGCAGTGCAGTTTGGGAGCTGAGTCGGGAGCACTGGTTGAATTTTCAACTGAAAAAGGTCAATTTGCAACCAAACATGAAGAAGATATTTTTTTCATTTAACAAAATTAATTTTGGACGGAAAAACGGATTTTTAAGAAAACATGTCAATTCTCAACACAAGAGCTTAATTTTCAACTAAAATGATGAATCTTCAAACAAAAAAATCAATTTTGAACAAAGTTGTTCAACTTTCAACCAAGTAGTTAAATATTTGAACAAAAAAGATAACTTTTCATTCGAGAAGATTAATTTTCTACAAAAAGAGGATTTTGTAACAAAATATAAGAATTTTTAACTAAAAAGATATTAATTTTCAATTAAAAAATTAATTCTCAACAAAATATTTCAATTTTCAACTAAAAAGATAAATTTTCAACCAAAGGCAAATTAGTTCAAACTCACTTTACAAATCAGTCAATTCCATTCACTTATGAAGTCGGTCATTTTAAATGATCCAATCTGTTGAATTTGCAAGTTAAAAAGGTCAATTTGCAACCAAACATGGAGTAGATATATTTTCAATTAACAACATTAATTTTTAACAAAAGAAAACGGATTTTGAAGAGAATATGTCAATTTTCAACAAAAGAGCTTAATTTTCAACTAAAATGATGAATATTCACACGAAAACATCAATTTTGAATAAAGTAGTTCAACTTTTGATCAAGTAGTTGATTATTTAAAAAAAAAGAGATTATTTTTCAATCAAGAAGATTAATTTTCTACAAAAAGAGGCTTCTTTTAACGAAATACAGGAATTTTCGACTAAACAATTAAATTTGTTACTAAAAAAATCATAATTTTCAATAAAGCATGAATTTTGAACAGAATAGTCCAATTTTCAACTAAAAAAATCAGTTTTCTACTAAAGAGATAAATTTCCAACTGAAATGAATCCTTATCCGGGAAAATAAATTTTCATGAAAGCGGTTTATTTTTCATCCAAGAAGTTGAATTGTTCTAAAAAACTGGAATAGCTTAATTTTCAGTTGAAAAAATTATTTTTCAACAAAATAACGAATTCTTTACCAGGAATCCAATAGCTGATATTTTAACCAAAAAAATTATATTGTTAATAAAAAACAGTTGATAATCCAACCAAAAAAAATATAATGTTGTATGAAAAAAAACAGTTGTATTCAACCAAAAGAGACGAATTTTCAACCAAAATGTATTTTCTATGAGTAAAGATGAATTTTCAACAAAATGCATGAAATTTCAACTAAATAGTTAAATTTTAACTAGAAGATATAAATTTTGAACCAGAAATGGAATAGTTAAATTTTTACTCAAAAAATGATTCTTCAAACAAAAAAGAATGAATTTAAAGGAAAAAACTAAAATGAGAGGACCAGATCCAGACCTAATCAGTAACATCCACTGACGAATCAGTAATTTAGAATGATTCAAATTGTAACAGTCACTATTTAAATGAGTCATTTTAAGTAACGTAAACAGCAACTTTCACTAATTAAATCAGATATTTTGAAAATATATCACAAAGTAAATTTCACAAATTAAATCAGTCATTTTCATTGATCTAATCTGTAAGTTTGAATGTGTTGACGAGTCAGTGAAAATTGATATTTTCGGACTGAAAGTTCAACAATTTGGTAGAAAATTAAGATATTTGATTAAAAATAAACTTTTTTGTTGAAAATTCATATTCTTGATTGAAAATGTAATTACATTGCTGGGAAACTAAACTATTTGGTTCAAAATCAAACTATTTATTTGAAAATTTAACTATTTTGTTTGAAATTCATTTTTTTTTAATACATTTCCTTTGAAAATTCATTTCATTTAAAAATTTAACATTTAAAAATTTAACTCAAAGAAATTTGAAAGATTATCAGGCTATTTTTAAAGTTCTCATTTAATTGAAGGAATAACTTAAATTAATTTAAAATATGTTTGAAAATTCATCTCTTTTGGTTAAAATTTAATATTTTTTGGTTAAAAATGAAACTATTTGGTTAAACATTAATCGTTTTTTTTTTGAGGATTCAACTACTTTGTAAAATATGAAAATTTTTCAGTAGAAGATTCACTATTCTAATTCAAAATTCAGCATTCTGTTCCATATTTAGTTGAAAATTGTTCGTTCATAAGGCAAAAATTTACTAGTATTTGGTGAAAATTAATTTTTCCAGGCAAATAATTGGTTAAAAACTTGTCTTTTCCAATTATATTCAACTTTTACTGTTGAGAATTATTTTTTTAAACTTGATATTCACCGATTCCATTTCTTGTTAAAAATAGATCTTTTCTAGTTGAAAATTCAACTATTTGGTTGAAAATTCATCTTTCTTGATAAAAATTCTTCTTTTCCAGTTTGAAAGTCAAATGTTTTTTGAAAAATTATAATTTTTAGCTTGAAAATTTAAATATTTTTATGAAAATCCATCTACTTGGTTAAAAAATTATTCTAGTTTGTTAAAAATTCATCTATTTGGTTGTGAACTGAACTATTTTGTTAAAAATTCGTCTCTTATGGTAGAATTCCATTGGTTGGTAATTTATTTTTCTTTTTGTTGCAAAATTTTTTTGTTTCAAGTCAAAGACTAAACTATTTGAAAAAAAATGTATCATTTTGTCTAAGGATTCAACTATTTTGTTCCAAATTTGTCTTTTTCAATTATATTCAACTTTTACTGTCGAAAATTACTTTTTTAAACTTGATATTTAACGATTCCATTTCTCGTTAAAAATGAATCTTTTTTAGTTGAAAATTCAACTATTCCGTTGAAAATTCATCTTTCCTGATAAAAATTCTGCTTTTCCAGTTTGAAAGTCAAATATTTTTTGAAAAATTCTAATTTTTAGCTTGAAAATTGAACTATTTTTATGAAAATTCATCTACTTGGTTAGAAAATTATTCTAGTTTGTTGAAAATTCATCTATTTGGTTGTGAATTAAACTATTTTGTTAAAAATTTGTCTCTTTTGGTAGAATCTCATTGGTTGATAATTCATTTTTCGCTTTGTTCAAAATTTTTTCTTTCCAAGTCGAAGACTAAACAATTTGGAAGAAAATGTATCATTTTGGCTGAGGATTCTACTATTTTGTTCAAAATTTGTCTTTTATCATTGGAATCAACTGGTTTGAAAATTCGTGTTTTTGTTAAAAATTCGCCTTTGGTGAAAAACTAATTTTCTTGTTTAAAAGTTGAAGTATTTTGTATCAAATCCAACTCTTTTTGAAGGCACTTTCTTTGGTCGAAAATTTGACTGTTTTGTTAAAAAATTATTCTTCTTGGATTCAAAATTGATCATTTAAGGTAGAAACATCATCTTTTTTGTTTAAGAATTTATCTCTTTTGTCTGAGAATGAACTGTTTTGTCAAAAATTTAATTTTTCGGGTTGAAAATTCAACTATGCGATATTTTGTGACGTTAGGGCAGACCCCTTCCCCCGAAAAAAAACCCTCAGAGTATCACGTAATATGTGGACGATTCAGAGAAAAAACTAGGAGTAAGAAATGTTGCAGGTAACGTGCGAAGTGGGGTAACTGCTGGGTAACCGATGGGTAACTGCTGGGTAACTGATGGGTAACTGCTGACTATTACCCTACTTAAACGATTACCTGCAACACTTTGTACCCCCAATTTTTTCTGTGCCTCCCTGGATGTGTTTGAATTAAATTTATATTTAATTTTCAATAAAAAATGCACCGCGCGTTTTTTATTCGCAGATAATAAGTTAAGCTCAGCAAAATTAGTATGGACAACGACCGCGAAGTGGCGCGAGACATTTCAAGATGAAGATAAGAAGAAAATAAAGATCTAACTCGGTGTAAGGTGGGCTTTAAGTGTCTCGAGACAAGATCTCGTACATCCCTGGAGTGGGCAAGGAGGTCGCGATTCTCAGTGATTTATGGCACTTTTTATGTAGGGTGGCTCAAATAATTCACCCTAATGCCCCTGCTAACTGTTCCTGGTCCTTGTGCTCTCCAGTTAGGCCATTGTTTATTACCCAAAATCTCTACTTATGTGTCATACTACACCCATCCAATATTCACTGAGAAAAAGAAAGAAAAAGAAATAGAAAAAATAGATATTAAATGAATAATTGGTATAAAAATTATTTTTTAACTTTCTATATGAAACTCGGGTAAACAAAATTTATTTAGAATATCTGTTAGGATGATTTTTTTTTTGTTTTTTTTTTTAATTCAACTTGGCACCCCTACAAATTGTTGGCTTCGTCGAGAAAATAACCTCTGATTTGTTTCAGATAAAAAAAAAACATTTAGAGGTCGCTCAAGGTCATTTTAGGGCCAAAATAGCTAATCTTAATTGAATTGACGCTATTAATTAATTATTCATTCCTGCCGCGTATGAATTGTGTTCTTCACAATTCAATATTGTACTCAAATTTTTTTCAGATTTTCACAATGACATTCAAAGGTCGCTCAAGGTCATTTTGAGGTCAAAATGGCTATTCCTAAATAAATTGACGCTATTCATTGATTATTTATTTCTGCCACATATGAATTGTGTTCTTTACAATACAGTATTGCACTCAGATTTTTTACAGATTTTTACAATGACATTCAAAGGTCACTCCAGGCCACTTCATGACAAAAAGGATAATTCCTAATTAAACTGAGGCTAATCATTGATTAATCATTTCTGACGCGTATGAATTTTGTTCTTCACCAGTCAATATTGCACTCAGATTTTTTCTCAGATTTTCACAATGACATTCAAAGGACGCTCAAGGTCATTTTGAGGCCGAAATGGCTATTCCTAAATAAATTGACGCTATTCATTGATTATTTATTTCTGCCACATATAAATTGTGTTCTTTACAATACAATATTGCCTTCAGATTTCTTCCAGATTTTTACAATAACATTCAAAGGTCGCTCAAGGCCACTTTATGACAAAAATGATCATTCCTAATTAAACTGAGGCTAATCATTGATTATTCATTTCTGACGCGTATGAATTTTGTTCTTCACCAGTCAATATTGCACTCCGATTTTTTTCTTCAGATTTTCACAATGACATTCAAAGGTCGTTCAAGGTCATTTACTTAACAATATGTTGATTCAATTAAATTTTCTTCAGTTCTTTTTTGAGAAACAGTGTATTTATTCATTGCGGCAGAAGAATTAGTCCAAAGGTTCAATAACTGTGCATCATATTACTTTAAGGTCATTCAAGGTCATTTTGCGAAAAATGTTTATTCAACAATTTTTTCTTATACATGGTAGATATTTTTTTTTGATTTTGCTATAAATTAAAAATAGAAAATGTGAAAAACAGTAGGATATCGGAGCTTTGATAATATATGATCAAGTTTAGTTGTCAAGTTGTAATTACGAAGAATTAATTATGATCCTTCAAATAACATGACAAATATTTATCAAACAACTTGACTAATTTTTTTGCTGAAATTAATAAATTGACACTGTTTCTCTACAGAGAGAAAAAAAAAAAAAACTAGAGAAAATTCAATTGAATTAACATTTTATTATGAAAATGACCTTGATCCAACTTTGCATGTCATTGTAAGAATCTGTAAAATCTAAGCGCAATAATGAATTGCAAAGAACACAATTCATACGCGCCAGAAATAAATAATCAATAAATGGCATCAATTTAATTAAGAATAGCCATTTTTGCCCTGAATTGACCTTGAGTGACCTTTGAATGTCATTGTAAAAATCTGAAAAAAATCTGAGTGCAATATTGAATTGTAAACAACACAATTCATATACGCCAGAATTAAATAATCAATAAATAGCGTCCATTCAATCAGGGATAGCCATTTTGGCCTTGAAATAACCTTAAATGACCTCTACATATTTTTTTTTCTGAAACAAATCAGAGGTCATTTTCTCAGCAAAAGGAACAATTTTTAGACGTGCCTATTTGAATTTGAAAAAGAAGCCAAAAAAGTCATTCTAATACCTATGTAAATTTCCTCAGTTTACAATTGGTCTGATGCATGGTTTTTAGAAATTTTATTTTAAAATTATTTTATTATGTACATTAAAAAATAAATTATTCAAATTTTAAATACTGCAAAGGCTTTCACTATTTAAGGCGCTTTTACCAATCAGAAAAGAGAAACGAAGGTTGATTTTAATTACGAACTTCCGGATTTCAAATCACAAATTGAAGTTCAGCGAAGAAATATGTCCTTTTTCAGAGAAAATTAGACAATACGTATATTTCTGATTTGAAAAAAATGTCCAGGATGTTATAGATATTTGAATTTTTACGTTTATTTTTCGAAAATCACCCTTTTTTTTAAATTCTATAGCTTTCAACCTAATTCAGATATTTGAATTTTTTTTGTCCTCTTTTCTTTGAATTTTGAAAACATGAAATGAATATTTTCTGGAATTATGAATTTAATTGTTTCCAAAGAAATGGGACAATTTTATTTTATACATTCTGTTTTTTTGTATTTTCAAATAAATCGTTGCAGCTTAGTTAGAATTTGAAATTAGGTCAGAAAATATAGAATTTCAAATACAAAATTTGTGATTTTTTTTAAATAGATGTCAAAATTTGAATATATACATTTGTTAAATATTTTTTTCTCAGATCGGAAATGTATGTATGTTTCGCCTAGTGTAGAGCCTGCCTGATTTAAAATGGGTTCGATTCAGATAAAAATCATAATAATGAGATTTTTTGAAATAAAATAAAAAATTTTAATTATTCGAAAATCAAAATTAAATATGAAACGCTCAACATTTCAAATCAAAATATATTGCATTTTTCAAAAAATAGTTCAATTTTCAATCAAAAAAGATTAGTTTTGTACCGAAAAAGAATTTCAATCAAGAGAGACTAATTTTCTATCCAAAAAGACGAATTTTTATCAAAACAGTTGAATTTTTAACCAAATATTTTTCATTTTCAAGCTAAACAGACGAATTTTTTTAGAAGACAGTTTAATTAAAAAATAGGTTCATTTTCGACGAAAAAAGATGGCCTTTCTATTAAAAAGGTACATTTTCGACCAGGTAGATCGCTTTTCAATCAAGAAAGCTAATTTAACCAAAAAAGAATGATTCTGAACAAAAACCAAAAAGGCGAATTTTCAACAAAATTGTTAAATTTTCATTTTCATAAGATTAATTTTTGACCAAACAGTTGCACTTTCGAACAAAAATGATCAAATTTCTACCAAAGAAGATGAATTTTCCACTAAAACAGATTTGTCAATCAATAAAGAAAAAAATATCAACCAAATTTTCTTAATCTGAAGCCAAAAAGGCCAATCATCTACAAAATTGTTGAATTTTCTAACCGGAAATATAAATTTTCAATTTTAACCAAATAATTCAATTTTCTAACAGAATAATAGAATTTTCAAACAAAAAATTCAACAAAACAGATGAATTTTTGAAAAAAAAATTCTATGATAGAGTTGAATTTTCAACACGAAAAAAATTTTTAACCCGAAAAAACAACTAATTTTCATAGTTAACTATTCAACCAAAGATATGTGACTTCAATTAATAAAATAAATTTGTAACAAAGTAGTTTCAATTTTTAACAAGTAGTTGAATTTTTAATGAAGAATATTAATTTTCTACTGAAAAGGTCAAATTTACAATCGAATACATCAATTTTCAACAAAATAGTTGAAGTTTCAACTAAAAACGGTCCATTTTGAAACCGAAAATGAATTAGTTCAATTTTCAGTTCAAAAATTAATTTTCGAACAAAAAGAAACGAATTTTCCAAAAAATATTTGAATCTTGAATCAATAAGGTGATTTTTTAACAAATTAGTTCAATTTCCAACCAAATAGTGGAATTTCCAAAGAAAAATTTCTTACTTGCATTATGAACTGAAAACGATGATTTTCCAACCAAAAATGAAAGATTTGAATTTTCAGTCGAAACAAAATGAATTTCCAACAGAATTTTTAAATCTTCAACCAATAAAATGAATTTTTAACAAAGCGGTTCAACGTCCAACGAAAAAGTGGAATTTTCAATTAAGTGTAACACTTAAAGCTCTAGCTAAAAGCGATCAATTTTTCAGCAGAAAATGAAACAGTTAAATTTTCAGCTAAAAAAATAATGTTAACCCAAAAAACACGAAATTTCAAATGAGTAATTAAATTTTTACCAAGTAGTAGAATTTTGTACCAAAAAAAGGTGCATTCTAAACCAAAAATAGTAGTAGACTTTTCCTCCGAAAAGAATACACTTTTAATCGCAAATAGTTTGGTTTTTTTTATTAAGTTCTATTAATTTAATTGAAATTCAAAAAAAAAAATCGAGAAAACGAGAAAGTTTATTAAAAACTGAGGGAAAAATAAATTCTCTAAAAGAGAAGGAAAAAGGGGAATAAGTGTGAATACTGTATATTCCATTTGAATAAATTAAAATGGTTAAAAAAAACTTTTTTTTTAATGACCGTAAGGCATTCAGGTATTACAAGTCGGTGCAGAAAATTCGATTTGAACAACCAAAATTTTTTTATTTAACAACAAAATAAACAATATTTTTTCCCTAACTTTTGAGATGTATTTTTTTTTAATTATCTAATTAACTAAGCAAGATATTCAATCAGTTTGATTACTCTTCAACAATAGTGTATAGTAGGCAAGAGTAAACAAAATTTGTTTATAATGTTTCATACAAATTAATGAACAAAAGCCATTTTCTCGTGATTCGCAATGATAAGTTGTTTAAAATGCATAGATTTTATTTAAAATAAGAGAAATCATTGTCTTATTGTGATTGTTTAGGAAAATTTCATGTTTGACGATTATTTAAACAATTTTTATAAACAAATACACAGTTTTCGTATGACACAATGAATACACCTACATGTTTTGCAGAATCAACTAAATATGTCTTTCCAATGAGTTATTGCTGTTCTTTTTTTTCAAATTAACAACAAATAATAATTATTTAAACACCATTTATAAACGAAGTCACATTTTCGAGAATTTTCCACGAATCGTCCTAAATTTTTTTTAACTAAAGATGTATTGCCAGTGATTCCTTGCTGTAATTTTCTTAAAATTGATAAAAAATAATAATTATTCAAATAATTTTTATAAACAAATGCACATCTTGACTATTTTTCCAAGAATATACTCTATTTTCTTAGCGAAATCAACTAAAAATATATTGCTAATGACTAATGAATAAACAAAGGCACATTTTGGTCCAATTATCAAAAAATTTTGCTTTTCAAAACAATGCTTATAAACAAATTCACAGTTTGACCATTTTTCAATGATAAATATTATTTTTTTATTGCGGAATGCGGAATTTTACTTCAGTCCATACAAAAAAATAGTTTTCTTGGAAAAATAGTCAAAGTGTGCATTTGTTTATAAATAATATTTAAATAATGAACACTTCTTCTTAATTACAAAAATATCACAAGAAGAAATAATTGGCAGGAACTTTCTTATTGATTCCACAAAAAAATTAATATTCATGATGAAAAAATGGTCAAACTGTGAATTTGTTTATAAATATTGCCATTGAAGAGACATTTCTAGTTTATTTCACGAAAAAAATAAGCTCATTCATTCAAAAGTGACCAAAATGTACATTTGCTTATAAAAATTGTTTAAATAATTAACTGTTATTATCCACTGGAAAAGCGTCATAGAAAATAGTCATTAGCAATACATTTTTTGTGGATTGCGTTAAGAAAATAAAGCCTATTCTTGGAAAAAATGGTCAAAATGTCCATTTATTCATAAAAATGGTTTAAATAATGAATATTTTTTATCAATTTGAACGAAATTAAAGCTAATGGTCACTGGCAATACATATTTAGTAGGTAAAACAAAATTGAGTCAATTCGTGTAATAATGTTGAAAATGTGAATTCGTTTTTATAAATATTGTTTAAATAAATTATGCTTTTGTTAATTTGAAGAAAATAACAGCAAGGAGTCATTACTAAAACATTTTCGGTTGATCCTGCAAAAAAATGTAAGACTATTCATTTTGACATACGAAAATTGTGCATTTGTTTAGAAAAAATGGTTTTAATAATCATCAAACATCAACTTCTCTTACTCTATTCTACTAAACACTATTGCTAAATAGTAATTACACTGACTAAAGCTCTTCCTTAGTTAATTAGAAGATCTTAAAAGAAAGGTACATCTGAAAAGTTAGAAAAAAGATATTGTTGATTTTGTTGTTGAATAAAAAAGTTGTTGGTTGTTTACACTGTGCGGCCGCTTACACTTTTATTAAACTTTCATTTCGACATAAAAAAATTCTTTGCAAGAACCCCATTATTCTGAAACAACTTTTGGTTTATAAAGCGTCGTCTTCCACAGAAAATATGAAAACATTGACAAACAAGCAGGGTAATAGTCAGCTCACAACACCAAACGGAGGTAAACTTTGCGTGGTAACAGGCCTGTAACATGCTGCCTCTAGCGGCGTCCGCCAGAGATATCTGTGATTCACTACGAAAGTTTACCTCAGTTTGGTGTACCCACCTCGCGTTTACCCTGCTTAACTTGTTACCAGCAACATTTCGTACCCTAAGTTTTTTTCTGTGACCCCCTAGCAGTGTGATGTAGATTTTGAGTGGCCCTCTGAACTTTTATTAAAATTTCATTTCCAAATGAAAAAAATTGTTTGCTACAAGCCCATTATTCTGAAACAACTTTTGGTTTATAAGCCTGAATATGAAAAAGATATTTTACCGTGAAGTTCGATTTAAACGATATTGCATTTGCCTCAACTTGAATGAAAATATGAAAAGATTGACGAACAAGCAGGGTAATAGTCAGCTCATTACTGCAAACGAAGGTAAACTTTCCGTGGTAACAGGCCTGTTACATGCTGCCTCTAGCGGCGTCCGCCAGATATATCTGTGACTCAACACCGAAAGTTTACCTCAGTTTGGTTTACCCATCTCGCTTTTACCCTGCTTGACCGATTACCTTCAATATTTCGTACCCTAAATTTTTTCTGTGGCTCCTAGCAGTGTGACTTAGTTGTTGAATGGCCGCCTGAACTTTTATTAAACTTTCATTTCAAAATTTAAAAATTGTTTGCAACAACACCATTATTCTAAAACAACTTTTGGTTTATAAGCCGGAATATAAAAAAGCTATTTCACCGTAAATTTTGATTTAAACGATATTGTATTTGCGTCGACTTGAATAGCAAATATGAAAACATTGATAAACAAACAGGGTAATAGTCAGCTCATTACTCTAAACGGAGGTAAACTTACCATGGTAACAGGCCTGTAACATGCTGCCTCTAGCGGCGTCCGGCAGCGATATCTGCGATTCACCCTCGGATTCACCACGGAAAGTTTACCTCACTTATTAAACTTTCGTTTTGAAATAAAAAAAATTGTTTGCAACGATCCCATTATTCTGAAACAACTTTTGGTTTATAAGCCGGAATATAAAAAAGCTATTTCACCGTAAATTTCGATTTAAACGATATTGTATTTGCGTCGACTTGAATAGCAAATATGAAAACATTGACAAACAAGCAGGGTAATAGTCAGCTCACAACACCAAACAAAGGTAAACTTACCGTGGTAACAGGCCTGTAACATGCTGCCTATAGCGGCGTCCGCCAGAGATGTCTGTGATTCACTACAAAAGTTTACCTCAGTTTGGTGTACCCACCTCGCGTTTACCCTGCTTAACTCGTTACCAGCAACATTTCGTACCCTAAGTTTTTTTCTGTGACCCCCTAGCAGTGTGACGTAGTTTTTGAGTGGCCCTCTGAACTTTTATTAAAATTTCATTTCCAAATAAAAAAAATTGTTCGCTACAAGCCCATTATTCTGAAACAACTTTTGGTTTATAAGCCTGAATATGAAAAAGATATTTTACCGTGAAGGTCGATTTAAACGATATTGTATTTGCCTCAACTTGAATGAAAATATGAAAACATTGACGAACAAGCAGGGTAATAGTCAGCTCATTACACCAAACGAAGGTAAACTTTCCGTGGTAACAGGCCTGTTACATGCTGCCTCTAGCGGCGTCCGCCAGATATATCTGTGA